>OX465107.1:21190529-21243029 GCA_949987565.1 Luidia sarsii | reverse complement strand
ACACTGTGAGCGTTCTTGTTGTCGATCTTACCGCTGCAATCTTACCTGTTAGCCTATTGGTATACAGTCATGTACAATGTATAGACCTATACGGACCAGTACTGACTTCAGAATTCATTTCGTTGTCAACCTCGCACACAGGGAGCGCATCTGCTGCGGCACCATCTTCAAGGGCGGCCGCGGCGAGGTGCTGATCGAGCCCACGCTCTTCAAGCCCTGCCGCGTCTGCTCCTCCTCCACCTCCTCCCCGTCGTCACCCTCCTCCTCCCCGTCCTCCTCGCCCTCCTCCTCCCCCGCGCAGGCGGCGGCCGCGGGGCCCGGCGGCGCCGGGGCCGGGGCCGGGGTCGGGGTCGGCGGGCCCCGCGGGCGGGAGACCCGTCCGGACAGCCTGGGCAGCGACGACTCGCTGGAGATGTCGGACGAGTGCGTGGCCGACGACGACGACGACGAGGAGGAGGACGAGGAGGAGGACGAGGACGTGGACAGCGCCTGCAACGACGGCGACGTTCTGGAGACACTGATGGGGCTATCCGGGGTGGCCGCACCTACGAAGGTACCGGTAGCGACCATACTCGCCTGAGCAGATCATGCAGGCGGACCAAAACGGCGCCTTTGACGAAATGAAGGCCAGGGCTCATGAGGCTTCAGTTCCATTTCCAGAACTATACTCATCAAAGCCCATCCACTCCAAGTTGAGCTCGACCTCGGCCTCATTAGAGTGCTATGGCATGCCCACTCCCTCATTCTGAAGCCTGTCCAGTCCGTTCATTCCAAGTTGAGCTCGACCTCGGCCTCATTAAAATGCTATGGCATGTCCCGCCCCCCCCCTCCTCCAGTCCACCCACAGCTGGCCTTTCAGAAGTCATGAGTGGCGTCAAATTTCAAATGGCTATAATAACGAGCAACAGTACTACACGGTCCAGACTGGAGTTATAGATAATTATGTTCGAACTCTTCTTACAGTGAACGGATTGTATATATAACCTCACAAGTATTAAAGGTAGGGTATACCATTAACTGCCAATGTCAAAGAATCGCACCCATACTTTGTCTAACCCAGCATATACAGGAAAAAAAATACATCTGGGTAAGTTTCGGCTCAATCTGTCAACCACGTCATGGGAAAACAGCTGAAACGGTATTTGTAAAAAAAGGGCACCTTTGTTTCAATCACAATCGTTAGAATTCCATACGAAATTCGTCTTTTCTCGAAAACAGCAGCTTTGTGTGCTTTACAAATTCACAGAATTTGTGATACGTTTACTAGCTTCCTGATGAGTGAGTATTTAATACCAAAACTTGAAACAATATTATTGTTTCAAGTTTTGGTATGCCCAGAAATCGGGAACTTTGCAAATGGTGTACCCTCCCTATAATAAGAATAAGATTTTGGCCACTTTCTAGGAGAACACTGTGCTGAATGTGCTCAAATTCAATCACAGCCTGTATTTATTATCAAGTTTTGTGTGACGGGGACGAAGCCTGGGCCAGAGCCAGAGCCAGAGCCAGAGCCAGAGACTGAGCCAGAGCCAGAGACTGAGCCAGAGACTGAGCCAGAGACTGAGCCAGAGCCTGAGTCAGAGGCAGAGCCTGAGTCTGAGTCTGAGCCAGAGCCAGAGCCAGAGCCAGAGCCAGAGCCAGAGCCAGAGCCAGAGCCAGAGCCAGAGCCAGAGCCAGAGCCAGGGATTCGTAAAGGGTCTTAAACAACCCGTAGGCGGACAGCGCCCATTGAACTCGACGTCGGGATACCGTAATGCCACGGGGGAACCCGACTAAACGCGTTGGTATACGTTTGACGTGGCGTACGGTAAACTTCTCCCATGCTTTATGCAGCTACGGCGCGACGGTGCTATAACCCCCCCCCTATGGATTTTCAAATGAACTTACGGTCTGGCGCCCGCTTGCTGTCTATAGGCATAGAGCTGCTATAGGTTAGTCGCAGGCGGTTTGTGGTGACAGCGTGTGAAAAATATCTCTTTTGTGAGTATGTGTGGCTCTGAATAGAACCGGTGGACTCGCATACCACCCTCGACTCGCTACCTCCACCACGAACAGCCTGAAATCTCGTCTATAGTATATCTATGTATGTACGCAGCAGACGGACATATCCCTGCCCCACACAATTATTCTTTCGACCACAAGTTACCGCCACGAATAGACCTTATGCATATGACGTCATTTGTGTAGGGCGCCCTCAGCTTGAGCTCAAAAGGAGGTAGCTCAATGGCCAACCTTATGTACCGCATACATATCATGCTTTCTCTTTCCGAAAACACGGCTCGGGCTCAGGCTTCGTCCTCGTCATCTATCAGCTGAAATACAGCTTGTGGATTTCTCTTTGATGGTGAAGCTCTGTTCTCTTGTTCAGTGTCGAACAGAACATTTGTTTCAAAGCGGTAACCTCAAATTGCTCAGCGATGTATGTCAGAAGAAAAAAAAACCCGGTGTCTCGGCCAGAGCCGGAGCCGCTGTTTCGAAAAGGTCTTATGGCTTCGTTGGTATTTTTACCTCTAAGATGGCGGCCGAATGACGTATAATGTGTATTATACGGTCTATTGCTGCGGTGCGTCCCCTCTCCCACGTCACGAGCGCACAGTGAGCCCATTGGTCGTGCCCCAATCGGGCTTCGACCAATCACCTGGCTCACGACTTCCGGCTCGTGACGTCACGAGGCCAAACAGCGCCCTCACTCAGAAATGCAGTTACTTGTTAGCCTAACGACCAATGCATTTTTTAGATTTATTACAAAGGGCTAGAGCGAGCATCTACACCTTGTGACCTCAGTAAACCAAACGATTTTTTTTAATAATCTTAATGCCATCCAATAATTACTAAAAGCTGTTAAATTATACTTAGCTGAAAGTATTCTGCTTGCGACATTCTGATGATGACAATGCATTTTTGTTACATTCCAGTTTACGATAAATTCCTTGGTCGTGGTGCTTCCAAAGATAATTTTTTTACCTTTTTTTACTACCTCGAAGACTAAGAAAACACCAAATAACAACAAATCAACGAACTGTTACGATGACAATCTTTTTACGCTGAATTTCGACTTTTTACAAATTTTGAGTGACGACAGTATTTAAAAATATTCCATTTTGTGTGCCATGACTTTTTGTGTATAAACGTCTGCTCGAGCAGGAAATCATGTACGCCGAAAATTTGCCAGGAAATTGTAAAACCGTTTTCGAGCAACAGTGGAGACTGGAATTGACTTTTGACCCTAGGGCACCGAAACTGTGCACCATTCGAGTGCTACAAGACAACAAAAAAGTATTTTTTACGAAGAAGGATGACGATTTCAACGAAACAACTGCCAATACCTGCCCAGTACAAGTTAAAAGCCGTGTACTTGGAAATTTCAATCTCTCTTTTCTTAAAATCCCTTATTCCTCCAGATTATATTTTACTGAAATGGTTTATTTTAGGAATACGTTTGCCTTGAAAAGGTGCCACACTATGCAGAAGTCCTACCAACGTGCTTTGCCTATAAGCAAAGTGCAAATTGAATCCGAACAATAACCGTAGAGCTTCTTTTTTTTTAATAGCACTTTCCTTGATCCAGTTTTGTATAAATATTAAAGATATTTTTAGGACGGTCTTAGAATCTCAAGTCAGTAAATGTTATTAATTAAGCCGTTTTGTTGTATATACTTATATTTATTATCAATTTTTAAAACCGACCAAAACTGTGTGTATAATTATCAGTGTAAGCCAATACCAAGCATGTCTTGGTACCCATGGACGTTGGTGCCCTGCACCTCTGTGCCTACAGCATTAGCAGAAGGTATTTAATTCACCGAGACTATTCACTGTGGCTGGAACTATTTGGTTACGATATCAAATATCTTGTGTTCTGGTTATGGATACAACATTCATATCATAATTCTATTGTTTGCACTCTTTGGTATTTAAGTATCACCATTGTGATATCATAGACCATAATATGCGGAAATTCATATCAAACTCATGCTGTAAACGCTTTCCAACAGCTATTAAACTTATCCAGTTTTTCCTCTGACATTTTTTTTTGTCGACCGACATCAAAGAAAGTGCCTCGTTGTTAATAACACTGAAACACACCCAACCACCACTTACTCGTTATAACCTTATTTAATTTGGTAATACTACTACTACAAATGATACGATGGTTCATTTGTGGTGCTGTACATAGAAACGCCGATGTTGAAGAGGAAGCTGTCCGAAATTTGTGGCCCGTTATTTGGGTATCGCACTCACCAGGCTGAAGAGTAAATAGGTGTATTTTTTTCTTGGAAAGAGGTATAAAAGAGAGAGAATTATGTTCCACGCAGTGGATGCAATTGCAGCCGGGTGCAATAGCCAGATACGAGGGGATGTGTGTGCAGACTTTTTCGCCGTATGGTACCGCGTTGTGTGCATGAGTTACTTTTTTTTTACGCAGTGGCCGTGTTTACGGCAGTGGTCCATGTGATTCCCTGACGTTCTTTACCATATTTGTCAGGATGTTTAGCTCTTGGTACCAGACAATCAACGAATAGTCTGGTTCAACCAGCCTGCAATGCTGACGAATACTTTCAAGTGAGGGAACCACACGGATGACTGCCGTAACAATAGCCACTGCGTTTTTCTTATGTGAATCTAGTGCTGTCAGCGTTTTGTATTACAATTCTTTTTTGGGTCATGGTGTGCAAAATCGAAACCCAAACTGTTGAGTTTGCCAACTGCAAAACAACAGTGTTTCCGTGTAAGCTTTGAGTAATGTGAGAGTATTTATTAATAAAAAAAAACTTATTACCCAACAATGACTTGTGTTTTGTCCCATTTATTTGCATTTATTTTCTAGCATATCCCTCAAAGGCATATTTTATGTTAGATAATTAAACTGTCTCAGAGAGAAGTCCTGCTAGGATCGAAACGTCATCAGGCCCTCTAGATTTTTGGGGATGACAATAATTGTGGTCATTTTGTATTCAATTTGTTAATTCGCTTTGATTCAACTTGATGTCAGTGGATAAGATTGAATGTTTGCAGGGTGGAAATACTAAGTGGAAGGTTTGCGGTGACACCATGTAGCACTTCTCTTTTGAGAAGGGGCCGGTGTGGCTCTTGATTTCTGTGATTACAATTTAATTTAATGTATTATTTAGATTCATTCTTATTATATTTATGGCATCGATACACATTTAAACTGCTGACTTAAACTGCTGACTTAAATAACCCCAAATAGTAAATTTGATATTTTATTTATTTACTTTTTTTGGGGGGGGGAGAGATTATTCTATTTTAGATTTATTTTAGTCCAATCAAATCCATTCCAAATCACACAAAATCGGGAAGATATAAATTTATTTGATGCAATTCTATACTCCAAATATAGGTTTATGAAGTGGCTGCTCACAAGTCACAACATCTCAAATATATATAAAATTATAATTTGTTCTTGAGTTTCATCTTCCAAGTAGAAATCTATTTAACTTATTTGGATGGTCTTTGCTGTTTTTAATTTCAAAGGCACGCTTGCAGACAAGTTTTTTTCCCTTGCTGTGCCGGGCAACAGTTGATAGATGGTCGACTGAGAGAAAGAAATGGAGTGCAATGTCTCAACTTGAAAAAACTTGAAAGAAAGATTTTCAATACATCAAATGTTGAGAAAAGAAACTGGTAAAAACTGAAGAATTTGTTTTTAACAAAGTTTACGAAAGTTTATCAAAAATTACCATACTTATAAACACCCTGTTAATAAATGCAATCATTACATGATTTCTATAACATCAGATATACTTTTAGACTATTTTGTATGCATATTGGGTGGCGTTTAGGATATCTTGGCAAAGGCTATTGAATCATTCATTGGCATTATTGGGTTATCATCAAGGAATGAAAGGAATTCAGCGACACACTGTCAAAGTCAAACGTAGCTTCCTTAGTACTGGTTCATGCCACTTCTGTGAGACCCCAATTGCTCATACTGTGAGTGTCTTGCGTCTAAATACTCCTGGCTTTCATCATAACAGTCATCGAAGTGGAAGAAAGATAGTGGATACTTTCCCAAAACCGAAATACGATGACTTTTAAAAGTCCAAATCCGCGGAAGCGCATGCAAATATCGAATCGGAGTATTTCCATTGCATATTTGATGACTGGAAGGCGCGACCGCCAAACAGCGTGTGACTGAAAAACCTCTACAAATGCAGAAAGTGACGCGGCGTGGACTCTAAAACAACTGGGGCAGCACCAAAGGCTCTGCTGAATCGCGAATTATCAGTAGACTCACACAGATTCAAGGGAGGCTTCGAGGGGGACGACGGGGGCGAGAGCCCCCCCCCCCTGTCTCTAGTCCTCCTTGTTCTCCCTGTTCAGGAGCCAGGCCCCGATGTTCAGAGTGGAGGCGAGGGAGATCCAGCCCAGGAGCGGGAAGAGCAGCTTGCTGGCCGTCTGGTTGACCGGCCAGAAGAGGTAGGCAGTGGCTCCCGTCGCTCCCAGGTACATCAGGATCTCAATGGCGGCCTGTCAGGAAGAAGAAGAAGAAAATGAAACGCAGGACCATGCCCGATGCTTCAGGGTTAGTAAGTGGAAGGTATGCGGTGACACCGTGTAGTACTTCTCTTTCGAGAAGGAGTGTGGCTCTGAAAAGAGCCGGTAACTCAATATTCCAGGCTGTGTGTACTCTGCCCATTTTCAGGAGTGTGGCTCTGAACTGGTAACTCAACATTTCGGGAAGTGTGTTCTCTGCCCAACATCAGGAGACAGCTGGATTCCAACTCTCATCGGTGTTGTCTACCGGTTAATGCATCTGCAGGTCCGTACGTCCCTTGGTATGTCTCTCTGTGTCTGATTGTCAGTGTATCTTGTTTGCTTCCCCCCCACCCTTGCTTGCTAGTTTCCTCAATTGCTTGCATGCTTGCTTAGTTACTGTTTGCTTGATTGAACTTACCAAGCCCTTGAGGTGGTACTTGAAGAAAAGGGGTGTCCAGATCCAGTTGAGGGTCAAGGAGGCTCCGTACATCCCCAAGGGTAGCATGGCGCCCTCAAAACCACCTACAATGAAGGTAACAGAGACGATGGCTACATTTGAAATGGGTAAGTCTTACCGCTGTTCCCACTTCGACTTTTCGATTCCGGAAATTTAACCAGGATCGAGGGTAGAGTGACCGAGCTGGCAATAAGATGGCTCACGAGGGAGCTTTGCAGTGTGCACGACCTTTGACATTGCATAGTGACCTCCGAAGGCCACAAAATAAAAGCACGTCCGGCTTCCACCATCATGAACGAGTTTTCTGTCACAATGCGTGGCGTGTATGCAGAAACCTTGCATAGAGTGCAAGTTGAGGTTCTTTACAAATTGCCATTTGATGAATCATCCTATCATGTGATATTTTTACCAAGTCTCTTTACCAAGAAAGAAAGAGAGAGAGAGAGTGAGATAAAAGAGAGTGAGAGGGAAAGTGAGAGGGAGAGGGAGAGGGAGAGGGAGGGGAGAAGGAGAGGGAGAGGGAGAGGGAGAGGGAGAGGGAGAGGGAGAGGGAGAGGGAGAGGGAGAGGGAGGGAGAGGGAGAGGGAGAGGGAGAGGGAGAGGGAGGGGGAGGGGGAGGGGGAGAGGGAGGGGGAGAGGGAGAGGGAGAGGGAGAGGGAGAGGGAGAGGGAGAGGGAGAGGGAGAGGGAGAGGGAGAGGGAGAGGGAGAGGGAGAGGGAGAGGGAGAGGGAGAGGGAGAGGGAGAGGGAGAGGGAGAGGGAGAGGGAGAGGGAGAGGGAGAGGGAGAGGGAGAGGGAGAGGGAGAGGGAGAGGGAGAGGGAGAGGGAGAGGGAGAGGGAGAGGGAGAGGGAAAGGCAGAGGGAGAGGCAGAGGGCGAAGGCGAGGGAGAGGGAGAGGGAGAGAGAGAGGAAGAGCAGGAGAGCTATAAAAACTGTTTGCCCAGGGTGCTTCCAACATGGGCGGTGAGAGGTTCGAGAGGGGCTTGAGCTAAAGAAGTCGCTTCATTTTCAAATGATGCACTTTCTGGGTAAGGCGATGGAGATCGAGAGACAGAGAGCAAGTGAGTAAGTGAAGCACAGAGGAGAGAGACACCTGAGACAGTGAGAGAGAGAGAGAGAGATATCTTTGAGGATGAAGGTTTTGGGATGATGATCTTACCGCCGTCACGCCAGACGAGATAGGAGGCGTAACCCATGGTGCCATAGAGGTAGGTCCAGACCGGACCAAAGACCCAGTTGGGAGGGTTCCAGGGCACCTTCTTCATCCGGTTGTACCACATCATGTTGGACGACTCCTTCCCTCCCGTGATCAGGGAACCGTAGAGGCCGCCGGTGAAGGGCAGGGCCACGGCCCCAAATATGCGTGCCCACTCCACGGACATGTCTGTTGGCCGAGTTCCGTTCAAAAGATGCCGCACTGCCTCCGAAAAAGACCCTAGAGACCGAGAGACAACAAACCCACATCATCATCATCGTTGTATTCAATGAGGGTTTGCTCTGCTCGAAGTAATAAGCACTGAATGCCCAGTGCTTTGCTCAATACCCGATGAAAACAAATTCAGGCAGCTCGGGCGGGATTCAAACCCGCGACTCCTGCTTTCTACAGCAGACGTCTTAACCACTTGACCACCCAGCTGTTCGAGGTCGTGTGGCGGATTTGAATTAGTTATAGGGGCAGGTACTGCTGTTCGAATACAGCCCGAGCTGCCTGAATTTTTTTTTTCATCAGGCATTCAGTGCTTCTTACGTCGAGCGGGGCAAAACCTCATTGAATTGTAAACATTCTCCATGACACAAACATCATGTTATATCTTCATATTGCTGGTGCAACAAAAGGAGAAACTTAATTCAGGCAAGCAACTCTTGAATTGTAAAAATAAGAGGAAAATGTCCGAATAAAACTGCGAGCGCGAAGCACAAAGCCCTTACGGCATGTGGTTTGGGGCCTGCTAAAGGGCCCAGGAAAATTTTGGATTCTAGATGCTCTGTGGTGCATTCTGAGCAATTTGTGACAAATTATGACTTTAGCTGAGTGACAGATTTTAACCTCTTTCAAGGCATACACCCAGAAAATTGATTTTTCTTTTGTTTACACAAAATGAAAAGTAAATATCAAAGTTTTTAACCTGATCTCAGCATGTGTTTTAAATAATAGTTAGGGGAGAAGAAATATCCAGATGCATTTTTTTAATTGTTTTAATTTATTGTTATTTTTTTGAATTTTTTATTTATTTATTTATTGTTTTTTATGGCCGAATTTAAAAAAAAACGGAAATCCGCGGATCCGCGGAAAAGTTGCATGCCTGTTAATTCCCTCTCAATTAACAAATGTCAGAATGAGTTACCGTACTTGTTCAACACTATAATCCCTCTCCAAAAATTTAGAGTGCCTGTCTGCCCGAAGTTTCTATCTCAACACTCCCTTGTACAATTTTGAGATTTGCAATTTGGTCTCAGCTGGTAAGAGCTTTGCATGGGACCAGTCAACTATAATCATGGTAGACACTAAAGGAGGCCAAGTAAAATGCCATACGTCACAACTGAATATTCATGAGTTAATCTCTCGACTAAGGAAGGTCAATGGGTCCCGAAGTTAATTTATGCTAATTAGCAGCCATGAATACATTTGACGTACGGCATTCTACTTGGCCGCCTTTTGGGTCTACCCATAGGCTAATCATGGTCACCACTGCACACCCAGGGTGAAAATGATGTAACAGTAATTAACACCAACACTCACATCATGCATCATTTTTTTTCTACTGAAGAAAAACCCCAAATACTGAAATAGTGAACACAATCTTCTTTTAATGACCTTCTTCCTCGGAATACCCCTTTCTTTTTGCTCTAGTTTAACCATTGACATTCCTCTGTTCGTCACCGAACTTATTTTTTTACGCGGCGGCGTACCACGACCCAGTGTGTCAGTGCATGGTCATACAGTGAGTCTGGTAAAGTGGTGGCAGAAACTCGAAAAGAGACACGCCCCCTCTCCCCCAGAAACCCAGGCCAGTCCAAAGTCACCAGCATTAAAATAATTGCACCAGAATGTCCCTTTCCAATGTTTTCACGAACAGTGCTTTTTCTTCTTGTGTCATTCTTGTGTCATTAAAAAAACACACTCGGTCGTAGAAGGTTCTACTTCTAATATTAGTATTAAATTCTAGGCACGTGTCAGAGCATGGAGGTCAGAGTGCGACTTGTTGTGTAACTTTTTTTTTGCGGTGGATTGAGCTCGGCAAATGTACGACTAGTATGATGTGAAAAAACCAAACGCATCTTTCCCGATCCTAATAATCCGCACATTTAAGAGCACTTTGAACAAAACGAGGTATTATACAGACCGTCAGATTAATAGTACAGTAGACTTACGATGAAATTCGCTTTTCTAACCTTCGTCCGAAGTGAAGATTCGCAGCGACTGCAGCGGTCGACAAAGATCGTACACCGCCAGAGCGCCACCACGCGGCGTAACTGTGCATCAGTTGCGGCAAAACGGTAACTTACGGAAGCGTTGAACCGCCAAGCATGAAAAAAAAACCAACAATCGGCTGCGCTTGTATCTCGTAGTATAATACTGTACATGTACAATTACAATTACAATGTACATGTACATGTACATGTACATGACTTGTACCATCATGGTACCATGGACCATAGACGAAGGACGTAGCCTACATGACTGTGTACATAATATTATACTTATATTATATTATAATATTATAGCCGTACGCTCGAGATAGAACCTGCGGGAAAAAAGGACAATAATTATTTTCAGATAATATGTTGGCTAAATATAAAAAAAAAAAATCGAATCAAGAAAGTGCCCTGAAATAATTTACAGATGATAATTTATACGATATGGTCAAATGGACCTTTTTATAGCTCCATGCATGAACCTTGAACTAAAACTTACATGTATTATGCAGTCGCTAACGACTATCGACTGCGATAGTTCAGCAAATTGTTTTCATGCTTGGCAGTTCTTAGCCTCCGTAACAAGCAACCTTTTTTTATTGCGAAAAAATGGGGGCCACTCTATAAAATAGCTCTATAAGAAATGTGTTTGTGACGTCTAGGTATCCACAAGCCTACATGTACATGTACATGTACATGAACATGTAAAGTACATGTATATTCCATGCATACTCCATGCATACATAGACATGTACTGTACATGTACATGTCCACGTATGTACTGTATTATTGATATTACATGTACATGCAAATGCACATGTACTTTGTACATGTACGTGTATATCGTGTTATGAGAAAAGGGAACGGGCCTGGTGATTTTGTGGCGGGGACAATTATTATGATCGATTTATTGAAGGCTGGTAACAGAAATAGCCACAGTTGTTGGGCAAGAGCTGGATGTGAGCGTGCCTGTTGAGCTAGTGCTAGTGTTAGTGGTGGACCTCGTTGCATCGGCGCAACACACGTCCGTGGAAGCGGTAAGGATTTGTAGACTGTACGTACGTGTAGATTTGTGTTTTGTGTAAGTAAAATTAAGTGTGTGGTCGGTTACTGTACATGTTGATGTACGGTATGTGTCATAATGTGTTGCACATAATAATTGATTGATCAGAATGTTTATCGCAAGGTCAAGGAGAATGATGTGTACTACTAGTACTACTACTACATGCTACTACTAGTACTACTACCACTACCAGTACTACTACTAGTAAGTAGTAGTAATACTGGTACAGTGGTAGTACTAGTACTAGTAGTGTAGTAGTACTACTACTACTAAGTACTACTACTACTAGTACTAGTACTAGTAGTACTACTACGTACTAGTACTACTAGTACGTAGTAGTACTAGCCTAGGCTGTTCTAAGTACTGCAATTTACAAGTACAATGTCTGTAGATAAACTAATTATTTGTACATTATACAAAATATAGTTACACACACTACACATGATTTTAGTACATAGGCATACGGCCGGTACATCCATGGTACATCACATCACTACACTAAAGTACATGATTAATATTATTATTAATATTACTTGGTTACTAACTAGTAGTAGTAGTACTAGTACTACTACTAGTACTACTACTACTACTACTACTACTACTACTAGTACTAGTATTAGCATGGAGGAATAAGTAGAGATTCCTCCATGGTATTAGTAATAATATATTTAATATTAGTTACTTTAATACTAATTACTAATTACTAGTACTACTACTACTTCTACTACTTCTAGTACAGTACACTAGGCTATGTTCAGACAGTATGTTAGAAAAAGGCAGTGTACTAGTATAACTGTATATTGATTATTGACACAGCAATGGTATTCTTGAGACTTCCCACAAATGCTACATACAATGAGTACACTACACGTACATGAACATTTGTATTCTACCGGGTGGATATAACCTGCCGTCCGTAGTTAAAACCAATTGACTGAAAATGGCAAGTTCTAACTTCTAGTTCGAACTACAGTGGGCAAGTTGTAAATTTACATACATACAGCGTCCTACGGCTACCTCAAGCAGTTAAAACCGGTTTGGTTTTATTTTTGGTTTTAAAAGGTCAGTCACTCTGCCCCACATCCAGTGACTTCCGATTATGCATAAAATGCGCGCTGCACACACATCATCGGTTGCTGTCGACCACAGCCTTGTAATTATGGCTTTTAATGCTTCATAATCAATCATAGTCCGAGTAACTTGGACCCAAAATTTCTCCCTTTTCCCAAATGTGAGTAAAACAAAATGACCAGTATTGGAATCTGACCGCGAGTCTCTGACCCTCGGGAAGAGGTTTCAAGTCCTGTTCCAGTCAGAGTTTTCTTTGCCGCTATTATTTTTGTTCCAATTAATTTGTACAAAAAGTTTCTAGTCAGCTTTTCCATTAGGCCTGTTTGTTTGAAAAAAGAATGCCATTCACTCCTTCTTTTTGGGGGAAAAAACTTCTCATAATTGTACACCTTTACTAGCAACAGTTTGGAGATCAATATGCTGAAGCCCAACTCATAAAAGCAGTCAACTTTGTACCAATGGGTTTTCATTGACTCTTTTAAATGATGTTACAAGTGGCGATGCAAACATTTGTCAGCTTGGCATTGACTAAGCAAAAAAAAAAATTAAACGATTGCCATCTCATCATTTGCATCAATGTTTGTGTATATCAATGCGTATATACATGTATGTACTGCACAGACAGACAGATGGTCTGCCACCTCTCAGGCTGTATTGTTAAACGAAAATGCCATGCTGGCAATAACCTTGAATTTCATTAATTAAGAGGTTTGTGCATTGTGCTTTGAAGCAAGAATGTCTTTTATCATTGGTAGAAACATGATACATTCTACCCTTTGCACAGTCATCCAATTCATGTGCACATAGATATATGCATATTGCATGATGACTGATACAGTGTGTAGTGTGTACATGTATTTTATGATTTTATAAGCATTGTCCATCAATGAGAATGTAATTCAATGAGGGTTTGTTGTTCCTGATATGTAATAACTGTTAATTAGAACTGTCTGTGCTCTGTGCTTTGCCCAACTTTTGGGTGTTTTGTGTATAATGCCCTGATAATAATTGATAAATAATGATAATTTTACAATTTATACTGCGTTCTTTACATAAAAATAATCAAAGGTGCATTGCAATTAAAATGAGAGAGAGAGAAATGATACCAGGTGTGACTGTGAGAGACAGTGTAAGATGAAGACGATATTACCGATGTCAGCAGGGTTAGACTTAAATAATCATTAACCTCCTTGCTGACTGTACAGACATATCGCGATTCAAATCTCACTAATAATCGTGCTTACTGTGTCCACACAAAAAAAAAGTGGAGTTTGAATGGTGATCCAAATAATCATGTTTATTTGGGACAGTGGAAATGGACCTATAGTTTATTATGCCGGGTGAATCCCTATCCCTGCATGATGGTTTGTCCTTCCCTGACCTGGGGCCAATTTCAAAGAGCTGCTTAGGCGCCAAAATCTGCTTAAGTGCGGAAAGAAATGAGCCACAGGATCCCCTTGCCTGCCTACCCAAACGTCACCGATATTTCATGCTAAGTAAAGAAGAGGGGAATACAAGTCAAAAGCAATGGACATCACATTGCAGTGTAGTTTGTAATACAGTGTGTACTACTTTACTTTCACGAGGAAGACGTTTCCTGCTTAGCAGATTTTCACGCTTAAGCAGCTCTATGAAATTGGGGCCTGTACATGTTTGCATACATACATGTACAGCATTTTCGTTTCTGTACTCTGTAGTCTGTAGCACCGAATGCTTAGTGCCTTGCCAGTTGCTGGACAGCAAAACAGAAACACATCCCCCAACATGAAGCGTACGCAGCTCAGGGGTATGACAGCCCACGATCACCAGCTCTCCCGAGCGCATCGTTAATCGCTCGATCACAATCTGGCTGTTGTCATGGTAACTGCTTGACTAGGAATGAAGGGCAGAGCTGAGCATCATGGTAAAACGAGATGCTTTTGTCGGAGCCAGGCAGTTTTCATAATTCATCTGCATTGCCACAATGCAATGCTCTGCTGAGTTTCAATTGCCCCTTTCTCCTTACAATTCCATTTTTGACTGGCTGGGGGGGGGGGGGTAACGTTGTGATTGCAAAGTGCATATCCAATGAGGTGTTCAGCATCCGCTCATGTGCATTTGCGAGGCATAGACAATTGAACATGAACAATTGACCTACCTGTACATGTACATGTACAGTCTCTTCACTGACGCCATGCGACAAGCTGCCATTCTACAGTGTGTTCACTGTACCGTGATAAATCTAAAATCAAAGGGTGGAATAAAAACGAATCCTACCAAAATGTCCTTGTGGTTGGATGCACCGTATGCTTTATAATTATTCTGATTTTCTGTAAACCAAATGTCAAAAGGTTTTGTGTGCATCTTCCACCACACTACACAATGTACAGTACGTACAGGTCATACCTCATTACATAAAGCTTTGTCAACCTGACCTCTTACATGTACAATATGTATGTATCTCCAACCTCATGCAAGTGTGTGGAGATACAGAGAATTGGATACAGTGAGAGAGTTGTACATGTAAATGCTGGAATGGTGATTGTGAACGTGAAGTTTAAAATTGGAACAGTAAGACAAAGAAAGGAAAAGAAAGAGATTGATAATTCATTTATTTCCTTCATCCTCTTCCTTCTCCCCTCCTGCTCCTCCTCCTCCCCTCCTCTTCATCCTCCTCCCCCTCCTCCCCTCCTCCCCCTCCTCCCCTCCTCCCCTCCCCCTCCTCTCCCTCCCTTCCTCCCCCTCATCCTCCTCCCCTCCTCTCCCTCCTCCTACCCTCCTCCTCCCCCTCCCCTCCTCCCCTCATCTTGATCCTCCCCCCTCCCTTCCTCCCTCCTCCTCCCCCTCCATTTCCCCCTCCCCTCCTCCTCCTTCCCTCCTCTTTATCCTCCTCCTCCTCATCACTCCCCTCCTCCCTCCTCCCCTCCTCCCCCTACTCCCCTCCTGCCCCTACCCCCTCCTCTCTCTCATCCTCCTCCCCTCCTCCTCCCCTCCTCCTCCCCTCCTCCTCCCCTCCTCCTCCTCTCCTCCTCCTCTCCTCCTCCCCTCCTCCTCCTCTCCTCTTCCTATCCTCCTCCCCTCTTTATTCTCCCCTCTCCCCCTCCCTCTCCCCCTCCTCCCCCTCCTCATCCTCCCCTCCCCTCCTCCCCCTCCTTCTCCATCTCCCCCTCTCCCTCCTCCCCTCCTCCCCTCCTCCGTCTCCTCCCCTTCCCCCTTTCTCCCTCGTCTTCACCCTCCTCTCCCGTTCCGTTGCAGGTGAAGAGACAGGTGTTGTTTCCCCCTCCGTGATGCGCTAGCCATGATGGCTCGGCATTTGAAGGCGACTCTGCGCTGGCTTCTGAGCGGCGCCAAGTCGCAGTTCCAGCTGTTGGTCATAGCGATGAGTGTCCTGGTCGTGGTCTGGGTCCTGGTGCTGCTGCAGAGGCCCCTGGACGCCATGTCCAAGATCAGCAAGGACGCCCCGCAAACGCCCCGTCCCGAGTACACCAATTCCCATCCAGTCGAGACAGATTTAGATAGTAAGTTCAGCTGTGCAGCACTTGCAGCGGCACCGTTGTGCGTAGTCCATTTTCAGAACCGGATTGCCTCTGAGGAGAGCCAGTGTTCTCCCGGCTGTTCTCTTTTTTTCAATTCTTGAAAGAGATTATACAAATGGTGTCTTCACATGTATGCGTTCTACATCGTGAGTCCACCATGCTGACCATCATTTCTCCTGTGAACTAAGCTCAGAAAGAAAAAGACATCCAAATTTAGGAGGGCATGACATTTGATCCTAGCAGGCCTCTGCCTTTGAGAAAGGTCCTGCTAGGATCGAAACATCAGGCCCTCAATTTGTTTTGCATTTTGGTCATTTCAGTTGGTAAGCAGTTTGCAACATTTTTCCGTTTTACTGTTGTTGTATTTTTAACCTTATTTTAACCTTTTTTCCTTTAACAAAATAAAGGAAAACAGAGCAGGTTTTTTTCTTCTTCAGTAAACAAAGCGTAGTAATGTGCAAAAATGTTGCAAACGGCTTACTGAGTAAAATGACCAAAACGTGAATATCAAAAATTTGGAGAGCCTGATGTACTGTACAGTAAGTGATGTTTGGATGCAAGCAGGACCTTTCTGAAAGGTCTGACCCTCCTAAACAAAGTGTGGGAAAACTGGCTGGGAAATTTCAAAACTATTTCAAATTAAATTTGTACATTTCTGAAGAGGCCTCCTTTTCAGTCCAGCGAGGTCTTACAGGGTCTTTGTATCAGCACTTTTCCCCAACCTAATATTCGTATTGTGTTTTCATTCACAGCAATTTACACAAAGGGTTTCTCAGGCTACAATACCTCCAGGTATGTCGTTTCTTTCGGTTGTATTGGGATGTGTACGTGTATGAGGGCGAAAGCGTATTTCTGTCACCAGCCCTTAAACAATTGCCAGTGTAAGAAGTTTCTAATGACACTGACTTCATATCGTGGCAACAACGTGGCCTAAAGTGGCAACCATTTCAGTGGCCTGAAGATGACCATAATTTTAGTGGCCTGAAGATGACCACAGTTTCAGTGGCTAGAAGATGACCACAATTTCAGTGGCCCGAAGATGACCAATTTTTCAGTGTCCTGATGATGGCAACAATTTCACTGGCCTGGAGGTGACCACATTTTTAGTGTCCTGAAGATGACCACAGTTTTAGTGGCTGGAAGATGACCACAATTTCAGTGGCCCGAAGATGATCAAATCTTTAGTGTCCTGATGATGGCCACAATTTCAGTGGCCCGAAGATGATCAAATTTTTAGTGTCCTGATGATGTTTTTAGTGGCCTAAAGATGGCCACTCGACATTTTCAATATTCTAAAGTAGCCACAATTTGAGTGGCCTAACAATGTTCATAGTTTTCTAGAGGCTAGTAGTGACTTGTTTAGAAACTTTCGACGGGCTTCTAATTGAGACGATAGTTTTTCGCTTATTGTTTGTCAAACGGGCGTTGTGATTTTTGTTTTTCAGGATACCTGCTCTTGTGTATCACAAGGGCTACTTTCTGGCCTTCTGCGAGGCAAGGAAGGAGACCTCCAAGGACATTGGGAACATGGACATCGTCGTTCGACGCGGCCGGAGGAAAGGCTGGAACGTAGACTGGGGAAAGGTTATCATTGTCACCAGTCAGCCTGGCTACAGGTAGCTATCAGTGCTGGCAAAATATTCCAGGGAATTATTCTAAATTTAGGGTGCTAATTGACTGAGTACACAAAATGTTAAGTTTTTAAATTTAGTGGGCCTGACGTTTTGATCCTAGCAGGACTTTTCTCAAAGGCAGGTCCTGCTAGGATCAAAATGTCAGGCCCTCCTAATTTTTTTGTATGTGAAAAAAAAAAAAAAAAAAAAAAACCTTAAAAAAATGTTAAGTTACCGGCTCTTTTCGGAGCCACACTCCTTGAAAGAGAAGTGCTACATGGTGTCACCGCAGAGCTTCCGCTCCCCGGCAGTTGGTTCTAATTCTTTCCTTCCCCCTCCCCCCTCCCCCCAGGGTGATGAACCCTACCCCCATCGTAGACAAAGACTTGGAAGCCATCGTCTTGGTCTTCATCGTCATCAAAGCCCACCTCAACCAGTGGGTCATGGTGCAGAACGGCTTCATACAGCAGCGGGTCATGGTGACCAGGGTAAGTCTGACTTTGACCACAGCAGCCATTCATGAGTCCATGTTTAAACCCTTTTTTTTCCCGGTAGAGTGGGTCATAATTATTTTTTCTGACTGCCTACCTGTAATTCAATGCAAAAGCGCATGAACATTTGACTAACAATAGCACTAAAGCAATGTGTGACTTTTAATGCAAGTTCCAGAAGTGTTGGAAAAGCTAGTTCACCACTTTGCATCAGGAATTCTGAATTTGGAGGGGCCAGTGGTGTTGCTGTTGCCCCGGGCCCTCTGAATCCGGGCGCCACTTTTGTCCAAGTTTTAAACAAAGACTCTTTTCCGCCCACTACAAAACAATAATATGTAGCCCGACAAAAGTCAGACAAATACCAGATTGCACTATATGTTTGACTCACTTGTGAACTCAGTGTACTCTTATTGATTAATTTCACTGTTTTTTTTTTTTCCCGATTGTTTAGCAAATTTTGAAATTGTCACATTATTAAAAAAAAAAAAACCTATGTGGCAGTTATGGGCACTTGTGGTCAAGTAGCTACTGGCCTGTGTCCGAAGTGCATTGCAATATCCAAAATGTTTTGCAAAATGCAGGCATGCAGGATCCGCGTATTTCCGCGTTTTTAAAAATTTGGCCGTACAAAAAATAAAATCCGTAAAAAATATATACCGGTATATATTTAAAAAAAAAAAATAAAAAAAATAAAACACATGCTGAGATGAGGTTAAAAACTTTGACTTTTCATTTTGTGTAAACAAAAATTCAATTTTCTGGGTGTATGCCTTGAAAAAGGTGCTCAGAATGCACCAAAGAGCATCTAGAATCCAAAATTTTTTGGGGCCCTTAAGGCTTAAGCGGGCCCCAAAGCCCACGCTGTAAGGGCTTCGTGATTCGCCCTCGCAGTTTCATTCAGACATTTTCCTTTTTTTTTTTTTACAATTCAACAGTTGCATGCCTGAAAATGAGACACAGTTAACATCTTTTTGAAGGTCCGGGGTGTATTTTGCAAAGCCTTACGATGCATCGTGGCTCAACTCTCGATTGATAACCCATCGTACATTGTTGATAGGCCGTATAGCTTCTGTGCATCGGCTCATCGGCCTTGCAATCTGTCGTAAATGATGTTGAGTTTGATGGAATTGGCAGCCGGCAGGGCTAGGGATGCCAGAGGTTACTATTTTCATATCAAAGCAAAAAAAATAAAAACACAGCTGCAGCTACATGTAAATAAGTCCTTGCCATCAACAGCACGAAGCCGAGGTGGAAAACAATACCCAGTGATCACCACAGCCAGAAAGCAGAAGTATCAATTAATTTGAAATCCCACCCGATCTGCCTGTTTTTGTTTTTCATCCAAAAGAATGATTGACCGGAGTTAAATGCTCAAAATGTTGCTAATTAGAATGAAAATATAGATATAAAATATAGATATAAAAAAATGAGAGGAGCCTGACGTTTCGATCCTAGCAGGACTTTTCTCAAAGGCAGGTCCTGCTAGGATCAAAATGTCAGGCCCTCCTAATTTTTTTGTATGATAATTGCTATTGCTAATGATAATATGAATACACATTTGTACAAACCCCTTATCCATTTCTGAAATAAAATGCTTCTAGGCACATAACAATAAAGGTTATCTAGGCACTTAACAATAAAATATAGTGCAAAATTGGAACAAAACAAAATTGCATTTTTTGCTTAAAATGGAGTTCGAAATTTGCCCCTTTAAAGCGCTGTCACTTGACACGTGGTGACGTCATGAAGTTTTAAAGACAACTGTGCACAACTTCAGCAAGGGCTGTAAGCATTTGCCAAGTTAGAAAAAAATTAGAATTTGTTCAATGGCAAAAGTGCCCTCCGAAAAAACCCTGTGCTTTGTCTCTGGGATTTTTACGACCAGAAAAAGAAGGAAAAAAATAAATCAGAACAACATCAATAGCTTTTCTGCTTCGCGGCGGAAAAGCTGATTAAAGAAGAATAAACAGAACAGAATTAATTACCAAAATTCAAACGTTTCATTTCTATCTATCACTGCTGTAAATCACAATGTGTGCAAATATGAACAGCTGGTTCTATCCACAGTTCGGAATTATCTCTCACAATATTTTCTGACAACAAAGCGCAAAACCCAGCAGAAATTGATAACATGAAGGCTTGCAATATACATAGAAAGCCAGTTTCTGATTGGAATCTGGACCTTGGATACAAATACATGTATACGTATCCAAGATCTGATAGGCGGATATGCGATGCAAAAGACATGGAATGTTTTTTAGTCTAATAAATTGTATCATCTGTTGAGTTGCAACTAGGCTGAAATGAAATAGACTGTCAGGTGTTGCAGCCAATATTAACAAGGCTTTGTAAATGATTGCTCAGATTATGGCAATTCAATTTCAGATGTTTTTTAGTGGCCTTTTGTGCAGCCTGTTAGTTTTTTTTCTTCTCAGAAATCATTGGTAATACACGTGCATTGTACACACACAGAACTGGGCTGTGCACAATTTGCTTTGCATTCTCAATTTCTCATCAGTGGGAATTGTGGGTGATATACAAAAATGTTGCAAACTGCTGAATTGTCTTAGAATGACTTGTTTTGCTCTTTCCTCATTTCTACGTGGTCCAGACTGTTCCCTGGAGATATATGACAGTTAATGGTTGAATTGCTACTGACTGGTATACCCCCATCCCCGTAAAGACTATAGTTGACTATTTGGGAAGGCCACCATCTATAAAGGGCTGGATAGCTCAGATGAGCACTGTTACTCAAAACCAGAGGTCTCGGTTTCAATTCCTGGTCCAGTCAAAGTTTTCTGTGCCATTTTTTTTCCAATTTGGTTTTAATGTTCTGTGGTTTTCATTGCTCTGTTGTGCCCCCCCCCCCACCTGTGAAATAATAAATGAAATAGATAATGTGGGCCTGACATTTCGATCCTAGCAGGATTTTTCTCAAAGGCTTTCTCTGCCTTTGAGAAAGGTCCTGCTAGGATCGAAATGTCAGGCCCACTAAATTTTATGATTTGCATTTTGGTACTGTAGTTTTAGTCAGTAAGCAGTTTGCAACATTTTTGTATATCACTTTAGATATGTAATGATTTGGCATTGGCGAGAATGGACATGATGGAGGTTTGCCCTAACCTACCTGTGTACATGTAATTAGCAGTAGCATCACATGGTCATTGCCTTGCACAAATGCCTGCTGAAAAAAAGAAAGATATGCGGCATAGGCAGGAGGTGAACCCATGGCCTGACAGCTCCTGCCTTCAAGTGCAGGCGTCTTACCCACTTGACCACCACGAGGTACACGATCTTTAATTGTCTTCAATTACGAGACTGACAGGCATGAGCATCTCCTAACCCGTTCATCTTCAAAATCTTGATCATCTCTTGATAACTCATGGCTTGGCTGTTATTTTTTCTTTCGCCAGAGCTTTGACAACGGATTGACGTGGACACATCCCCGCGACATCACAGCGAGCACCCTTGGCAAGATGTCAATTGCCCCAGGAATCTATGCTCCAGGTAACCCTGTCCCCCCATCCGCACCACATCCGCACCACATCCGCACCCCATCCACACCCAATCCACACCCCATCCACACCCAGTCTGCACCCCATCCGCACCCCATCTGCACCCTATGTGCACCCCATCCGCACCTCATCTGCACCCTATGTGCACCCCATCCGCACCCCATCTGCACCCAATCTGCACCCCATCGGCACCCCATCTGCACCCTATGTGCACCCCATCCGCACCCCATCCGTACCCAATCTGCACCCTATGTGCACCCCATCCGCACCCCATCCGCACCCACTCTGCACCCTATGTGCATCCCATCTGCACCCTACTGTATCTGCACACAATCTGCATCCCATCTGCACCCAATCTGCACCCTATGTGCACCCCATCCGCATCCTATCCGCACCCCATCTCACCTGCAGTTACCCCCTTACTATTAAACAAATGCTCACTCCTATCCTTTTCCAGATCCATATGGACTGAATAAGACCTTAGGCTATGCATGATGATGGTACTAATAAAGTATAGGGTTTGTGGTGACATCATATACGAGAATCTCTTTTGTGAGTGAGTGTGGTTCTGAAAAGAACCCAATGTTTTCACTCAATGTTTCGGACAGCGTTCTCTGTCCGTCTTCAGGAGGAAGTAAAAAGGACAGAGCACACTGTCTTAAACGTCGTGTGAAACCCTCCGGTTCTTTTCAGAACCACGCTCGCCCACAAAAGAGATTCCCGTGCATGGCGTCACCGCAAACCTACACTTTACAATAGGGACTGGTTCAGTTTTTGTGCGTGAGCTAATTGTGAGCTAATCTGTCGCCTGAAACGGTCTGACTCTTGTCTCCCTCGATGCTCGTGAAATTACAAAAATTGGTTGATGTCTGCATTACAAATTATTTATAAACAGATAAATAGCAACAGATGGCGATGGCTCAGCAATTTTTATAAATTTGTTTTTCTTGCCATTTCATGAATATTTGGCGTTTGCAGAATTGTGTGATGGATGCAGCTGTAGCAGAATGCTGGCCTGCTATTTGGTTATTGCACTCTATCGTTATTATTATCATCAATGGTTTATTTCATTAGACGACACCTCGAAGACAAATCTGAATTGCGTGTTGACAAACAAACAATTAAAATCGATTACAGCGACAGTAAAACCATTATATAATTCTTTGATAAATTACATAGTTTTAAGAAGGTTGTTTATTTGAGACAATTACATTCACAGGTACAAATCATTTCAATAGTACATTTTTTAGTAATTCAACTGAATTTGATCAAACAGACAATTATATAGAGCCCTCGCCATCCTAGCTTTCCAGCCATTAGATGGTGGCCTTCCCAAATAGTCAGCTAGTCCTTGTTGGGACGGGGGCACCAGTCAAAAGCATTTAACCATTTGCTGCTGTACCGGTATATCTCCAGCTGTCACACCACCTTTTTCATTCAGATGCAAAACAATCAATTGTAAACCTGGCTACGGCAGCTCGGGGGTCGCACACAGTGGACGCAGCTTTTTCAATTTAACAGGCATTCAACTTTTCCGCTGATCCGCGGATTTCCGCGCTGTTTTTAATTCGGCTGTACAAAAAAAAAAAAAAAAAAATTATATATATATTTCTTCTCCCCTAACTATTATTTAAAACACATGCTGAGATCAGTTTAAAAACTTTGATGTTTACTTTTCATTTTGAGTAAACAAAAATTCAATTTTCTGGGTGTGTGCCTTGAAATACTGTAGGTTAAAATCTGTCACTCAGCTTGAAGTCATAAGTGGTCCAAAACTGCTCAGAATGCACCACAGAGCATCTAGAATCCAAACCCCACGCCGTAAGGGCTTCGTGCTTTGCGCTCGCAGTTTCATTGGGACGTTTTCCTCTTCTTTTTTTTACAATTCAAGAGTTGCATGCCTGATTTAAGTCAAACAAATAAAGGAAAAATTGACTGTAAGCTTTTGAATATTTTTGAAAAAAATGGTAAATGACATTTTGACTGGACCATGCATTGGAGGTAGATGAGATACACTGTAGTGTCGTCCACAAACTCTCCACACTGCGGTTCCTCCGGTTCAGACCGTCGAGTTTCGTCTCCTCAAAGTTTACGTGTGAACCATTCAAAGAAGAACTTAGGAGGGCTTGACGTTTCAATCTTAGCGGGACCTTTCCCTGTCTTTGAGAAAGGTCCCGTTAGGATTGAAACATCAGGCCCTCCTAATTTCTCCTCCTCAAAGTTTACGTGTGAACCACTCAAATAAGAACTTAGGGGGGCTTGACGTTTAAATCTTAGCGGGACCTTTCCCTGCCTTTGAGAAAGGTCCCGTTAGGATTGAAACATCAGGCCCTCCTAATTTCTCCTCCTCAAAGTTTACGTGTGAACCACTCAAATAAGAACTTAGGGGGGCTTGACGTTTCAATCTTAGCGGGACCTTTCCCTGCCTTTGAGAAAGGTCCCGTTAGGATTGAAACATCAGGCCCTCCTAATTTTTGAGATTTATTTTTTTGGGGTGGTCATTTTTTTTAGTGAGTAAGCAGCTTGCAGTATTTTTTTGGGGCATATTACTCCATGCAAATAAGAGACTATTTCTGGGTGGTATCGATGCAAAACGTCGTCCCCCCACTTCCCACCTTCGCACTGCATCGCCTGCAATCTCATTCCCTCGCCCTCGGGATTCCAGTCTCAAAATTTTATCGGCCCTTGATCTTTGATTGGCTAGGTCCAGGCCACGGTATCCAGCTGAAATCGGGAAAGCTTGTTGTGCCGGGAAACTACTTCGTGAGAGACAAGAACGGCATCGCGCTACGTAAGTTCACCTTCTTATCTCCTAACCCCACCCACCCCCGCAGACAAATCCCAAGACGGTTTGGTTTTTCATCGATTCAAAAAAAGTTGCCGAAAACTACTTGCTAGCTTTTGAATTGAGGAGACTGTAATCCAATCCATCTCTTCCTGATTTATATATTTTACATATAACACTGTGCGTTCTGTGTCTTTTTGCCAGATTTTGATCCTAGCATGACCTTTCTCAAAGGCAGAAGTAATAATATAATTGGATTGTGTCTTATTCCTTTACATAAGTCGTGAAGCAAGTGTATCAAGTGTATCTCTGAAGTCTACTAATGGAGGATGAATTCTTTGCAGGGTGCTTTTTTCTAATGTCTGTCCTAATTTGATTTCCAATTAATAATTAGCCTTTGTACTTGCAGGAAACTGCACAGAGGGTAAGAATGGTCGCTGATTGTTTTTCTTTCTAAATTTGGTCAGGATTGTGCCCTTTGCAGGAAACTGCACAAAAGGCAAGAATGGTCGCTGATTTTTTTTCTTTCTAAATTTGGTCAGGATTGTGCAACCCCGAAAAAAGAAAAGAAAAAAGAAAAGGTTACTGTGGGCCTTTGTCTAGTCTGACTGCGATTGGAACAATCATCTGGACTGGCTTTCAGCTCCCGTTGCAATGGTTTCACACCTACACAGTGAAAGGGTGTGAAAAAATATAAATCTGCAATAGACCACCTACATTGTACATGTACAGTGTATTGATATGAAGACAACAGCCATTTTCTGACACAACCACTTGCCGAAAAAAAATTGGACTTACAGTCCTCCCCCAAATCATGATTTTGTGATGCATATACATGTGTGGTGCGTACATGCATGTAGGAATAGTGATCTAAGTGTATATTTGTACACATCCGTGTGTTTTCTCCCAAATCATGATTTTGGGATGCGTACTGTATGTGTACAAAACATGTGTATACAACCGTGTACACAACATACACTTCGCTATTCCTCCATATGCGACACATATTTGTCACAAAATTAAAATCATTGCCTTTCTTTCTCGATAAAATATGATTGAACATTGCACCGCCATCAGATCCGTGCCTTGCAAAAGCAGCATTCAGAATGTGCAAGTTTAAAGTGGGTTTTACTTGGGAAAATGGGAGTTTACAATCCAGTGCTGCAAATTTCAATGTCTGGATCCAGAGGTTGATGTCATTAAGTGTTAAGATCCGTCATAACTGGTCGATATCCCCAAACTCATGGTAACTTACGATCAAATTGCAAGATGATGGTCGATGCACAGAATCCATACAGTGTATCGCAACTTACGATGGGTTATCCATCGTAAGTTGAGTTGCGATGCATTGTTACAATTATAGCTCAACTTATGACATACAATCCATTGTGCTGTACGTCGGGTAGGCTGTATGGCTTCTGATGTCTTGCCCTCATGGCGACAACACCTTACGATTGATCGTAAGTTACGATGAGTTTGATGAAAAGTGAACACCGGACTTAGCAATTGGTATAAACCCATTGCGGTTGTCGGTTGTGATGTACGTCATTATTTCTTCGTGGCCAGCTCAGCCACAATGCTACGGATGAGCGATGCGACACAGGAAAAACCCAGCACGGACCGAAGGAGATGGCCTTGTTTTTTTTTGCTTTTGTCTGTGAGTGGTGACCTTTGACCCGTGACCCCTGACCCCCCCTCTCTCGGCAGAGGACCACGAGAAGCATAACGGCAGCATTGGCTATGCCAGTGTCATGGTCAGTGCGGACCACGGCCTCTCGTGGAAGATGGCCGGTCACGTTCCGTTTGACTTTGACACCAGCCGGCGGCCCATTCACACCAGCGAGCCCATGGTATGAGCCCGGGAGATGACCGCCCCCCCCCCCCCCCAACCCGTCGTCTGTCTGTGGTCATCCTGTTCGCTAGCTTCTCTTCATTTTTAAGACAAAAAAGGGGGATAGATGGATAAAGAGCCTATAGATCATCCTTTCGCTCGTGCGATCTCTTTAAGCGCTAACGAAATCGACCTATCGGTTCTTGAGAAGTTTGTGAAATCAATTCAATATTGATTCAAATCAAATTCAAAGTGATATAAAAATGTTGCAAACTGCTTACTGACTAGAATTGCCAAAATGCAAATCTCTGCCTTTGAGAAGGTCCTGCTAGGATCGAAACGTCAGGCCCTCTAAATTTTGACAAATCAAATTCAATTTGTTACTAAAAGAATCGGAGGCCTGGGTGCAAGTCCTGGTTCCGTCAATTTTCAACATTTGTTTGATACATTTTCCTGTTAGTGTTTACCTTTCTTTCCAGCGTTTTTTTTTTTTTAGGTTTTTCTGTTGAATCATTTGGTATACTATGCACTTTGGTCACTTTGCCACAGAGGTATACACGTAAATGTCTGTGGTTGAATGGAGATCTATAAGTCTGAAGCCATCAATCTCTCTGTTTTGTTGCCTTTTCCGTATGGCAGCAACATTTTTAATTTCAATTTGTTTGTTTTTTCACTGTTTTAGGTTTTTCCGCCTTGTTCACCATTTGCTTCATTGGCTGAGGCACCCATTTCTCACCCATTTGTTGAAACCCTGCTGAATGAAAACTCCTTGCTTTTTTTCTTCCCGGTTTCCTCCCAATTCTCCCCACTTCCCATCACGTGACCTGCCCCACCCTGCCCCACCCTGCCCCTCCCTGCCCCTCCCTGCCCCACCCTGCTCCACCTTGCCCCACCCTGCCCTACCCTACTCCACCCTGCCCCATCCTGCCCCACCCTGCTCCACCCTGCCCCACCCCACCCTGCCCAACCCTATCCCACCCTATCCCACCCTGCCCCACCCTGCTTCACCCTGTCCAATCCTGTCCAATCCTGCCCTACCCTGCCCTACCCTGTCCAACACTGCCCCACCCTGCCCCACCCTGCTTCACCCTGTCCAATCCTGTCCAATCCTGTCCAATCCTGCCCTACCCTGCCTTACCCTGTCCCACACTGCCCCACCCTGCTTCACCCTGTCCAATCCTGTCCAATCCTGCCCAATCCTGCCCTACCCTGCCCTACCCTGTCCAACACTGCCCCACCCTGCCCCACCCTGCTTCACCCTGTCCAATCCTGTCCAATCCTGTCCAATCCTGCCCTACCCTGCCTTACCCTGTCCCACCCTGCTCCACCCTGCCCACCCCACCCTGCCCTACCCTATCCCACCCAATCCCACCCTGCCCCACCCTGCTTCACCCTGTCCAATCCTGTCCAATCCTGTCCAATCCTGCCCTACCCTGCCCTACCCTGTCCAACACTGCCCCACCCTGCCCCACCCTGCCCCACCCTGCTTCACCCTGTCCAATCCTGTCCAATCCTGTCCAATCCTGCCCTACCCTGCCTTACCCTGCCCCACCCTGCCCTGCCCTGCCCCACCCTGCCCCACCCTGCCCCACCCTGCCCTACCCTGTCCCACCCTGCCCTACCTTGCCCCACCCTGCACTACCCTGGCCCACCATGCTCCGACCTGCCCCTGACCTCTCATCCCCTGCCCTGCCCCTGCCCTGCCCTACCTTACCCAACCCTGCCCCGCCCTACCTTACCCAACCCTGCCCCACCCTGCCCCACACTGCCCCACCCTGCCCCACCCTGCCCTACCCTGTCCCACCCTGCCCCACCCTGCCCCACCCTGCCCGCCCTTGCCCTGCCCCGGCTTACCCCATCCTGCCTCACCACTTGGCCTGCCCCCACCCTGCCCCACCCTACCCTGCCCCGCACTGCCTTGTCACTGCCCTGCCCTGCCCAACCTTACCCCATCCTGCCCCCACACCCCTGGCCCTCCCCACACCCCACCTCCCCAAACCCCTTGTTTTCCCTCTATGCTTCAGGGGAGGAGGAGAATATGTTTGGGAGCACAAATTACGCCAATGTCATGTACAGCGCCGACGGGGGTGTAACCTGGCACCTAGGGGGCAGTATACCGTACGGCACTGACCAATATGGATGGACCATTCATAGCAATGAGGCTATGGTAGGCAAAAACCCAGTCATTGTCGGTTGTTGATGTGTGTGTTTGTGTTGCCATCTCCTCCTTGCACTGAGCATACCGACCTTCGCTCATCGCTCGGCCGCTTGCATGGCAACTGTCTTCCCCACAATGTGCTGCATGTACTCATCCAATGTCCGCCCTCGCGTTGGGACAGGGAGGTGGAACGGAGGAAGTGAAGCCCAATTTTTTTGGATCGCCCGAACACCGATTGTGCGTATACGAGCAAAGTTCTACAGAATCGTTGCAAACCTCTTTACGGACATGTCATGCAAATGTAGAAGGTCCGCAGTCCTGCAGACCTACCCATCTGTGCTCACCAATAGCAAGTCTGCCAAGAGCCTTCCTGAGTCCACCACGGCGTCCGCCTGCACCAAAAATTCCATGTCCGCTTATATTAGGCTATTCGTAGTCCAAGTTCATGGGTGAGGGCTTCAGGTAATGCACAGGTCTATGGGAAATTGGCTGCAGCCGCAACCTAGTGGCTTCCACTGGCCTGTGTGTCATTTGAAGCCCTAAGCCAGTTATTTTGGAGTTGGACACGGCATGTTTTGTTCTCACAACTTGTCCATACACTGTTCTCCTTCCCTGTTGGCCTCGCTCTCAGTTTTGGCATTTTTGCTTTTTTTTTGCATTTGTTTTCGCCTTGCAAAGCCCATTTCATGCAATATGCCATACAGAGTTTGTGGTTTGTCTGTCTGCCTATGTGGTCTGTCTGCCTATCAGTTTAACTGTCTGTTTGTCCCTCTCTCTGCAAACATCAGCATGGTCTATTGGTCTGTGGTTTGTAAGTCAGTGTCTGTTTGGCCGTGTCTGCGTGTATGCTTATGTCTGTTTGTCAGTCTGTCTTTCTGTCAGTCCCTCTATCTGTCATGTCCGTCTGTCAGTTTGTCTATCAGTCATTCTGTCTGCCAGTCCATTGGTCTGTCTGTCTACTGCATGACCCCCAGTTGAATTGTTTGTTTATAGTTCCTTGCAAGAGTTCCATGAACGGACAACACCAAAAAGCCTATAGAAAATATCATAAAAGGACTGACCATGCATACTAAGACACTAAATTTTAAGCTTATTGAGGTAAAAACATTCATTTCCTAGAAAACAGAATTATTTCAATGAGTCCCACATGCTTTTGTGCACAGGATGTCAAGTGTTCTCCCTAAATGGAACTCTTTCCTCCATTCTTGTGAAAGAATGGCCAAGGTTTGGCCAAGGTTTGTTTAGTAAAAGAACAAATCAAGTTTGCATTTTGGACCCTGTAAGTTGGCAAGGACAATAGGGTCCATTAACATAGTAACTGCTGATTTGATTTTGTTGGCTTTGTTTTGAGTGCCAGTCAACCTACTAATTTGAGAGTTCTGGATGACCAAAATGGCCGCACAAACAATTTAGTATTTTGACTTTTGGTTTCCCGTTGGTCATTCAAAACGTAGTTTCCTTGTGGCCCAATTGCATGTTGGTTACTTTTTGTCCAGGTTTCATTGGGATTTGGGGTAGCCACGGTAGTCGGGCAGATAAGTCCTAAGCACTTGCAAGTGTTAAAAGAGCTTTTAGCAAACCAAAAAGGGAAAAACTGACTTTGAATTGGAGATTTTAGCACTTAGAAATTTAAAAAGACTGCAAAACTGACCAAACCAAAATGACCAAAAAGAGCATATCAAAAGTAAGGAGGGCCTGACGTTTTGATCCTAGCAGGACCTTTCTCAAAAGTCCCAGAAGGACCTTTTGCCAAAGGTCCTAGCGGGACCTTTCTCAAGAGTAGACCTTTGAGAAAGGCCCTGCTAGGATCAAAACGTCAGACCCTCCTAATTTTCAAAATAAAAGGACTGCATACGCATTCATAGCAAAGGCTACTTCATCACACCTGAAGACAATTTTTTTTTTAATGGCACACTAAAAAACATTGCCAATTGCCTACTGACCAAAATCAAATAAATCTCTAAAATCTTGGCATTGTGATCATAGCAGGACCTTTAAAAAAAAAAAAGCATTCTGCCTTTTTCTGAGAAAGGTCCTCCTAGTAGGATTGAGACACGAGACCCTCGAAATTCTGAGCAAAAAAAATCTCATTCAGTCTAAATGTTAGCCAATTTTCAATGCATCTTTACTCATGTAATCTGTTCCTTCCCCCCCCCCCTCCCCTGTCCTTGGCAACACACCGACAATGACAGGTCGTTGAAGTCGGGAACTCTTTGATCTTGAACACAAGAACCTTGCACCCGGACCTGCCCAGAGTGCAGTCAGTCAGCACCAACGAGGGATTCTCCTTCTCCAAGGGCAGGCTGATTCCCGAACTCATTGAGCCCGGCTACAAGACAGTCGACAATCAGACGTTTCCCTCCAAGGCCGCAGGGTGCCAGGTTAGTCCGATTGCTCTTTTTTTCTTTTTTTCCCAACAAATTGAGAAATTAGCAAAGAAATCTTTGACTCGACCGTGACTTTGACTCGACCGTGACTTGAACCCGAGACCTCTGGATTAACGTACCCGGCCCACTCAGATGGGAGAGCACTGGTCTCGGGTTCAAGTCCCGGTCCAGTCAAGGTTTTCTTTTGGCACTTTTCCAGTTTGTTCAAAGTCAAAAAGTTCCCAGTCAGTTTTTTCCTTTATTTGTTTGACTTTGATTGAAAAAGCTGCATCCACTTTACGTGATCAATGTAGCCAGGTTTACAACCATTGGTTGTTTGCATCTGAATGAAAGCAGGGGCGTGATCCCTGGAGATATGCGGCAAATGATGGTTGAATGCATCTGGCTGGCACCCCTGTCCCCCCCTGGCAAATACTAGTTTACTTATTTTTGGAAGGCCACCATCTAAGGGGCTGGATAGCTCAGATGGTAAGAGTGCTGGCTAGCAAAACCTGAGGTCCAGTCGAAGATTTCTTTGCCATTTTTTTCAGAATTGTTCAAAAAAGATCCCAGTCATTTTTTCTTTGAAACACAAGAGGGCGCTATACTGAACAGTACATGTATCTCATTTTGGATAATTATTAACTTTTCTATTCCTGTGTAATGACCAACAAAAAGGAGGGACAGATTTATCCTATGAAGTGAAATTGTTGACCCAAGCATTCAAGCATTCGATTCAACCCTGAACTCTAAACTGCCCTTTGCCCCTCTCCTAAGCCAGTTTTGTAAAGTGTACATCAGCCTGCTCTTACAGCGTGACTGTGTTTAGTGCATAGCTGGTCAGCGTCTATTAGAAACGCCATCAAGTTACTGAAATACCATGGAAGACAAGACTAGCATCAAACCATGGGCGGAAGAAAAGAGCACCGGCACACATTTGCATTTGTTTGGTGTGACGCACGTTCAAATTTGCCCATGGTTCTATGACGCTATGCAGCGACGCTCACACCCATACGGGAGTTTTCATACATGTACGTGCATGCCGGTGCTCTTCACATGTACATCCGCCCATAGTTTTTAAAATGGCAGCCTCCGTGGCATTTCAGTCCGGCGCCCAGCTGTCGACCGTCTATAGGTTACAAATGGTCTGGTGACCCAGTCAGTTGTTCCTTTGCTTCTCTCTCCCTTGTGGCTGCACCCTGCAGGCCAGCGTGCTGGGCTTTCCGGCGCCCAGTCGGGGCCTGGGCTCGGGCACCTGGGCCGTCTTCTCCAACCCGGCCTCCTCGTTCCGCGAGCGCATGTCCGTCCGCCTCAGCCAGGACGGCCTGCGCACCTACAGCGAGCCCTGGACCGTCTACAGCCAGCCGGCCGCCTACTCGGACCTGACCTACTTCGAGACCAAGGACCGCTCCAGCGGGCTGAAGCTCCAGAACTTTGCCCTCCTGTTCGAGGGCGGCGTGGACGACCCGTACGAGAAGATCATGTTCAAGATGTTCAACCTGGAGACCTTGCTCGCCGCTCTGGAGAAGCATCCGCGACGGCCCAAAGTTAGTTCCGAGGAAGATCGGGGCATAAACATTTAAATCCAAAGGAATTTTTTCTTTTCGCATATTGTGAACCCTCTCGAATTTGATTTCTTGGTTTTTTTTTAACATTTGGTTTGAGAATAGTTGTATAAAATTCGTACCCAATTTATGCAGACTGAACAATAATCTTTGTAGAATTTGTTTTTTTTTAAACAGATCTAACTGCTACGTAGCAAATGATATCAGGTGATGTTGAAATTAACAATTTCAGGGTTTTCGTATTGTTTTGTTCCGATGCGTAAATTGTGTGTTTTGATTCAACCCGTTGTGGTTGTAACTTGTAGTGAGTCCGTGGGAAACTTCTTTGACTGAGCTGCTTATGTCCCCAAATCTGCTAAGCACAAACAGTCTTCCTCAATGAGACGATGCTTACTCCTCATAGGTTCCCTGCATTGTCTGATGCTGGTCTTGATCTGTGCTTGGTCTTTCTTTGCTTAGCATAACAAAAATCATAAGCGGTTTTGTGATTCAACTCCTTTCTAAGTGCGTGCATGAACAATTTTCGGCGCCTGACCTTTTGATCCCAGCAGGACCTTTCTGAGAATGCCAAGTGACAAGGATGGGGCCGGATAGGTAGGGGGAAGGCGTGATAAGACGCAGATGACAGAAGGTGGGCAAAGGAGGGAAGCTAGGACTAGGGTGACCTTGAGGTCATATGGAAGGTCGAGCAGTAGGGAAGGGGCTATGACAGGGAAGACAGGAGTCCGACCAATGATAAGTTGTTTGACAAATCAGGATGCGAGCTGGTTGGCTCAGACATATAGGCTGCAATTTCCCCAAAGACATTTTGTGCCGTCTTTATACCCAGATGCATGGTTTGCATAACTCTAGCATCATACTCAACTCTTCTCAAATCAACCAGCTTCTTGTCTTATGCTTCGATTAATTCTCGAAGGTTGTCACGCTCATCCGAGAGTTCTACCAGCATCACATCCTGCAAAGGACAAGGGGCTGATTTACACGCCTTTTAAAAACGTATCCCTTCTGTATTCTTCATTTAGAAGTGCTAAATACTTAGCATTCTTGTCTGGGGAAACGTTTCTTTAACCACAGCCAAGCTTGTCATTTCCTGTGGCAGACAATCAGTAGTGTTACATGTATTTGCAAATAGTAGAAAGAGTAGCTTTTTTCCTCCCTTCCTGGATGTTGAGGCCATGCGGTTGAATAATCCGAAAATGCTATATCCACAGCTTCTCCCAGGTTGCACTGCCAGCATCATTTCAGTTACCTAAAATAATACCTGATACTAGTATTTTTTGTTTAATGAAGGCTTTTATGATTTTTATGGCAAACTGGGAATGGGAAATGCCCATTGGAATATACTGATAATCACCTTGGTTGTGGCTGGACTGAAATATGGAGAAAGCCTGTGCTTTTCTTCTCATTTTTGTTTCATGAATTTGCAATACATCTTGGTCATTAGTGTGTGTGATTGTAGGCCCCCTGGCTTAGTGTGAAGATTGTAAAAGTTCATAATTTAGCAGGGATTGACTTAAGCGGTGGTCCTAACAGCCACTAAAAATAATGGCAGGCCACCAGAAGTGGAGTTAGTGGCTGTGTTGATATTAATTGGGAAAAAGTGTAGCTGTTTAAAGGTTCTGGGCCAATGAAAGGTCACCAACAAAAGTTCCAACAGGGGTCCGATCTACCTTCCCTAGTAAAGGGAGGAATGAGCTGAGTCCTGTTTGAGTTACCAGGAATTATTCTTTTCGAGCTGACGTTTGCCAGTGAGCTTTTTCAAAGTTCTTAGCTGCCAAAAGAACTACTCGGCCACCAAAAGAACCACTCGGCCACCAAAAGAACCACTCGGCCGCCAAAAGAACCACTCGGCCACCAAAAGAACCACTCGGCCGCCAAAAGAACCATTCGGCCACAAAAAGAACCACTCGGCCACCAAAAGAACCATTCGGCCACAAAAAGAACCACTCGGCCACCAAAAGAACCACTCAGCCACCAAGAGAACCACTCGGCCACCAAAAGAACCATTCGGCCACCAAAAGAACCAATCGGCCACCAAAAGAACCACTCAGCCACAGATAGAACCACTCGGCCACCAGAAGAATCACTCGGCCACTGAAAGAATCACCCAGCCACCAAAAGAACTGTTACTCGGCCACTGAAAGAACCACTCGGCCACCGAAAGAACCACTTGGCTACCAAAAGAACCACTCGACCACCGAAAGAACCACTCGACCACCGAAAGAACCACTTTGCTACCAAAAGAACCACTCGGCCACCAAAAGATCCAATCTGCTGTAAAACTTTTGCTTACAGTGGAATTAGATTATAGCCGCAGCTGGTGGTATGTAAGTGACAGGCCAAATGCTAACTACTTATGTGCCAGACTTGAACCCACCTTGCTAATTGTTTTTAATTAGGGAACAATTTAGTCAAACAGATTATTAAAGAGAAAAAAAATAATGGTTAGATGCTGACTGGCACCCCCTTCCTGGCAAAGAACTGTTGACTTCCCTGATAGGCCGCCATCTAAGAGTTGGATAGCTCAGACTAAAAGAGCGGTGGTATGTCACGGAAGTGTTTCTTTGCTAAAAGGGAAAAACAATCAAAATAGAGAATAATTAGTACATTTCTTTTGTATATAGATATTATTGGCTGAAATTTCTTTCGTTTCTTTTGAGAATCGTCACTGGCTACTTTTGTAATGTGTAATAGTGATATCTATATAATATTCTGCGGTGGCCATGAAAGATCCATTATTTGTTTGTCTTGAAAAGGCTGTATTTAAGATGAACGCTTCTTGTTGGCTTTCTTTAAAGTAATGATTTTGTTGACCCTCGGATGTCTAGTTGCTAACCTCCGTAGTAATAACGCAGAGACTAGTCGACTTTTTGGTAAGGCCGCCATCTAAGGGCTGGATAGCTCAGATGGTATAAGAGCTGTCGAACACTAGAGGTCGTGGGTTCAAGTCCCAGTCCATTCAAAGTTGTCTCTGCCATTTTAACCAAATCTTCGCATTAATGGGAAGAAATAACATTGGCAAAATAATCGTAGTTATTATTATATTTTTCCTTCAACAGGAAAGTTAATGAACAAATAATTGATGAGCATCATTGTTTTAATTGTCTTTTAGCGCATCATTGCTCATTCGAATATTCTCTGAAATAGTATTGCCTCGAATGAATCGGCATCCCCGAAATCATAATAGTATCGACTTTTGATCTCTGACATTTGGAGGGCACCTGCTATTATTCACAGGGGATTGAACCAATCATAAGAGGGCGAACCAGGTCGGGATAATCCATCTGAAGTTAATGCTAGGGGTGTTTTGGGGTTGTAGCGCCCTTATATGGTGTGCGTTTTAGCTGTAAAATCAAGAATCGGTTTGGCTGTTTTCGGCTTGGTGCTGCGAAAGTGTGTGTGCATTGTCTTCATCAGCCAGTGTAACTCTGACCTAACCAATATTTAGCAGGGAAATCTCTGAATTGATTGTCGAACCCATTTCGTGGTTGGTGACCGTCAACAGGCGCCCTTGCTATACCGGCCGGCAGCGGTCAGTACGGCATGGGGCGCTTAACCACTTCGCGCCGGGACCTCCCGAGTTCCGAGCACTGGTGGTCTTGCCACTAGCCGTTTTCAACAAAGACTCACCCCTCTCCAAGAATACCGTGCCTTTTGGAACTTCGACCAACACAATCCAACATTTGTGTCTGTTGATCAATCACAATATTATTAACGTTAGGCAACTATTTCGTGACATAAGATGGCGTAATGATTCATCTACACTTTTCGAGTGAACGGCGTTGGAAGTACAATATTGTCAAAATGCATGTCAAAACCATTTTTTTTTTTGGCATTTTCGGAAAGTGTGTGTATTAGAGAATCATCTGTCATTAGAATTAGGAATTGTTTTAACAAATGTCCGTAAAATAATGTTGAACAATTGGGGAATTCACAACGGTGTGTTGGCGCACCGTGTACATGACCTCAAACTAATACTAATAGAGCCGTTTTTCTCGAAAAGTGTTATCCCTGACTGCGCGTTGCCTCGTCGCATTTCTCGCGTCGTAACTTTCGATTTCAACGGCAACGTATATGGAAATAATTTTGATATCATCGGAAAGGTAATGATGTACTCTTTACAGTAGTGGGAAAAAATTTTAAACTCAAATTTTGGACAAGAATCCTCATTATGCTGTACCGGGTCACATTTTTTTTTTTAAATGCGAGTCAATATTCACGGCGTCTGAATTTCAATTCCAATATACTGTAAAACCGACGCTTTGTCGCAATGGATATTGTTCAGATTTGGGAATATTTCGCAAACACATTTCTGGATCTCCGCTCACTTTACACAGAACCCGGTGTCACGATCTCAAGTGGATGGCCGTGCTAAAATGGGCGGGTGACGTCACCACCCATCTTGAGCACGTAGCGACAACCTGCTGAAATAGGCGAAATAGGCGGCGTGCTAAGATGGGTGGGTGAACTGAGTTCGTGCGGGCGCCCTTTACGCTAACCTGATTGCCCATAATATATGACAGCCCACCCATTTGATCATGCCACCCATTTTAGACTGTCACACCGGCTCTGAATGTAGGGGTATACCTACGCTGGTTCCATCACCAAGTATCGTATCTATTTGATGGAGCAAACCAGCGGCTGGATCTTCGTTAGGGATCTGGGTCCCTGTGGTATTGCCTCGACATCATTCAGCTGTTCAAAACATGACCATTATTTAAAAACAAATGATGAAGATAAAACAACTTATTTATTACATGTACATGGAGTTGACCATTCGGGTCACTAGTCCTGATTTTCCGGATATTTCTATTATTAAGTCTACCTCGACTGTCGTAATTGAATATTAGAATGAATATTGTACATACACGCGGCATTTTCTCCTGTGTATAATTTTCAAAAAGCCATTATTCCTTCCTTTAATAAGCAGCGTCAGTATTTGGTATGGTAGTATACTATACAGGTAATTAATTTTAGCGTGTTAATGATTAACGGAAAACTAGCCATTCCTCACTCTTGTAATTTATTTTTGTAAAATGAAGGATTCGACCATTAACTTTCCACCGGCAAATGACTGAAGAAAATAGTTGGTGTTCTGCATATAGGTAGGTAGGCCTATACGGTAATAGAACTACTTGAAATCGTGCCAAGTTCATGCGATCAAACGATTGTGAATTTGTGACCCGGCACAGCGACATGAGGAATATCCCACCAAAACACTTTTTGAGTAAACAACGCCTGAAGTTTAAGTATCTCCACAATTCGATTACAAATCAATATTTTTTCCGGAAATTTCAAGTATTAGAGGATAGTATATTTTGATATCATTTGAAAGCTAATGGTATACTTTTTCACATCATTAGAAAACCTCAAAATCTCAAAAGTGGGGTTATTCCTCATTATGCTGTGCCGGGTCACATTTTGTTATGAAGACAAAACAAGAACAAAATGTGGAGAATGGATTATTATGAACGGATATTGTAGGCCTCCAACGAGTTCTGTTTGATTTTTCCCTTTTTGGGGGGCAAAATTTACTGATAATTCGATTCCTGATAGCCACTTCCAACAAGGGTACTACTCATTAGCATCAATGCGACATATTGTTTTTGGAAGACACTTTTGTTTCAAATTTTTCTCCAATACACACACGGCACCTGTTTTTTTTATTGTGTGTTTTTTTTTTTTAATTTAAATTTTTTTTTGGGAGAATAATGATTGAATTGACTCCGATTCCGCACGATTTGTTTCCTTGATTTTCCTTTATTTCTCTTTAATACTGTATTATGTGAAGCTTCAGAAAAGTTAGGCGATCTGTTTTTCTCCGACCGGATTTACATGAAAATGGAAGAAAAAGATTTAAGTTACCTTATGTGTGCGTGAAATGCCATGTGTGTACAAAGATTTTATGCGATTAACTTCCTTCAAAGACTCAAAAGTTCTCGCGCTCAGCACTACCGTGCACGCTTTTTGGGCCCTTTCCCAAAACCCGGCTTAGGCTCAGGCTCCGGCTTTGTCTTTCTTTCTTTCGTCCATTTCCAAGTACAAGGCATGAAAACGGGTGTCCTTTGGCTTCGTTTTTGAATGTTACACTGCTTTTAAAAAAAAAAGAATCCGAAGCTTCAACTACAACAAAAAACTTACTCCAACCTGGGATTTCAGCTCTTGGATAACAGAGACGAAGCCAGATCCGAAGCTCAAGACAAGAGCCCCAATACGCGCGCGTCCCATTTGTTGGGCGCGTATGCACGCGTTCTTGACCGTGATTGGACAGAGGGTATTAGTTTTTTTTTTAGTGTCGAGCCAACGCGCGTGCTGAACACCCCGTGACGCGCGCGTCGCTGGCGCACGAGACGCGCAGTGTCTGTGCAATAAATTATTATTTGTAACACAGGGCCGGAAGATTTAGAAACTGAGAATCTGTAATAAAAGCGAGATTTGTGAATACTAAGTTGACGTATAATTATTTTGCTGCTTGAACTTTGTCAGTCCCGAAAGCGGAATTAAGGGAAGGAAAGATATTCCATGGTCTTGGCCTCTTGGGTAGGTGGTTGGAAGCAAACAGTAATGGGCGACTTGGAAAGCGTTACGTCGATTGAATTAAACCCAAATTAAGCACATTGCTATAATTGATCATTATTTCCCGCAGCCATTTTATATTTTGGTCGACTGTATCCCGTGCTTGTATTGAGATGGAATTTGAATTAAAACATAAATATTGCAGACTGTCGACAAGAATATCTCGAAATATGCAAACATTTAAGAACTCGAGGTACATTTACAAAAAAGATCTAAACGTGAGGCCATGTTACTCCTTAATTGAATGATGAATAATTAAAACAACTCCTAAATTAATCTTTAAGTTTAAGCCTATATCACAAAATCACAAAATCACACAATCATAATCACAAAAACCACAAAATCACATTATCACAAATCACACACACAAAATCACAAATCATGAATCACAAATCACAAACTCAAAGATCATAACCTTAAACCATAATCACCCCCAAAATCATACATCATAAATCATCATCATCTGATAAAAATAGAGGGCCTGACAGTTCGATCCAAGAAGGACCTTTCGCAAAGGACGGGACCTTTTCTCAAATTGAATGGCCGTCCTGCTGGAATCGAAACGTCGGACGCAACTTTTGCATTGCTTTTTGCATCGAATGCAAAATAAACCTATCCCGAAGTGGAAACAGGAGCTGTGTGTGTGTTGTATGGGGGGTTACGGCACTTATGGCATACGGTGTGCCTTTTGTGCCATTAACGGAGCTATATTTTTCTTTCTAGGTACATTAATCCTTGCTGGGGGAGGGGTCCGGGAGGATCCTCACATCACAATGTGTCACTGGTGTCTTGGGGGTCGAGCCGTGCACCGTGCGGAAACAGGAGCTCCTAAAGTTTATCTTTTTATAGGTCGTGAAAAAGGACAGGCACGAACAGCGTACACAACGCTACCTGGCTTACTAAGCACTTTGCATCATAAAACCCACTGTCGAACGCTTGGGTACACACGGCGCATATGGCCAACAATGTGTGAATATTTGCGCCGTGGACCGTTTGACTGTTCATAGCTTTGGCCTGCCTCTCCCCCTATATCGCGTAGCGTAGCGCCCACTAGACCAAGCTAGGCACCGTCCAGAAAGCGGTGAGTCAATGGTTTCGGGTGTACTGCGTTTTTTCTTTTCTTGATTTTGCCGTTCCTTTGTTATGCCAATCAGGTGCCTATTGAGTAACTCCGGTGGGGCGCTCATAAAAAGTAAAGGCGTAAACTCCGAGCTCCACTTAGTTTGCGTACACTTGGTTCTCTCCCTGTAAACCTCCATCTTGTTTGGAAGCTTTTACACGACAGTTTTTGGGACATCCAGGAAAAAAACGAGCAAGGTAAGAATGACTGTCGGGGCTAGGTTCCTTCGACGTGTGACTTCTTCGTATCCCCCGTTCTGGTTTTGTGGGTATTTCGGGGGTGACTTTCCAGTTTCTGTTCGTGAGTCTGTGGAGGGATTCGGAGTACATTCCCACGGACACTCCCTTAATTCGATTGAGTGCGTCATGCTTTCCATGGAGGGGAATGGCTTCAGTAGCCGACAAGAGTGATACGATTAATCTAGTTTAATTTGGGCATGGTTTGGGCTACCTTTTCACACATGGTATGATGGTAACCTATGATTTAATGTCGGTTTTTTGTGTGTTCTGTTCGTTGATAGATGGCGTTCAAGTGGGCTTCCCTCTTTGCCTTCGTGTGTATGGCAGTGGTCGTTTACGCAGCAGGTAAAGCAAACTTGGGAAGAGTATTATATTATTCAGTGTCACGTTCTCAGAAACTAATGACGGCCAGGTCTGAAAACTAAAATCAGGCTCCCCGCGTTTCGGTTCTTCAAGTGCAGGACCTTTCAAAAGAGCAGAATCGGTTCTGTTCGGATCGAAACGTCTTTAAGATTCTCAAGTTTGAGTCATGTTAGTACTAGTACTGTAGTAGGCCTATATGTTTTTGATTTTCTCATCGGAAAATTAGATTAAACTCGCATCATTAAAACAGCTTTGTAAAAAAAAGTCGGAAGAATTTGTCAAAAAGAAATTAACACGTCTATATTGCATGCAGCTGTACAGGGGTCCAAGAGTATAGTGTCCAATTGGTAACAGAAAACAGGTACATTCTTTCCTTGGGTAAACCCTTTCCTTGCACTTCATAATCAAACTATTTTGACCCAAATTTAGCCATGTTGAAAGCTAGTCGAAATGCTTCCTTAGGACCGACTTTGGTGGCGTACATGACATTAAACTCGCCCCCAAAAACTCTTCCTCTGTTGCTCATTTTAAATCTTTTCGTAAAGTATGAATACCTTGGTAAATATGATCCTTTGGAAAACGAAAAGTTGCATAAAATTAGGTACTTCAATGTTCCTCAAGAATTGGTTTAACGATAGGGTTTGTCTACTTGAATAATTATGCTTTTACCCCTCAAAATCTGTGCTCAGACATGCACGTACAAAAGCAACATTTTAATCTTGCATGAGCTATCGGTTAATATCAGTTTTTGTTTTTTGAAACCTGAATCGCTAGTAGGCCTGACAACTGGCCTATTCAGAGAGACATTGAAAATTACTGTGAGAAAAAAAACCCATGTCAAAATGCTTTATAAGCTAACACTGCTGGATTTCTGTGATCGCAAAATCGAATTTAGTCCTACTGTTGCGTTGTCATGTGTTCGTTTCCAAAAGCAGAGTTTGAAATTGAATTCTTGACAGTGATCATGTTTGGACATTTTGTTTATCACCTAGTGTAAGGTCTATACTGTACATAGCGCCATGTTTGTGAAATCCGGGTTCATCGGTAGAAACGATATCTGTGTATAGGTGCGCATGTTCATTGCATACTTGTTGACACTTTGCACCCATATTTCGCGACCCGGACTTTGTCCGTGTTAAGATTTTGTTGTGAGTTTTTCCCCCCTCGAAGTGTCAATATGTTCAATCAATTCCAAAGTCTCACCCATTGCATCTGTTGGTCAAGTAGTTTCTGCTACGAAAATTTGCTCTTCAACCCAACTGGGGCCAATGTCATTGATTCATGATTCACCACCACCACCTCAAAAGCCCTAACTTCACTTTTAGTTCATGCTATGTAAAGAATATAGGCCTATAGTCTGTGGAATACAAGTATCATAATGGCCTATACGTGATGGTTTGTAGCCTAATCCTGTTTACGCAAGAAAGACTTCCATACTTTCCCGCAAATTTTCATGCTTAAACCTCTACACAACATTGGTTTGATCGAAAAACAGAAATCTTCACAGATTTACATGAACAGTTGGAAGATGGTTATAGTAGAAACCTCTCACTGAAATATTTCTGCCTTAAATGTTGTAATTTGGGAGAAATGAGTAAAAGAAATAATTTACGTCTCACCGAGATCTAAGCTATTTTTCGGAACAGTGCGGCGTTGAATGCTGCATTTTCGCGAAACAAATGAAGCGGTTTTCACGATTTTCTCGATACTCGGTAGGCGGATTGAGCTGAAATTTTCACAGGTGTGCTATTTCATGCATAATGTTGGAACAGACAACGTATGGATGCTATTCTTTGACCTCGACCAATGTTGTGTAGGGGCTTTAAGCCGCTCTTTGAATGTGGGCCCTAGTTACTTTGTTAAGTGTTTTTCGTGCGTTATTATTCTTCTTCTTCAGCTAGACGTATACCACTTACCAACGCGGCTAGCTATCTTGAAACATCTAAAGTTTCACCTGCCCGTGAAGTACTGTGGGCCTATAAATATACACTTGCGAGCGAAAATACCGAGATTTGGCGCATGCGCAGAATGAACTCCTTCTTTGTACAGTAGACCCATTGATCGGGTCACCTCCACAGAACAAATTTTAATCTTGCATTGAAAGCAGTGATGCAGAAATGTGACAGGTTGCTTACTGAATCGAATAACCCGACTTTTATAGGCCAGTACAAGTCTAAAAAAATACCAACCTGGAGAAACGGACGTTCCGATTTCAGCTTGAACTATTCTCCAAGGCCAGAACCTAGTAGGACCTTTCTCGTAGAAAGAGCCTAACCCAGCCTCTGAGAAAGCTTCAGGTCGAAACGTCCATGCTATACCAATTACCATGTGCATGTACTGTTTTGGTTTTGTGCCTTTGCAAATTTCATGTTTGTATTGCGCCATTTTTGCTTGCCCTGAGAAATACTGAAATGAATAAAAAAAAAAAAAATGAAACTTTCTCGGGAGATGGATATACCTATTTTGATGTCAATTCGTCACTTTCCTCTCATTTTTCCCCCTCTGCAGAATTAGAAGAAACTGAAAGGATGTACACGTGGTCGGAGCTTTCGGCCGGCGTGGGTGCCTGCGTAGGGGTTATGATGCTTGTCGTTGGCATGGTGTTCGTCATCTACGAATTCACCTGCCGGAACTACTTCACGGGGAAGGCTGGCGCATTCTTCAGGTACAGTATCCGTATACAGGCGCGAATAGATAAAAAAAAGTAGGGCCCCCTATCCTTCCGTAAAGAAAGTTCGTCGTATAAGAATCTATTATGAATTCATCTGGTGTGGTTTTTTTTTCTCCATGCATTTCGCACTGCATGCACACGGCAAGCCGTTCCTTATAATATTAACAGAGAAGGTCGAGTGTGTATATTGTAGGAATTTCAAAGAAAACGATGGGCGACAGTAGGCCTAGGTGCCTACATTAAGTCAGAGACTGTCGCAGTACTGTGCTATTTTCAACAAAATGGGGATAGGTCTAGTCCTTTTCTCATTTTTGAGAACCGCAAGTTCGTATATCAAAAGGCAGACATAGTTACATTGTATACTAGGATAGGTCTATTTCATGCACATGGCGTCACCGCTTCGTTCGGCGAAGCAGATTAATTTCGGAAATAAAGCGGACAAATTAATAGGAGAAAGGGCAGGTTTGCTGCTATTGGCTACCGGTACTTCCCAGACCAAACACCAAGTGCTCGTGGCTCATCCTGAGATCTCAATGACAACGAAAGAAACCGGTTTCTAGTCGCCCACGGTGACACCCTGCACATGTTACAACAAGTACGCGGGGTACATGCAATCCCAACAGTTATTCTATAGAAATGCAAACGATTTCTGCACGCAATTTAGAGGGAAAAAAACTACTGTACTGCTGCATGTCAAAAGGAGAACTTCAAATCAGTAGCTCGATAGAACAATCTCTGACAGTGTCTCTCGAAGCAAGTGATATAACAATTAATCTGTCAGGGTCGATTAATATTTTGTTTGGTCGAAAATTTCATAAACCATTGCCTCCTGTGATTGGGCCGTAACCTTTGCCTGAGGCTTGACACATTATTTATCTCCCCCTCCAAAAAAAACAAAAACAACTCTAGCATGTTTCTGTTTTCCTTTTCCCCAGAATGGACGCCGAAGTTGCCGCTGGTAGCTCCACAAAGTTGTAGATCTGGACGATGGATTATCTAAAGACAATTGTCCCGTGAATCTTCCCCCAAAGAGGATGTGACAAAATAATATGGCAATCCACACAAATTGATTTTTTTTAAAGACGTATTTTTCTAGTATTTTATTTTCCCTCTCCGTCTCTGGTTCTGGGGTATCATAGCTGTCCCGATGTTTGTTGTCCTTGTTATTATATTAATGTCGTGAAATGTGTGCGTCGTTTTTGATAAAAGATAATCACCTTTTTAAGTGTTCCATTTTATACGTACATGTACACTTTATACTGTAATTATTTTCAAACGAACACGTTTCGCACTCACGGGAGTAGTTCATTTTTTGTGTGTAGGTAATTATTTTGTGAAATGTAAAGGTATAATTTCTTTCGTGTAAACTCGCAAAGATGATTGGCTTTCCGCTTGACAGAGGTTAAGGATTTTCCCTCTTTTTTACGAAGAAAACGTAATTATAGAACTTGAAGTTGAGGTCTTGTCTACAGTACAGCTCGCGTTGCCCAAAGTTTTTCATTTAAACGATCTTTTTGGGCATTCCGACAGATCCTGACCAAAGTGACTAATTCCGGGGTCCATCTCTTTAAAAAAAAATGTGTGAGTAGATACTGTGTTTGTATAGTTTTAAAAACATTTACTTGGTTTAAAAAAAATAATAAAGATGGAAGGAAATGTCAATTTGCTTTGAGAAATTATTTTGGTGTTCACTAGCTAACAAATTTTAGTTCTTTTTATTTGTCTCTTGTTTTTTGCTCTTACTAACATGAATAACCCTACCTGTTTCTTTCAACTTAGGAAACTGCAAGAAAAGGCTCTTCGGAACACTTTCGGTACACTTTCCATCAAGACAACTACAACTTTTTCTCAGTCTCTCGCCTGATCCCTACTGGCTTACAGATATCTCACACCCCCCAAATTGGAAAACTCTCCCCCAACCTACAGAAAAAATGGAATCAAATTCTTTATAGTGCTTCCATTCAGCTCATCAAGGTCCTCTCTGAGCAATGTGAAATCACCCTTCAGGCTGTCCACCAGGACATTGCTAATCTGGACTCAAAACTACGCGCCAGCTGTTCTGAAAGCCAGTACAAGGATCTCAGTGATGAGATTGAGAAAGGTCTCTCTAACCTCAATTCTGTTCTCACCGACAGGAGAAACAAGAAGATTGGTGGCCTTGTTGCCAAACAACGCAGACACAACCGCTTCAGACGCAGTCCCCAGTCTACACCTTTACCCCCCACTAACACTGTTGTCAACCTTTCCTCTTCTTCTCTAACTGACGCAGAGCATACGTTACTTTCCAAGGGCTTGAACTTTTGTCCTACTCCCCCCAAAGTTGACCAAGTAATGCTCAGTCAAGATCTCACTGAGTATTACCGCAGACTTCGTCTGACTGAGTTCTTCTTTGATTCTGGCTCCAGTAAAGAAGAACCTTTCCGTGTAAAAAGCACCTGGGTCCCCCCCAAGAACCGTGTTCCAGCCCTTGAAACGTATGTGCAAGCAGTCAGTTCTCAAGTTTCCAACTCCTCTCATCTTACCCGTAAGCCCCACGACAATCTCCCTAGGGAAGAACGTCTTGCTCTCAACACTCTACGTTCCCGCGGTGACATCATTATCAAGCCAGCAGATAAAGGGTCAGCCGTAGTTATCATGGATCGCCAAAAATATATTGATGAAGCCAATCGCCAACTCAACAATCCCCAGCACTATAAATGTCTGGACTCTAACCCCACTGGCAAATTTTCAGAGCAAATTCAGGAAGTTTTGGATGACATGCGATCACGTGATCATTTGAGTAAAAAAGCTCACAGATTTCTATCACCTATCAATTGTAGAACTGCCAGATTCTACCTTCTCCCGAAAATTCACAAGGCCAACAACCCAGGTAGACCCATCATCTCTGGCAATGGTTCACCTACGGAACACATATCTCTTTTCATTGACTCTTTTCTCAAACCCCTGGTTCCCCAAATCCCCTCATACGTCCATGACACTCCCGACTTTCTGCGAAAGTTGGAAAGTGTCAAGGATCAAATCCCTGCCACTGCCATAATTGGTACTATTGACGTCTCCTCTCTATACACTAACATCCCCCAGGAAGAAGGCATTCAAGCTTGCTCCTCGGCCCTGGCCAAGGGAAAACAGTCTTCTCCACCCATCTCCGACATAACCACCCTCATGAGGTTAGTGCTGGCCAAGAATAATTTCTCCTTTCTTGGCAAGCACTATCTTCAAGTGCATGGCACTGCCATGGGCACGCGCATGGCTCCTTCCTTTGCATGCCTCTTCATGGGTGACCTTGAGGAACGCATGCTCAGTGAGGCTCCATGCCGTCCCTGGATTTGGTGGAGATACATAGATGACGTGTTCTTCATTTGGACTAGGGACGGTAGCAGCTTGAATGCGTTCTTTGACCACATCAATTCCTTCCATAGGACCATCAAATTCACTTGGGAGCAGTCTCTTCAACAGACCCACTTTCTGGACGTCACCGTCCGGAAAGACCTCAATACACTAACTACTGACTTGTATTCTAAGCCCACCGACACTCATCAATATCTCCATTCCTCCAGTTGTCACCCTAGACACTGTAAGACTGGTATAGCTTACAGCCAGGCCCTCAGATTGAGGCGTATAAATTATGTTCCAATGAGTCCGACTTTCGCCGCCATACACGTGTATTGGCCAGTAACTTGGTTGCTAGAGGCTATAGTTCTCGCCAAGTGAAGAACTCCATTGCTAAAGTCTATTCCATTCCCAGAAGTTCGGCACTAAAACAAAAGCCTCCAGGTCCCAAGGACAAGCCCATAGTTCCCTTAGTTACTTCCTACCACCCTTCTCTTCCTCCTCTCAGGAAGATAACTAAGGAAAACCACCATATTCTCCACACTTCAGATCGTCTGGCTGAAGCCATTCCTAATTCGCCTGTTTTGGCTTTCAGGCGCCCCCGTAACCTGCGTGACTTAATTGTCCGAGCAGAGGTTCCCCCTTTGGACTCTTCACCTCCAACCAAATTTGGTACATTTAAGTGTACCTCGAAATGCATTGTTTGCAAGACACATGTCAAGGAAATAGACTCTTTCAATGGACATTCTTCTGGAACTACCCACACGACCTATGGCTCTATCACGTGCACTACCTCAAACATCATATACCTCATCTCTTGTAGAGTTTGTAATATTCAGTATGTTGGCGAGACAAAAAACACCCTCAAAAAACGAATCTATGGCCATAGGTCTACCATCAAAACCGGTAAAATGGACACCCCTGTTGGGTATCACTTCAATCTCCCTGATCATTCGATATCAGATATGAGTGTACTGTGCATAGAATCACTTGGTCACCGTAGTAATGCTGTCCGTCTTAGCCGTGAGAAAATGTGGATGAAGCGTCTTCGGACTATTCAACCACATGGTCTCAACATCCAGGAGGGTAATGACTAACACCATGCAGCTTTCTGATAATCCTTCTTTTGTGTTCAGTCTTTCACACTTCTCTCTTTGATCTTTTCCCCCTATTGTCACTAATCCATACCCCACTCCTTGCCCTTCTCTTTGATCTTTCCCCCTCCTCTCACTAATCCCTACCCTACCCCTTGCCCTTCCCTTTGATCTCTCCCTACCAGCTTCACTCTTTGTCCTCTGTTTCTCATCCGTGTCCTATTCACTCTCTCCCCCTGCCTTCGTGTACATGTATCTGTTTTGTCCTTGTCACTCTGCCTTTGAGAAAGGTCCTGCTAGGATCGAAACGTCAGGCCCACTAAATTTTAGATTTTCTTTTTATTTGGGTTGGATACGGTAATAAACGTTACTAATTGCTTTAACTTTTAGGCCCTAATAGTACATTATAAATATTCAATTCTCAGCCTATACGAGAGCGCTAAGAATTATATCCTTATAATTACTGTAATGCAAACTTTCTTCATCACATTTTGTTTTGTTTCCGGAGGGGGGGGGGTCACGTATTCCAAATTTTCAACTTCAGAAATAACCACCATTTCAATGACCTCTGTGCTCACAAAGGGTATTAATTCTTGACAAATCATTTTTACCGAACGGTGATAACGTGGCCAAAATAATTATCACGTAACAAAAGATCATATTACCAGACGCGCACAGTTAGGCCTAGCTCAATCCCCGAATAGAATCCCACACGTTTCAATAGGCGATTTGTGTTGCCCACAGAGCTAACTGCCTGTAAACTGGTTTGGCCCTGCAAATTGTAGCCTCACGCACAAGTCGTTGTTTTCTGGTCGCCCATTGAAACGTGTGTGATTCTATTCGGGGGATTGAGCTTCATACGTCGGTCTGCATATATATATCCCTACACGAGTCGATACACGACCGCCTCACTCGTTCGAAAACTGAGCAAAAAATAGGACCTTTATAATATTTTCGAAATACTAAAAGACATTCGCAATGTTTCCACACACACAGACTGGCATTGTGGTTTCAGGTACAATTTATGCTCTTACCCTTTTTTAAGTGTAGCCTAAAGTGCAGAAACGCAGACCTTGCTTCCAGTAAACGCGCGGAGGAATAAGTATGACTGGGGTAATGTGAACCAATTCACCGCACTGGCGTATGATCTAGACTATGGCCGTCCGAAAGTAATTAATGGGCCGTCTAATATTTATTGTGACCCGGCACAACGACATGATGAATTCGATTACAAATCAATTTTCTTTTTTCTTTTTTTCGGAAATTTTAAGTATTAGAGGATATTATATTTTGATATCATTTGAAAGCTAATGGTATACTCTCAAAGGCAGCTTTAACAAATATCTTAAAGTGATATAGAAAAATGTTGCAAACTGCTTACTGACTAAATTTACCAAAATGTAAATCTCAAAATTAAGTGGGCCTGACGTTTCGATCCCAGCAGGACCTTTCTCAAAGGCAGAAAATATCCTTATTAAAGTGAGGAAGCTATTGTAAAGTCGTGTCAGGAACCCACAGTTTAGAAAACATGAAAAGAAAAAAATAAATTTCAAACTGCAAATGAATCCCTCTCGTTAGGTTTGGTGAAAAACTCCTTCACTAAATTATTATGAAGTATGCATTTTGGCAGTATATCAACAGGTTTTAAGAATAGGTCTGCAGGAAAATTCAGACATTTTCAGAAACTTTTGTACACAACCAATTAGGCCTGTTGCATGATCATGTGATGATCATGTGATCACAAAATAATTTGCTCATGAATATTGAAATTTTCATTAGCATAAAAACTTAAAAATTACAAATATCTATACCCCAGAGATTCCCCACCCCGGCAAATAGTAGCTGAGTGTTTGGGAAGGCCAGTGCACCACCTAATAAGGGCTATATACATTGGCAGTTCAGATGGGAAGAGCGCAGGTAGTGGTAGGCAAAACCATGCACTGGGGTCTCAGCTTCAAGTCCCCAGTCAGTGTTTAAAAATTGGTTAGAAATCTGTGAGACTATTTTCATGCTAACCAGTTTCCCTCAAGCAAGCGACTCTATTCCCTGTGTGTATATATATATAGGCCCTACACTACAGTCTTCTTCACTGCCGTCTTCTATCTGATCTGATTGAAGAGTCCCGTTTTATCCACAGACCAAGATACTTTTATTACATTTCAGCGATACGCGTGACTTCAGATCCCATTAAGAAAATCCACTAAGTGCTCATTCGGCCCTATGTATGAATACTCATATCCCCCCCCCTCCCCCCAGTTCTGTAGTACGCCTGGGATCTACAGAAATATTGCGTGACACAACTTGGCGTGCATTCTATGCAAACATGGCATCAAATTGTTCCAAAATTTATTTCTCAACTGATCCATTTCGTTTCACTGATTTGAGCCCTTGAGCGGAGTTAGTTATAGATGATATAGCCAGACCACCATAATTCTGTTACGGCAATTCCTAAGCTCTTTATAACATTGCTGTGGGCATCTAGCTCTGCGTAGCCGGCCACTGGTGAATTGAACTACTTTATAATTTGATATAGGCCTACAAAAATGTTGCAAACTGCTTACTGACTAAAATTACCAAAATGAAAATCTTAACATTTAGTGGGCCTGACGTTTTGATCCTAGCAGATCCTATTATTATTATTATGCATGCGGAAATTAAGAGACTCCGTACATTAGTGGCCCATGCAAAAGATAGCTGCATGATCTTTGGCTTTGCGTATGTCCCGTCAAGTCCTCCGTAGTATTGATGTCGGCTTGTTGCGACTTGTTGAGTAAGTGTCAGTGGATTATTTTGGGGGCTTTATCTATCAATAATCCATGGCCTAATGTGACAGGGAAATCTCCTTAGATTGCGTTGGGGGAATTTTCTTCGGGACCCTCAATTTAGTGGCGTTGCTAGCGGAGTCGCAACTTCGAAGAAGTCCTCGACAAATGTAATGCAGCTGCGTTGCCCAATTTCCGGACAAAATAGTTGTTATTGTTTGATTATTGCGATATACAGTACCACCAGGTACTACTCCCACTCCCAATCAAAGGTCCATCCTTCCTTCCTTCCTTCCTTCCTTCATGGCCAAACCAGGCTCTACCTCCATGGTCAAACGTACTGAAATTGTGCATAATCATCACACGTATGATCACACTAGGCGAGTAAACATGTATGTAATGTATTTATGCCTGTTAATTGCTGAATGATAACTTTCCTGTACTCTTCTGTAGACTGTAGTGTTACTGTTACTAGTTAGTGTTACTGTTACTGTTACTTTTGTTAACGTTAGTGTACTGCTGTTACTGTTAGTGTTACTGTTAGTGTACTGTTACTGTTAGTGTACTGTTACTGTTAGTGTACTGTTAATGTTAGTGTACTGTTACTGTTAGTGTACTGTTACTGTTAGTCAACTTAGTGTACTGTTACTGTTGTTAGTGTTAGTGTTACTGTTGTTAGTAACTGTTAGTGTTAGTGTATTGTTATTAACACTAACACAGTAGCACTAGTAGTAGTAGTACTAGTAGTAGTAGTAGTAACACTAAAAGTAACAGTTTAGATTTCCGAAAATATCACTTTTATATCTGTTAACACTGACAGTAACAGCTTTAAAATAAACTTAATTAAGTGAATCAATGAATTAGCATTGCTGGTCTCCACTTGAGTGGATTTTTTCATTTAAGTAAAATAATACTACATTAGTAAAATATTACTAGTACTTAGTAGTAGTAGTACTACTACTACTAGTATTACTAGTATTACTAGTATTACTGTATTACTATTAGTACTAGAACTAGTAATCATAGCAGTAGTACAGTAGTACTACTACTAGTATAAGTAGTAGTACTCACTAGTACTAGTAGTAGTAGTAGTACTAGGCCTAAAATAAATACGATTTTCGGTTCTTTCTGCCTGATTAAACTAAAGTCTAGTTTGACTTTGAGTAGGTTTGAGAAAGAAGCACTCAGAATATTTTTGCAACATTGCTTACATTCAGAATATCAGGCCAGGCAGTCAAATGGTTTATCTTAGCTACAGTAACTCTAGCCCTTTTAGTTTTACTCCTTTTTTAATATTTTTGGATTTCGATTGTCGAATTAAAAAAAAAAGAAAATGAAAAAAGGAGTCAAACTAAAAGGACTAAAGTTACTGTAGCTTGGTTTATGTTATATTTCAGGTAATTTCTATTCATAGACATGATTAAGTAGTTGGGAATATTTTGGTATTTGTCAATGGTTATGAATAAGTTATACCTTTTAAATTTCATTTTTGAAGTGAGTGATGAAAAGTGAGAGATCAAAGAGGGGCAGACACTTCTAAGTTATATCCAAACAGGACATTCACGGTTTGATATTAATTTTGTTGAATATTTGGCCATTTTTTAATATTTGGCCATATGTACAAGTTGGTAATTAGGATTTGTAGAATTTCAGGTTCAATTTCTGAATTGGTCAATGGCCCGGATTTTTAATCCAGGCAGCAGGATCTTTCTCAATGGTCCGTCTATCAATAGGTGGTTTTGAGTCGGTCAACAGTCTGTGATAACTTTTGAAATATCAAATTTTTAGAGGTCCCGATGTTTTGATTCTAGCAGGACCATTCTAAATGGCAGTTGCTAACGGTTTTGCTAAGATCAAACACATTGGGCCCTGTTCATTTGTTTAGATTTGTAATTTAGTCATTCTGCCTTTGAGAAAGGTCCTGCTATGATGAAAAATGTCAGGCCCTCATAATTTAGGATATTTTGGTCATAATTATTTGAGTCGGCAAGCAGTTTG
>OX465107.1:21149225-21190329 GCA_949987565.1 Luidia sarsii | reverse complement strand
TCGGGCGAGATTCAAATCAGGCATGTGCGTACAAATTGGGAATCTGGGTGCAAAACGGGGAAACATTAAAACAGCCCAGGTGGGCCCGTGGAAGGGCGATGGGCGATGGGGGCCTGCCGGACGGGCCATGGACCTCTTCCTCCAGCGCCACTCCCCCACTCACTGTCTGTCGTGCTGGATGATCTGCTGCTCGGCCATGTCCACCAGGAGCTCCAGGTTGTGCTGCAGCTCGGCCATCTGGAAGGCCGGCGGCCGCTGGCCCGGCCGCCGCTGGGCCTCCGCCGCCGGCCCCTCGGCCGCCGGCCGGTCGTGCTGCCGGCCCAGGTGGCCGTAGCCGGACATGACCCGCTGCTCGGGCCCCGTCATGTCGATGACCTTGACCCCCGAGGCCGCCGGCCCGGGCTTCTGGCGTTTCCTGAGGTGGGCCGACTCCTTGACCTCCTCCACTGACCGGTAGACGTACTTGGTCTTCTTCTTGGTGACCTGAGTAGAGGACGGGACGGGGGGAAGGAGGGGGGGGGGGCTGAGTGTGAACTTGTAGATGTACATATATGTGACCCGGCACAGCATAATGAGCAATAACCCCCAGATTTTGAGATTTTCTAATGATGGGAAAGAGTATAACAATAGCTTTCAAATGATTATCAAAATTATTTCCGTGTGAACTTTGTTGTAAATAGTACAAGGGGACTTCGCTTGTTCGTTTGGTACCAGACACAATATAGCAGCGCCATTCTAACTCCTCGAAAGCGGCCATTCAAAAAGGCAGGAACTTTACATTTTCATGAAAACAGTACACAAACACTCCCCCGAAATCAGCGTTTTTTTTAACATTTAGAGATGGATTTCGGGAAAATCCTTTAAACATAATATCCTCCAATACATAAACTTTCCGAAAATACAAAAAAAACCAAAAAATGATTTTTTTTTTTATTGAATTGAGAAGATACTTTGACTTCAGGCATTGTTTACTCGAAAATTGTTTTGGTGGGATATTCCTCATGTCGCTGTGCCGGGTCACATAATTATGTGACCGGCTCTGCAAAAAGGTGTATTATGTCACACTTTTATGAAATTTGAGATACATACATAATTGAATTGCTTACATCCTAAGCTTTCATTTGATATGTAATTCATCCCAGTGACATTTTGCATTCTGGAGTTATTTGCCAATTTGCGTATTCAAAGATTTCATTTCGTCCCACGTGCTTTTGGACATAAAACCTGAAAATAGAGTTCATTTCCACATTTTCTTGATGCTGGGTTGGTAAAGCACCACTCTCTGATTTGCTTTTGTTGTCTCCTTCCCTCTGTCAGTATATATTCCCCTCTGTCTGTTTCATTATCTCTCTCTGCGTCTCCCCTGTATGTCTCTCTTCCTCTGTCTCTCACCCTCTCTCTGTCTCTCTCGTGTGTGTCTTTCTGCTTTGTATCTCTCCTCCCTCTGTCTCCTTCCCTGATACTCCCAGTATCTCCCGTTCTCTCTCTGTCTGTCTATCCTCTCCTCTCTCCTCTCTGTCTTTCTGCTTTGTATCTCTCCTCCCTCTGTCTCCTTCCCTGATACTCCCTGCATCTCCATGTCTCTCTCTGTCTGTCTATCCTCTCCTCTTTCCTCTCTGTTTCTCTGCTTTGTATCTCTCCTCCCTCTGTCTCCTTCCCTGATACTCCCTGCATCTCCCGTTCTCTCTCTGTCTGTCTATCCTCTCCTCTCTCCTCTCTGTCTCTCTGCTTTGTGTCTCTCCTCCCTCTGTCTCTTTCCCTGATACTCCCTGTATCTCCCTGTCTCTGTCTGTCTGTCTATCCTCTCCTCTCTCTCTGTCTCTCTCCTCTCTCTGTCTCCCTCTCTATCTGTCTCCATCTCTCTCTTCTCTCTGTCTCTCCTTTCTCTGTCTCCCTCTCTCTCTCTTCTCTCTGTCTCCCCTCTCTTCCCTCTCTCCTCTCTGTCTCTTTCCTCTCTCTCAGTCTCCCTCTCCCTGCTCTCCCTCTCCTCTATCTGTCTCCCTCTCTCTGTCTCTCCTCTCTGCGTCTCTCATGTGTGTCTCTCTCTGCGTCTCTCCCCTTTGTCTCTCTCCCCTTTGTCTCTCTCCCTGTCTCCCTCCTCCCTCTGTTTCTTTCCACAGTCTCTCTCTCTGCCTCTGTCTCTTTGTCTCTGCCTATCTTCTAAGAGTAAGAGAAGGTGTGCAAAGATGTATGCGACATTCCCCTTGGATTTTGGAGTGTGGGGGGGGGGGGAGGTCTGTCACACTCTCTTACCTCTCCGCCTTTCTTCCACCTGGCCAGCTCCTCCTTGAACTCTGCATCCTCCTCCTCCTCAGAGCCCATGGCCTCCTCGGGTTCCCTGGCCGGCCGGCCGGGCGTGTATTTGGAGTGGGCGCCCACAGCGGCCTTGCCCTTGTGCTTAGTGGCCTCCACTGGCCTGACGATGCCCTGGTTGGCCTTGCCCAGACCCTTGCCTGGGATGTAGCCCATCTATGGAAGCCACAAAAAAAAAAAAAATTGCACCACTGTTAATAACCCTTTCCAAACGCGGCCCATAGAGCACCATTGTTGTTCTCTGAATAGGCCGACACTGGGGGGCCCTAAATATGTGACCCGGCACAGCATAATGAGGAATAACCCCCTCTTTTGAGATTTTGAGATTTTCTAATGATGTGAAAGAGTATACCATTAGCTTTCAAATGATATCAAAATTATTTCCGTGTGAACTTTGTTGCAAATTTGGCAGCAGACACAATATAGCAGCGCCATTCTAACTCCTCGAAAGCGGCCATTCAAAAAGGCAGGAACTTTACACTTTTCATGAAGACAGTACACAAACACTCCCTGAAATCCTCGTTTTTTCAACATTTAGAGACGGATTTCAGAAAAATCCTTTGGACATACATGTAGTATCGATACTCCAATACATTAACTTTCCGAAAACACAAAAAAAAAAAAAAATTTTTTTTTTATCGAATTGAGAAGATACTTTGACTTCAGGCGTTGTTTACTCGAAAAGTGTTTTGGTGGGATATTCCTCATGTCGCTGTGCCGGGTCACATATGCATTTTCACTGGTTATGCACACCCTCTTTCATTAGGGGTTAGAACAACCATGCTGGTGCCCTACTTCTAAAGGCATTTTTCCATGAATTACAAACGACAGCTGGTTAACAATGTAAGCAACGTCTGCATGGTAGCGAGTTTAAATTTGTTCATTCCCCCCCCCATTTTTAAAAATGTGTTCATTCCCCCCCCCCCCCCCCGCCATTTTTAAAAATGTGTTAATTTTCCCCCCATTTAAAAAAAGTTGTTAATTGGTTCTCATTTTTTTTTTTCTCGAGAAATGGACAAAACGGACTTGCCTGTAGCAGCAGCTTCTCTCCAATGCCCTTGGTGTGCCTCTGCCAGTTGCCAAACTGCTTGTCCGACTTCATCAGGTTGGCATGGGCCCGCTGGGCGTTGGTCATGGACTTGCCGGAGGGCTTGGCCGAGGACGGGGGCGGCCCCGATGCCGAGGAGGGGGGCGCCTTGCCGCCGAGGGGCAGCTGGTAGGAGGCGGACATCGAGGTCTCCCCCTTCTCCCCGAGTTGCGGCAGGACGGAAGACAAGGAAAAAGGTGGAAACCAAATATTACTATCTAAATGACTCAAGTAGGATCCTAGGATACTTGCTCAACCCAGTTGAATTACTAATAGTATCAAAAATGTTGGGACAAATTTGGAATACAAGGTGTGAAATTGTTTTTGGTAACTTTAAGTCAACAGGGGAAGTTGATATAGTACAAAACTTCAAACAGAATTTAAAGCTGTTCCTCCATAGAGAAAAGAAAAGATTAAACAAAGAAACTTTTAGATTACATTATGAAAATAACAAAGCATTGTGTTGGATAAATAATGGCAATTTACAGTTTTCTTTCTAAAGTATTCTGATAAGGCCAAAAAAAATAATTGTTGTGCTTCCGGTTTCCCGACCGACCCTATTTTGGAGCTGCGACCCTAAAAATTTTATTGGAAAAAAAAATGGAAAAAAATATATTTTCGGTTGACATTTTCCACACATTAATTTTTGTTCATAGAACTTTCTAATTACTGCACAAACACTCAGAAATATACAGATAAAAGTGGAGGAAAATGCGACCTTTTCGATTATAAAAAGCGCCGAAACACCGCGCTGTATAGCGCAAAACTTACACAGCGCATACAGGCTCACACAACTCACACAACGGCCAACATTATCTTGAACGCACGGTGCCTACACACAGCGCGGACAAGACCACGCGGTGTGCATGATTAATAATAACGATGTCGGGGGCATTTGGCAGCTGCATCTCTGTTTAGTAATTTCAATAAAAAACCCTACTGTTCTTAAAAATGGCAGAACGTGTATTCAGGCCTTCATTTTAATAAATACGAGGAGCGCTAAAAATTGCTCTCCTTAATTCACTTTGTTAATTTAAGGAGAGCGATTTTTTTTCTTTGAAAAACAAAAGAAAAAACCCACTCAATTCCAACGACAAAGAAAGAAACCCATTATCATCCCAATTCATGTTTTGTTTCGGTATTAAAATAAATTGCACTTTTTTGTAGTGTGATAGTGACCGTCTCGCTAATACTCCTGGAAGTACGAAGTTCCGATCAGGCTTGAGTAGCGCAGCGTACTCGATCGTATGCAACCTTGCGGCCGCTGTGCATGTGCACTGTGCACTTGTGCAGTATACAGATGGGTTACAGATGGGCAAAGATGGGTTGTGTCATGTCACGTGCAGTGCGTAGGCTGGTTTCGGCCCTACAGCTCCTGTAGTGTCGCTATGGCTTTACTTAGAGGCGGAAACCACACCTAGACTTGCCAACCTAGTTAACGTTGCGAAGGGAAATCGGTCATAACTAAAATGCATTACTTCCATCGTTCGTCTCCAAATGTTGTTTTCACGTAATTTAATATTTATCCCTTAGTCATTAATGTTAAAAGTTGTATGAATAGAAAGAGGAGAATATAGGCTTCAATTTGAGGGTAAAATCGACAAATTTTGACGATGTTTACAGGGTGCGCTAGGCGGCCGGAAAACACGAGTTTGACTTTTTCTCCGCCATTTTAGCTCGATCTGCCGCGGCCGAACGGAACGATTTGGCAAATTTGAACTTCCAATATCTCAAGAAAGAAATGAAAAATCCTTCTAAAATTTTCTAGAATTCTAGAAAAAACATTTCTTATCTGGTATGCGTACTTTGGTTGACCGCGAAACTCGAAATATCGCTGGTATAAATGTAATAAACATTAGTTTATTTGTTAGAAAACAACTGTAAGGGCTGGCAGAAGTCTACTAATCATTGCATACGTACACGTGCCGAGTGCACACACTGGGCATGGGCAGCGCGCGATCTCGCACCACGATCGACAAACGATCAGCCTCAACTCAACGTAAATCACGACGACGAGTACGGTCCCAAAAGCCGTTTTTAGAGCAGATTTGGTTGGCAAATGTCTTAAATTTCTGACACAAAACATTTGTGCTTTAACTCATGTGAAAAAAAAAAAAAAAAAGGTGATTAAACTTTCACGTTTTTAAAAAAATCATAATGCTCTCGTTAAATTTGTAGGGAGCGCTTTTTTTGCTCTCCTTGGAAAACATTAAGGAGCGCGGGTGCGATCGCGCTCCTTTCGTTTCAAGCCCTGAGTGACTGTATTACAGAAGTTCTTATTTGGTAGTCTTGATGTTTTACTATTACCTAATATGCCTTTAATACACACAGATGCCTCCATATGGTTGTGCACAAAAAAAATTGGTAAAAAAAAAAAAATTCCGACCTACCTACCCTATTTTGAAATGGCATGTAATCGGAAGCAGAACTATTTTTTTTTTTGGCCTAATGTAAATGTGTATAGTAGTGTAAACATGTAAAACCTTTTCAATTTACGTAATGCTTGGATTTAATTAATATCGTCTGACATTGAGGATGGATGAAAAACTGACGAAATAAAAAGGAGCAAAATAACTCCGAATGAAGAAAAAGGTGGAAACATTATTGCAGCATACAGGGCTCGAATTTCAAGAACAAATCCACAACAGGTCTAGTAACTGAAGAATCTTACTGGACCTGAACAATTTTTTTTTTACAATATCTGAATGACTGAATGTCATTTTTGTTGACCGGTGCAAGAAAACAAACAACATTAGACAGATGGTCAAGCGCAGTCACACTCGGCACTAGACCGACGCCGAAATCACTAGACTCCGTCCACCGTCCAGTGGATATTTCGAGCCCTGCACTATTGACCTCAATGCAGAATAGATGACAGCCTTCTCTTCCATCTTTCAACCCCTTGCGGACGGACGACGGATATGGTATAGCTGCTCTGGGACTCTTGAAATTATTCAAACACCGCTATGGTTACAAATTTTAAACAGAGACTTTTTTCAGCAATCTTTGGCATGACAAGTTGCCACGTAAGTTACCACATGAATTGCCTGATGAGCGGTAACAAAAATGGGGCTCTTGTTGGGCTTCATTGTGGGTGATCGAGGGACTGCGTGCGTGGCGTCCATGGAAGTCAGTGTGTTGGCATGATCCCACAGCCAATACGGTCGCTGGACAGACTGTGGAATGCACCCACTTCCTTCACTGCAAATTGCACTCTCAGTTGGGGCCGCCCATCTGGAAAATTTGTCCGCTGGAGTGAAGGCATGTCTGGGTATGCGGTCAAAGGGCATCGGTGCACACACTTCCCGGACACACGTTACACAGCCTACGCTCCATCATGGTACTACACACAAAGGGCGCCTCTTTCAGGCAGTGAAAGGCGAAAGAAAATTAACTGAAGATAGTTTTTTTTTTCTTCTCTCTCATACCTCTCCACCTTGGCTCTCCTGCTGACCTCCTTTGACCTCTGTACTGATGAAGTTCAACTCCTTTGAGTTGCCACGGCGATTGGCAGTGCCGAACCCCGCCCGGCCCTCGTCCTCATCGTCGCTCTCAGCCCAGACGCCTGTTGCCGATGGAAACGGACCCGAGACAACGGGAGTGCACAATAAATAGTTGGCTTGAAGGTTTTCAAGTTGGAAGTATGTACACGTAATGTAGTGGATGGTATGCGGTAACAGTGCAGCGACACCATGTAACTTGAAAAGGAGTGTGTGGCCTTGGAAAATTAAATGGCCTACGCTCAGTACTCCATTACTCACTGGTAGAGGTACAAAGTATGATAGTGCAGTACAGTCAGACCATTTCGGCATTTACAAATTTGTTATTTTTTTCTACTTTTTCTAGGCCGAAAAAAATCAGCCTTTGCCTTACCGGTTACCCTAGTTTAGTTCAACTGATTTATGTAGACTAGATCACGCTATCGTTATGACTAAGTTATTATCATTATTATGTTATCACAACCAACTAGACTGAACTAGTCCAAGATAATCTACACAACAGTTAGTGCTTGTTACTACTACTACTAGTACTAGTACTACTAGCACTACTACTAGTAGTAGTAACAGCTACTAACTATGACTACTAGTACTAGTACTTAGTAGTAGTACTGTAGTACTGCCACTGGTGTAAAGCTAAGTTGAACCATGGAGGAATTAGTACAAGTACTGTAGTCTGTAGTACTACTACTTGTAGTTGTACTAGAAGTACTAGTACTACTACTACTTGTAGTACTACTACTAGTAGTAGTACTAGTAGTAGTAGTAGTACTAGTACTAGTAGGGCAACGGGTCAAGTCGTCCCCAAGTCAACTCGTCCCCGGGTCAACTCGTCCCCCGAATTTGATAGCTTAGTCAAGTCGTCCCCGAGTCAAGTCGTCCCCGAGTCAAGTCGTCCCCTAGTCAACATGTCCCTCACTTTTCAGTTGTATTTGGAAATATTGAGAAATACAGGATGTGTTCCGCTTCTTCAAGGATTTATATTTCGAAATCGTGCAGGGTGATATCAGTTCGCATTCGTTTTCGAGGCTTGTGCGGACGTGGTATAAACCACTCATCCGGAGGTGCCACGCGGGATCTTTTGGCCGTCAGTGTAGTTTGTAGGGAATAAACATTCGAAGGTTTTGTGTGTTTCTTTTTTTGCAGAAAAAGGGCAAAACTGGCGTTTTCCTTTTTGGGAAGGGAAAAATAAACGGTTGTATGCTTTTTCCGCAGAAACATAGGAGTGGGACAGGATGGTTGGAGCATCGGTGGATGTTTTTTTGGGAGGGAATCACGGGAAGATTCCCTCTCCAGGTTGGTTCGGGTGGGTTTCGTTGGTGGATGGCTCGCGCCATTCCAGAATGTTGTGAAAATGGTTGCGTCTTAGGGTTCTTTCTTGAGTAAAGACATAGTCCCTTTCGGGAGATTGTCTTTAGGTGGTGGTGGGAAGGTTGGTCCCGGTAGTTGATGGGTTTTGACTGTACAATAAGGTCACTAACAGAACGAAAGCTAAAACCTGCTTCAGAATCAAAGGATTACGGGGTACGACTTGACTCTGGGACGACTTGACTCTGGGACGACTTGACTCTGGGACGACTTGACTCGGGAACGACTTGACTCGGGCACGAGTTGACCCGGGGACGAGTTGACTCGGGGACGAGTTGACTCGGGGACGACTTGACTTGGGGACGACTTGACTCGGGAACGACTTGACTCGGGCACGAGTTGACCCGGGGACGAGTTGACTCGGGGATGAGTTGACTCGGGGACGAGTTGACCCGGGGACGAGTTGACTTGGGGACGACTTGACCAACATTCACTAGTAGTAGTGACTAGTGAGTAGTGTCCTCCATGGTTGAACCGAGTTTGTGTCGATGTTGATATTTTGATCGTACATTCAAAATCGTTAAAAATGGAGTATAACTTGAGCCACTCACTAATTCGATTGTAATTATATTATAATATAGTTGTACTTAATTGTTCTAGTACAATGTAGTTCAGTAGTTGTAGCACTAGCTAGAAGTACATGTACTGTAGCACGTAGCAGTAGCACAGCGCAGTACTGAGTACAGTGCCAGTGGCAGAGCAGTGGTTTGTGAATTCTCATTCTGCTTACCGTAAATCGCCTGTGCCTTTGTCATTCGTCTCCTTGGCCTATCGATGTTGAATTCATTTTGCAGGTCGTAGTCCGTGATCTCAAAGTCTTCTACTTCTTCTTTAGTATCCATCTTCTAAATTGTAAATTCCACCGAATTTCAGATCATGATAAAATGCACATGTTATGTACCATACTTCTCAGTTCTATCAACATCGCTCATCTCGTCAGGTAAGCACTAAATCCTAATCGGTAATGGTAATCGGAGTGGTTCGGTTATACTCGGGATATTTCGTTGCATTAACGTACGGTACGTTTTTCGTACGTTTCTGTAGGGTTGTTATTTCAGAACTCAGGAAAGGGATTGTGGACACCACCTTCGGCACACGTAAACTCGAGCCGCATTCACTTAATTAAGGGGGGGGGGCTGAGTGCAAATCTGATTATCATTATTGTAAATGTAAAGCACACAGCGAGCCGACGATCCGAACCGAACGACCGAAGCGTGGCCGAGCCAATCTACTGATTAGGCTTTAGGAGTCGTGTTCTCGTCATTTTGTACAGCGCCCTCTCTAGGCCCCAAAAGTAAAGGTACACAGCCTACGCTGGCGACCAAACTGAACCTGACCCTAAATTTGGGCCTGAATTTCGGCCTCCACGGGGGCGTGGCTGCTCCCCCTGTCAAACTTAAATGATTTTTTTTTACACTCTTTCCAATAGTTTAAAATTTGAAAAAAATGCATGGATGTATTTTACTGACACCATAGTATCATTTGAAATAATAAAAACAAAACAAATTCCAAAAATTAATGCATTGCAGTTGACCTTTAAGTTCTCTTTGCTCAGAAAAACAATATCCAATTGATTGCACCAGGTGACTGACAGGGGAGTCAGAGCTGACGAACCTGTCCTAAAACTGTCGATGAGGGCGCTTTCTTGAAAATACAATCTTGGAGATGAAGCATCTTGGACGGTGACTGATTATTTTTGCGCGATTGGTGCAGCTGCAGTAAAAAAATAAATAAATATGGATGCCAATTAGATTCTGCAGAATGCAATAAGGGGCGATTTCGGCTTTTGTGCACGCATGGTCATTTTGATCTTTATGCAATTTCATTTGGAGAGTTGGACGCACAAACTATTAAAGATGTTAAAGTGATATACAAAAATGTTGCAATTAAACTGCTTCCTGACTAAAAATTACCGAAATGCAAATCTCAAAATTTAGTGGGCCTGACGTTTCGACCCTAGCAGGACCTTTCTCAAAGGCAGAGTGACAAGGACGAAACATTATGTTGTTTGCATCTGATTGCGCACGGGATCTAAATAACAACCTTCACCTAGTCAGACATCCAGCACTGATTGGAACCAGACGAAACTAGATAATACTAGAAGGTTTGCACGGTGGAAGCACCAAGTGGAAGTTTTTTTCAGTGACACCGAGCAACGCATCTCTGTGCAACACATGATTGTGCAATATACACTGGTGACACCGGATTACGTAATAAATGTGACCCGGCACAATGACATGAGGAATATCCCACCAAAACACTTTTTTAGTAAACAACGCCTGAAGTTAAAGTATCTTCACAATTCGATTACAAATCAATTTTCTTTCTTTTTTTATTTACGGAAATTTTAAGTATTAGAGGATATTATATTTTGATATCATTTGAAAGCTAATGGTATACTCTTTCACATCATTAGAAAACCTCAAAATCTTAAAAGTGGGGTTATTCCTCATTATGCTGTGCCGGGTCACAAATGCACACAATCGTCTGACACGAACAGACCAACAGGACTACACAGGAGCCTCGCCGTAGGCATGATTAATCATCCGAAATTACCCAGGATGCACAGCGAAAAAAATATAACCACCTTGACGAGTCTACAACTAGGCTGGTTCCCGTCCCCTACATGGTCTCCAGACGTCTCACGTCCTCGAGGACGTGAGACGTCTGGAGACCATGTAGGGGACGGGAACCAGCCTAGTCTACAGCGACCATGCAATCCGCATGCATGAGCTGATACTCCGACCCGCTGTCGATTGCGAGGAGTCTGGGCTAGAGTGTGGAGCGAGGACTGGGGACGAGTCTATCCCCGTGGGCACCTGGGGGAGGGGGGGGGGGACCGTCCCTAATCTTATCGGGATGTCCTACAAATAAATTCGTAATCATCGCCGACGCATGTGGGAATATAAATAAAGACATGTCGGCAGACGAGCTATATCTGTTTACATGTAATCGTTACCAGGCCGTCTGTCTGCGAAAATGATTAATGATACAGGAGAAAAATCAGATAAAATTTGTGTTGGAATGATCGAGGCACATAATTAGGTCAACTTTAGTAGGTATTCCTTTCAACTGATATACCTTCTACAAACTCCCCCTAAGTTAGACCAATGATACGGGCGGTGGTGTTGCAATTGCGTAAAATAATGGTTGTTAGGATTATCGTCGATCGCGTGGTAATGGGCAATCACGCGGGATATAGACTTGGTTGACACTGGGGACTAGGTGGTATCAAAGATCGCTGGAGGGCGCCCTAACTAAGGCCGTGTCCAAATTCAATTGGCTGCGGCTTAAATTTGCACCCGAGTCTATGGGAAGCGACTGGCTAGAGGCCTACGTCGATCCCCTATAAATTTGTGTTTATGCCCAGCCGTAGCCACGAGGCCGTGTACGAATTATAATCGGCTACGGTCCACATTTTGCACAATGTCGAGCCGTTTCAAGGTGTCAGCGGCTGCGAAGTTCACGAAAAGAGACGCTAGGTAGAGGACGTGGCTTCTAGGCAGCGGCTGGCGGCTTCCAATAGGCCTGCGTGCAAATCGAAGCCACAGCCGGTGCCGCGACTCGGACAGGCCCCTGGTGGAAAGGGGGGGGTCAAAGTTCGGTATATTCGGGCCACTGACCCGCGCTCACCCCTGCTCACTCGCACTTTTTGAGGCGACGATTAGTGTCTGCATCTGACTCCACGCACCAGGTGCCTTTTCTCTCCGAGGCCGATAACCCCTCCCCCACAAGCTCCATTATCGATGCAAACAATTGGAAATTATCGGAACGCAAACTATTCTCCATTCCAGAACCCTCGATGAGATTCATCGAAGGACGTACCAAAAAAGCAACCTTCAATGTTATTATGAAATTCAGTGTGTATAGCAAGCAACTGTTTCTATCTACCGATACAATTAACAAACAGACATACCAATTTACAACCTAGCACCCCGACAAACGAAGGAAGGAAGGAAGGAAGGAAGGAAGGAAAGAAGGAAGGAAGGAAGGGAGGGAGGGAGGGAGGGAGGGATGGAGGGATGGAGGGAGGAAGGAAGGAAGGAAAGAAGGAAGGAAGGAAGGAAGGAAGGAAGGGAGGGAGGGAGGGAGGAAGGGATGGAGGGAGGGAGGAAGGAAGGAAGGAAGGAAGGGAGGGAGGGAGGGAGGGAGGAAGGAAGGAAGGAAGGAAGGAAGGGAGGGAGGGAGGGAGGGAGGGAGGGAGGGGATGGAGGGAGGGAGGGAGGAAGGGAGGGAGGGAGGAAGGAAGGAAGGAAGGAAGGAAGGAAGGAAGGAAGGAAGGAAGGAAGGAAGGAAGGAAGGAAGGAAGGAAGGAAGGAAGAAAGGAAGGAAGGAAGGAAGGAAGGCTTCGCTTTGCAGGCCACTTCATCCATTGCACCGACACTGGCAAGTTTCCAAGAGACAGTGGGTTGGCCAGTAGATGTATCCATTAAACTCAAAGAGCAACTTGCCACCGGGTCACTATAATATATTCATACGTTAAAAAATGCACCATTTTGATAGCTCGCTACATAACCGGGAAGAATTAATACCTGTGAAATAAAATCAATAGCAATAGACTACGTGTATGCAAGCGAGTCAAACCTGCCCAAATTGGACGTCTCCGCACGCAGCTTTGATCAATGCCCCATATAATTATTGTTATGTGTTAGACTGAGAAGAAGTCTTTGTTTAAAACTTTGACAATAGTGGTGCCCGACTTCGGGGGTCCCGGCGCACAGCAACACCACCGGCGCACCGATTTCGGGGGTCCCGGCACGAGGCGGTTCGAGAGTATTGGTATTATAGAGGACATCATAATTTGCATTGCAGCTTCTTCTTCTCCGTCCGCGGATGAATGAAGTTGATGACGAGGACTGAAATGATTATTTTCGTCCGTTCTTTCTTTCAAATCGCCACGCCGTCATTGTATGCAAATTCTAGGCCTCCCGGGAACGCGGCCCGGTGGTCGTGAGCTTCCCTGGTACGAATACAAGGCGTTCTTCTTTCTGCCTTAAAAGAATAGGAAAACAAACATAAATTATTTGTATAGCCGGAAGCTCACAAGCGGTGGGCTTTTGAAGTTGGAACGACAGGAATAATTGCTGGTGGATTTTTTAAGTCACGCACTGACTCAGATTTTGCGAGGGGGAGGGGGGGGGAGCAGTGGGGTGGAGTGGGGTTGGTAGACCGGCCGGTTCGCTTCTGATTAAATATTTGAGCAAGAGAGGGGAGGTGTGAGGCGATCCTGGAATACCAAACCGGGTTGATCGTCTCCCGTGGCAACGCGCGCTCACGGGGGGCCGATTGGGCAGGAGAGAGGGGAGAGGGGGAGGGAGAGACAGAGAGACATATATCGAAAGATAGAGAGAGAGAGAGAGAGAGAGAGAGAGAAAGAGAGAGAGAGAGAGGGAGAGGAGAGAGGGAAAGAGAGAGAGAGAAAGAGAGCGAGAGAGGGAGAGAGAGAGAGGGGGAGAAAAGGAGAAGGAGGGAGAGAGATATAGATATATCGAGAGAGGGGAGAGAGGGAGAGAGAGAGAGAGGAGAGAGAGGAGAGAGGGAGGGAGAGAGATCTGGAGAGAGAAGAGATAGATAGATAGATAGAGAGAGAGAGAGAGGGAGAGAGAGAGAGATAGAGAGAGAGGGAGAGAGAGGGAGAGAGAGAGAGCGAGAGAGAGAGACAGACATACAGACAGACAGACAGAGACAGACAGACAGACAGACAGACAGCGAGAGAGAGAGAGAGAGAGAAAGCCCGGCATTGACCGTATACTCCACGGGGGAAATACATCCGAGGTCACAGACGTTACGTGGAGGGTGGGGAGCAGAAGACGGGGACAAAACAATATCCCTCTCCCGCCAGAAACAATAATAAGAGGACAGCCCGCGGCGGTTGTTGAGGTCGAAAAAAAAACAATATTGACATTTCATCGAGAGTTCAACTGGGCACTAGTAATGTCCGCTTCTGGCATGATAGCCTATCCTCGTGTACTCGCACGGTAACCCGAAGGTGGGGGGGGGGGGGGCCGCGTTCCCTTCGGTCACTGGCGTGACTCAGGGGTGGGAATGGGCAGCTTACAAAAGCCTTCGTCCCATCTGTGATAGGAAAAAAGAAAACTGATGAGTCAAAATTATCCTTGGTGAGTTCTGGACCAACTTTGTGGCATTTTTTGTCACGAAAAGTTGAAAGCTGTACTGTGCAATGAAATGCAATCATCATAATTATTTTGGATTGATGTACTGAATTGAATGGAATCTTTTTTCATGGTGTGGCTTTGCGAGCAGTCAAATAAAAACCCAATTAGCAATCAATAGACAGTATGAAAAGCGACTAATCACTTAGAAGGACCACTCTATACCAAACAAACTAATTAGGCCTATACAGAACAACAGAGGAAATACTAAAACGTTAAAACTATAATTTAAACTTGTCCATTTACTACAACGAACCTTTAATACCTTAATCTGTTCTGATCAGGTGAAATAAATAGGCCTACTATACCCAAACCAGAGCAAGATAGCATACAGAATGTCCCAAATCTCCAAGTGATACACCCAATTGATTATCTTACAAATTCTCACGGCCTTCAATGTGATCGACATCGCTAATCTGAAACCATTTGAGGACCTAGGGGTTCCTATTCCATAGGAACGGTCCAGGTAGGACCGAGAAACATCAGGTCAAGTTCCTCAAATTGAATCTCAGAAATTAGCCAATTTTGTTGAAGTCGACAACAATTAGATGTTTCATGTTATAAAATAAGGTCAGTAATATTGACTCGTTAAAAAAGTAAAAAAAAAGTCGCATACAAATATACAGAAGCGATGGGAAGACATAATAAGCCGCTGTCTAAAATTGGCCCCAGAAATAAAATCGTCAATATTCTGTCAGGGGACTTCGTTGAACGTTACCCGGGTTATCGCACTCCTTTCAAAGTCGACATAGCGCCCTCTTTCGGTACAAGAGCGACGAGTCAAATTCGACGGCAGAACGATTGAGCTATGGCGTGTGGCTAAAAATGGTGGCCCACATTTTGTGCAGTGTGCAGTATGACTATTTTTTTTTTTGTAATTGCTATTTTGTGTGCTATCTTTTGCAAATGGATGCTGGTTCCAGCAGCCACACGTGCCTGGGATCAACACGGCTTTGCGCCGCAACCTCCGGCAAGAAAATGACGGCGCATCTCCGAGCGTTGAAGTGGAAAGCCACACGTCAACGGAGTAGCTGGAAAAAAAGAGAGCGAACAAAGTGGATTAACTGGAGACGCACTCAAATAGCCGTCCCCGAATCTCTGGGTAGCCTCGGGGAGAGAAGGGGGTGGAGGGGTTGACTGAACGGCCTTTGCTCTATGGTACCTTGAGATGAGAGATGAGTGGGCAGTTAATTATACCACGTCGAGTACGGGACAAACCCTTGTCGAATTAAAATTGGGGAAAAACCTCGTCAAAGCTAAACAAAACAACCCCCTCAAACCGAACAAAATCGAACAAAACCGATCGAAAGCGAACCAAACCGAATCAAACCGATCCAAACCGAACCAAACCGATTAAAACCGAACTAAAGCGAACCAAGCCGAATCAAACCGATCCAAACCGAACCAAACCGATTCAAACCGAACTAAAGCGAACCAAGCCGAATCAAACCGATCCAAACCGAACCAAATCGAATCAAACCGAACCAAACCGATCCAAACCGATCGAAACCAAACTAAAGCGAACCGAACCCATTAAAACCGAACCAAACCGAACTAAAGCGAACCAAATCGATCTAGACCGAAATAAAACACACCGAACCGAACCAAACTGATCCAAACCGAACCCAGGCAAACCGAACCGATCCAAACGATACCGAACCAAACCGATCGAAACAGAACCAAGCGGATCCAAACCAAACCAAACCGAACCAAACTGATCCGAACCGAACCAAACCGAACCGAACCGATCCAAACCGAACTAAAGTACACCGACCCGAACAAAAGACGAACCATTCCGAACCAAACCGAATCAAACCGAACTAAACCGAATCAAACCGAACTAAACCGAATCAAACCGAACTAAACCGAACTAAACCGAATCAAACCGAACTAAAGCGAATCAAACCAAACTAAAGTACACCGACCCGAAATAAGACGAACAATTCCGAACGAAACCAAACCGAACCACACCGATCCCAACCGAACCAAAACAAACAAAGGAACAAAACGATCCAAGCAAAGTCAAACATAAACAAACCAACAAAACACATGAAACGCAACTGTTTCCAACTTAGTCTTTGCCATGTATCAAAGAAACATAGAGCATTGGAAAGTATGTCCTGCACGTCGGGACAAAAGGGATCAAATTGTCAACATTGTCAAAAGTTCGGGGAATGAGGTATCGATCCTATAGCTCGACCTTCTCCTGAAACCGAAAGTTGAAGCTCTGTCATTTGTTTCAAAGATGTCTTCTATAAAAGATAGTCCAATTCAATGCCTGGATTGAAGAAGAAAAAAACAAAACAAACAAAGGCGTTGTGGGAAATCTTCAATGAGAGTGTGACCTTCCGTCGAAGTCGCGCGACAGACACGGGGGAGTTTCCTGGAAGCCAATTCGTTCGCGCGAGTCTTCAACCCTGTATCGTTCAGATCATTCCTTGCTCTATGTTCAGATCAATCTGGCTTCTTTTAGTCGAGCAAGATTGGCCAACGAGCAAGATTTTTTAATTCCCAACCTCCGCCTTTGAATCTGTATTAATGCCATTGTCCAGCCGAGAATAGTCGGGGGAAATATTCCAAGGACGAAAGTGCGAACAAGAACACAATTTGATTTCGAAGGTAACCCCCCCCGTCGTGAAACCAGTGCATTCGACGGCAAAGTACTGCAGTCTGTACTGACTTTATACTGTGATATTTTTGTTTTGCATTGCCCGTGTACATGTACGTATACTCTGTTGCTGGTGAAGTGGCGGATTAATTTCCGACGGTTGTTTCGTGTAGCGTAATACCTGAAACCGCTCGTGCACTCTTCACGGTTACTGCAAAGCGCAGCAGGGCTGATATCACGTAATATAGTCAAAGGCGCTCCCAATGTACACTTACTTTTTGGAGGTAAATAATTGAGGAGTTGCGGCAACTCGGCCTGTTTGTTTGTTTGATCATTTCCAGATATTTATCACAAAAAAATTGTGATTCACAATGTCTTGATTAAAGTGCAAGTTACGTTCTCCCATGGAGGAGTATTTCCTTCCTCCGTGCACGGTTCTCCTTACAAAACGGAAAGGTTACTGTACGAGGTTGAAGCCGGCGCCGGTTGTAAACTTTGCGTCATGCAACAGTCGTCGGGAGGCCCCTCCTCCACGCAAGAGCTGCGATTGCATTGACACAGCATTGCATTCAGTTGACTGAACGGGCAGGCGAGCGCACGGTACGCACGCACGCTGTGTGGGATAGCCGGCCGGAGGGAGAACAATCGCGTGCGAGTATAGATAGTTCGTAAACACCACACAGACACACATACCCCCACACGTACGGACAGAGAGCATAGCTGTGGACAAGCGGGCAGTTTTCGAGGAAGCAGGAGATAGTTGGCCAAAAAGAGAGAGAGGAGAAAACAAGAGAGAGGACAGTTGAATTGTGGCTGTCTTTTGGACTCGTGGAGACGATTGAGTAGCTCCGCCGTGTGAGACTGACTGACGCTCCTGTGTTCGTCTCTGCTCACCTCTCGGCATCCTGGTGAAGGCAGTGTCTCTGGTCCCACTGATGCCGGTGAACCACAAGTGCAGTCGCTCGCTCGTGGGACGCTCGCTCGCTCGCCTCTTCCGATTCTGTGTCAGTTTGCGAGCGGTAATTGATCGCCGCGTGGTCGCTGCCGGGTGAACGAACCCGGCCTGCGCCGTTCGCATCATCAGCAGAAGCCCTTCCCTCTGTCTTGCCGGATCGGCTCCTCGTCACCGTCCCACCCGGTTCGCCGCCTGTCCGGGATCTATCGAGCCTCCGGGGATTCAGCCGCGTGCCAGTCGGCCTCTCACCTCGCTCGGCGGTTCAGTCGGTAAGCGGCCGGCTTCGGACAGCGGGCCGGCACACAGTCGCAGACGCCCGTGTGATGGGGGAAACAACTCCCGATAACCCACCCCATCTCCGCCCCTCGCAGTGCCACCACTGGGCGATCGGTCGGTGAAAAGTGCCACATAGCTGTCTCCTCCTCAAAGCTCCTTGGAATCTTAAATTGCCGCAAAGGAGGCCTCAATTCATTCCCGATTGAATACTGAGTACTTAGTTTCCCTCGTCAACTGATGCTGGATCATATTTGTTTGTTTTCGAGTTAGCGAAACCTGGAAACAAAACAAAAACAAGTTTGGTTTCTCGACTTTCGAGTCGAGTTGACGGAAGAGCCGCTTGGACCGACCGGGAGCGAGCGATGAAGACGCCGTCGATCGAGACGCCGCCCCCGGATTCGGGCCTGACGGAGATCAGGTTCGGCGAGGGGGGCGGGGGCTACACGGGGGCCGGCGACCTGCGGACGCTGGCCGGGGCCCGCGAGTCGCACTGCAAGGGCACGCTGGTGGTGGAGTCCCCGCCACAGGCCAACAACAGCCTGGGCCACGGCATGAACCAGGATGTGACCGACGCACGGATCATGGTGCTGGGGGCTGAGGGAGTCGGCAAGTCCGGTAAGTCTCACGCTCCCCTACCGAAAAAAACCCAACAACAACAACAAGAACAACAACAAGAACAACAACAACAAGAACAACAACACCACCAACAACAACAACAACAACAACAACAACAACAACAACAACAACAAGAACAACAACAACCAGAACAACAACAACAACAACAACAACAACAACAACAACAACAACAACAACAACAACAACAACAACAACAACAACAACAACAACAACAACAACAACAACAACAACAACAACAACAACAACAACAACAACAACAACAACAACAAGAACAAGAACAAGAACAAGAACAACAACAACAACAACAACAACAGCAGCAACAACAACAAAAACAACAACAACAACAACAACAACAACAACAGCAAAAACAACAAAAACAACAACAAAAACAACAACAACAACAATCTGTCTGAAGTTTCCAACAATAACAATAACATGAACACAACATGAACATAACAATGAATCTTCCGACAACATCTATAGCAAGGACGTAAATGTTCACAATTATGACAACAATGGAGACAATGGCGACACACACAACACCAACACCACCACCACCACCACCACTACCACCATCACCACTACCACCACCATCACCACTACCACCGGTATCACCACCACCGACAACAACAACGACAACGACAGCGACACAGCAACAACAACACCGCCACTGACAACAACAACAACAACAACAACACCACCAACAACAAAAAACGGAAATAACAACAACAACGACAATAACAGCGACACCGCAACCACAACCATCAGCAACAATCTGTCTGAAGCACTGCAACAATTACAACAACATTAGCAATGACGTCAATAATTACAGCAGCAGCATCAACAATAACAACATCAGCAAAAACAACAACAATGAAAACACCACCGCTACCACCACCACTAACAGTAACACAACCGCAACCACAACCAACAACAACAATACAAACCAACAACCTTCCACACGGCAGACATTGTCCCATACTTGTCACCACTGCAACCACCAAAAACCCACCAGCCCCCGATAATAGTGCATCTCGATTAGTGTCTCGATTTCAATTCCCATCTCACTCGGATCGACCCACTACGAGACGACCATTCGCTGTCGTGCAAGTCGTACCATGGTCGTACCGTCAATGTATGGTTCTACGATTTGTTATGCACCGCTCCCGGTTTTAGGCCGCGGCTAGCTGTATGATTGCAGTGCTGTCACTGGGCAAATCAACTCTGGCATAATTTACTAAAGATGACGGGAATGCCTACGGGAATGGATCGCATTATAATCCTCTCCGGGGAAGTGCGATTCCGAGAAGAAAACCTCGACACGACCGTTTTTATTTCAACACTGACAGGGGCATGCATTTTCTGAAAGTCTCTTAAAAAGCGCGCGTAACGAATAAAACGTTCACGTTATAATGCCTTTAGGCTATAGCACTATTGGCTCAGTGACTGTGCCTGAAAAAGCCTCGCAGCTTTCGCTGTGTTGTATTCTCAGACAGCGTATACAGGCGATCGTAAATTGTTCAATTATTATGATCGGTCCATGGCCAGTGTGTTATGAAACCGAGCAGGTTTTTTTCTTCTTTCTTTTCTCGTACGTACTTGGTATTTCCCCCACCCCTTGTTTGGCAGCATATCGACAACTTACTGGTTGTTTTGCTTCATCTGTTTTTGGTTTTGAGTTTATGACGGGTTGACCCGAACGGGTCGTGTTCAATCGGGAATCCTTCCTCAGTCCCTCTCACATGATGGAGTCGTGGGATTGGATGGAGAGGGAAGGGGGTAGTGTGTGGGGGGATTTGGAACCTCGTCGAAGCAGACACCAGAACCAACATCCCTTTGTTTCAGCGTAGCTATGTGTTCTTGTTTAGCATGGAGCTAGTAATAGCTCCATTGGTTTTAGCCTTGAAACTCCTTTGTTCTGTGTTGACTGTTGTTAGTGTTACCGGGTGTTTCAATTGGCTGAAGAGGTTGGGGTTGGGGGATATCGCTATAACCGTAAACCGAAAACGTCGCTACCAGCAACGATACATCGCGTGTCTTTAGATCACCTTTCTCCTTGCCAAATTGTTGTGGGATTCCTAGGGAGGTGGCGAGGTGATACCCTGGCCTGCTACACCCTCGGCCCTTGCAGCGGCGATGCAGGGAGGTGGTGGGGTGATGATGATAATTGTCGGTGGCGGATTTGGCCGAATCCCTGGGCGGTTGTCTGATAAGCCATTGATCCGTTGAGTAAATCTCCTCTCCCCCTCCACTGCACACACGCATACACCCCCCACCACACACACACACCAGTCAATAGCCAATTATCACCGGTCTCCGCCCATGAAAGTCCGTGCACACGAAATGGATAGGCGAGGTGACAGCAACCAATATTGAACCAAATTACCGCCAAGGTCGAGGATGATAATCATACCTGGCGTTTGGGAGTTGCTCCAGGTATCTAAAGGCCCTATGCTATAACCATGGAGGTAGAAGTAGAAGGAGCTGGAACGAAAAGGAGATCAACCTCCGTGCCTTAATTAACCGGGGCCGGTGAGTTTATAAGGTGAGGAACTTTGTCGTCTTTCATCGACCCCTTTTCTTGATCAGCAGTCGCCGGGAGGGGGGGGGGAGGGGGTGGGGGTGGGGGACTGGAGGTCTCATCATGACACAGTGGCAGGGGATGACAAGCCCCCCCCCCTTTCCCCTCCGTAATTGGTCGTCATTAGGCGAGTATTAACGACCAATAAAGTGGCAATTCCGTCTTGAAGATCTCCCCACCACACAAGAACGAGAAAACGGCCGGTCTCCTTCAGCTCCTAGTCGTACCGGACGGATAGGACGGATGAAAAAAAGAAGCAGCCGGCATGCAATGTGCTTGTCAGATCCAATACTCAGTCATCTTTAAAGCCCCTACGCAACATTGGTCGAGGTCAAAGAATAGCATCCATACGTTGTCCGATCCAACATGATGCATGAAATAGCAGATCTGTGAAAATTTCTGCTCAATCCGCCAACCGAGTCTCGAGAAAATCGTGAAAACCGCAAAAAAAATTGTTTCGCAAAAATGCAGCATTCAACGCCGTACTGTTCCGAATAAATAGTTCAGATCTCGGTGAGACGTAAACGATTTTGTTTACTCTTTTCTCCCCAAAAATACCACATTTTAGGCAGAAATATATCAGTGAGAGGTTTCTACTATAACCATCTTCAAACTGTAGGCCTATAAGTTTCATGTAAATCTGTTTTTCGTCCTTACCAATGTTCTGTAGAGGCTTTAAGGAGGCATTCTGAGTCTGGTGACTTCCGGAAAGAACGAGAAGAATGCTTTCTTAGAGGGGGGGGGGGGTAGGCCCTATCGTTCTACAAATGTCGATGTTTCTTTTGTTTTCCATTTGTTACTACATTGGTAAACATTCATTTCGGATTAAAAAACAAACAAACCCGGATACCACGCTAGAGAGATAAACCTAGTCCAGGAGGCCAGCGCTATTAGGGAAATATGTCGAGGATGTAATCAATCAAGTCTGGGATATTTTGGGAGGCAGGGAGCCTATACTCTGCCTCCTCCTCCTCCTCCTCCTCCTCCTCCTCCTCCCCCTGTTGTTTTTTTTATTTTCGTAAATTCTCGCAACGACCGCCGTACAGATGGTTCCCAGGCACGCCCGAAATGGGCGCCCCCCCACCCCCTGCCTATGTAATACCTCAGCTGGCTGGCCGGTTGTGACCCTTGTTTTGCAACCGGCCGCGAGTCTCACGCTATGCGTCCATGGGCTGCCTGCCGTGCCGTTTATTTGTCCTCTCCGTAACCGAACGTCCAGAAAGAGGAAAGCGGAAGAAAGAGAGAAACAAAACAAAAAAACCCAAACAAAACCGCGCTCGTATTTTCTGAAATATCTGTCCGGTCACTTAGTTGGACAAGAGACAGACAGAAAGGATTGAACCTTGGCGCCCGGCACGAGCTTTCGTCGGGTTTGGAGTTGGCCGTTTTTTTGATCTGACAGTGACGGATAATGATTGGGTTAGAGGGTCAAATTTATCCGATTTTTTTTTCTTTCTTTCGAAGGCTTCCTGTCAGTGTCGGATGTATCAACAGCCTGGCGCTCGCGGCGGGAGCCCACGGTATAAACTGATCGTCGTGCGTCGCTGGTATTCAAGCGCCGAAGGCCATAATAGGCGATTATCCCCCACTGATTGATATTAATGTTTTGGTGGGCACCATTTATATCGGTCGGAATTCGTTGGGGTGTAGGGGGGGGGGGTTGGTATGATTTGAACGCGAGCTGTTTTTGTTTGTAAATACATAAGCCTATTATTATCTTCTTTTTGTGAGTTAAGGATCGCGCGTATCTATAGCAGGCAAGCGCCTCTCTCTTCTCTCTGCCTCTCTCTCTCAATATCTCTCTCCCTCTCTTCCGCTCCCTCTCTCCCTCCCCTGTCTCCCCCTCTCTCTCCCTCTCTCTCCCCTCTCTCCACCTCTATCTCTCCCTCTATCTTTTCACCTCTCTCTTCCCTCTCCTTCCCCTCTCTCTCAATCTCACCCCATCTCCCTTCTCGTCTCCCCCTCTCTTCAACTCTCTCTCCCCTGGTCCCCTGACTCTCTTCTTAATCTCTCTCTCAACATCTCTCCTCCTCTCTCCCAACTCTCTCTCCATCTCACACTCTCTCTCCATCTCTCTCTCGCCCTCTCTTTCCCCACTCTCCGCTCCCCTCTCTCACACTCTCTCCCCTCTCTCCCCCTCTCCCCCCTCTCTTCTTTTCTCCACAAATCTCCATCCCCTTTCACACACTCTCCCCACTGCACTCTCCACTCCCCTCTCTCACTCTCTCTCTCCATCCATCTCTCGCCCTCTCTCCCCAACTCTCCACCCTTTCACACACTCTCTCCATCTCTCTCCCTCTCTCCCCACTCTCCACTCCCCTCTCTCACTCTCTCTCCATCTCTCTCCACCTCTCCCCCACTCTATATCCCTCTCTCTCCATCTCTCTCCCCCTCTCTCCCCACTCTCCACTCCCCTCTCTCACTCTCTCTCCATCTCTCTCCACCTCTCCCCCACTCTATATCCCTCTCTCTCCATCTCTCTCCCCCTCTCTCCCCACTCCCCATCCCTCTCTCTCACTATCTCCATCTCCCTCCCCCTCTCTCCCTCTCTCCTCCACTCTCCATCTCCTTTCACACTCTCTCTACCCCGCTCTCCAATCGCTTCCAGACTCTCTCTCTCTCCATCTCTCTCCCCCTCTCTCCCCACTCTCCACTCCCCTCTCTCACCCTTTCTCCGTCTCCTTCTCCTCCCCTCCCTCTCCCCCTCCCTCCTTCGGTTCGCTTGCGCTGTAAACAGCGATGGCGATCTACGATCCCCGGGAAAGACGTAAACACGGACCGTTCACCTGACGAACTCTCCAGTCAACACTTGGGGGGGGGGGGGGGCTCTGGCGGTCATGCAGGCAGGCCAATCGGATTCTGCTCATTGTCAATCGGGGCTCGACCCAGTTATTAAAGATCTTCCGGTCTTTCCTCTCTGGACCGTTGGCCAGCTTCCCCTGTATACACACGCAGTCAATGCATTCTCGATGTCAGTTTTGGAACTAAATTATTACGGAGGGAACAAAGGTTCAGTTTCTCCGGGAAAGAGGTGGAGAGCAAAGGATAGAGCGAGGGATGAAAACAGATGTCCACATTATCTTCGCAGAATATAGCTCGTAATAGAGGCACCGTTTATCAGATCTAATTATGCAAAGAATTGAAAAAAAGTCCCGGCCCAGCCAAAGTTTTCTTTGCCTGCTTTTCAGTTTGTATGACTTGAATTGAAAAAAAGGTGCATCCATTTTGTGTGATCCCCGAACTGCCGTGTAGCCATGGTTTTACATCCACGGGTTGCTTGCATCTGAATGGAAGTGGGGGTGTGATCTCTGGAGATGTACCGGCAGTTAATGATTGAATTGCTTCTGACTGGCGCCTCCACCCACCCAGGCAAAAGCCGCGTTTCCACTGGACTTATTTTCAGTAAAAGTAACCATTCGGCTCGGTTAACGTAACCGAGAGGAAGTTTTCTTGGGCCGTTTCCACTGGACTTAAAATGGGAAAAGTAACCATCGTCTCGGTTACTTTGACCAAAATAAGTCCAGTGGAAACGCGGCCATGCCCGATTGTTGTTAAAAACAATCATGTCGCGGTACATTTTTTTTCGAGTTCGAGTGAGTATAGGACCGAGTCCTATATACGGTAGTCATTTGGTACCGTGTCTTCAAGAGTCGTACAAGTCTGTCGCATTGTACTTCCGTTCGTTTCTCATCGCATTAGATAATGATAAGAAAAAGACACAAGGAAAAACGAGTAGTGTCATTGCAGTACCGCATTCCGCATATCAGTCTGCTGGCCCTTGGACGATCGCCCCTGGTCCCCTGCGTGCAAGTTCACCGAGGGCATGCATCGCAGTGCGCGACGCACGTGAGACACGTCTGGGGTCCGCACATACGGCGCCCTATTTGATTCCCCCGAGGACTCGACCCTCGAGAAGAGAGGAACATACATGTATATCTAGGCCTACACGAGCTTAGCTGCGGGATCTTACTTCGGCGGAATGGAGAGGCACGAGACGGAATTCAATTTGCTGCGTGCCCGCTGCCCAAACGCATGTTGTGTGCGTGCGGTACTGCTGGGGCGTAATTACGTCGCTCGCGTGTAAACACGCGTTGTAATATCATACAGCCTTGTGGCATGGGCGGGTGTGTTATCGTACGGGTTATCGAGGAAGCGTGTTGTCTTTGTTCAGACTCCGTGGTTCTCGTACTTCTTACTTGCATTTTTATTTGTCAACTTTGAGACTGAGTCACTGGCATAGCCTTAGGTGTGCTTGGATTTTACGTAACGTTTGATTCTCCCCTTAGCTTGTAAGTGTCCGTACCAACGCACAGGAAGGCCATTATTTCATTAGGTCTCTTGTCAAAAAGATCATCGGTTGAGTGCCGGTTGAATTCATCCGACCGGTAAAATTTCCCCCGGTAGAAAGCCGATTGTACTGGACTCTGGGGTGAAAAATTCACGATGGCTACCCGGTGGAAACGTCATCGGACGGGTCAAATCATCTGATACCCAACCGATGACCTTTTTGACAAGATAAGCACGGTGGGTTTTTGGTTCACCTCCAGTGAGATGGTTTAGTGGGCACGTTATAAGAATGGGTTCACGTCATATATAGTCTTAAAAGCCCCTACACAACATTGGTAAGATCGAAAAACAGAAATGTTCACAGATTTACATGAAACTTATACAGTTTGAAGATGGTTATAGTAGAAACCTCTCACTGAAATATTTCTGCCTAAAGTGTTGTATTTTGGGAGAAATGAGTAAAAGAAATAGTTTAGAAAACTATTTTTCGGATCACTACGGCGTTGAATGCTGCATTTTCGCGAAACAAATGAAGCGGTTTTCACGATTTTCTCGAAACTCGGTTGGCGGATCGAGCTGAAATTTTCACAGGTGTGCTATTTCATGCATATGTTGGATCGGACAACGTATGGATGCTATTCTTTGACCTCGACCAATGGTGTGTATGGGCTTTAAGCCGTGTTCGCACTGGACCGTTCTTTTTTTTTTACCAAAAAGTTGAATCTTATAATTGGACGCTGATTATCAATAATGAACCACGTGAACAGCAAGATAATAGGCCTGGAGGTGTTATTACAAAGCAATAACCTCGAACAGAGCTATTATTACCCCGAGAAAAAAACCTTTCCCATTTGCAAGATCATTTGTTGTTAAGAACTCGATCACCGACCGTCCGTGTGCCGTATGGGGACGATGGTTTGTGTGCCGCCGAGATTCGGCACGATTTACGGCGGCGCTTTCTCCCAATTTGCTGCCATTTGCCCTCGGCCAAAATGGTCGTGAGCCGGCCAGGTACACTAGCGCACTTTGGGCCGACCGCAACGGTATATCCCCTGGTGTTTTGCGGTGGACTATAATCCCATAAGGGTTGGTTTGTAAGGTTGTTTACTAGCACCGTTGTTTCGTGTCTTTCGTTGACCATGCAGTAACGAGGTTCTCTCTCTCTCCCCCCCCCCGGGTGAAGATTTGTACCGGGGACAATTTCGTCCGCCAAGAAATCCAGAAATCCGCCAAAAAATACGCTGCAGGCTTTTCACACTATAGAGAGTTGCCAAAGACTAGTTGACTATTTGGGAAGCCCAGGATCTAAGGGCTGGGTAGCTTAGATGGTAAAGAGAGCTGTCTAGGTAAATGTCGTTTTGCCATATTTCAATTTGATAAGGCCAATGAAAATGATTCCAGTCAGTTTTTCCTGTATTTGTTTGACTAATAAAACATTTTAGAAAAGTATGAAATAATTCAGAAGTTAAACTGAAGATCAACGTCTGTAAAAAAGAATATTTGAAATTGGATTAAAAAAACAAATAAAAAAACCTTATACTGTACAACGAAACGCTCATACGTAGAACATCTAGCCATATAATATGAGCTTGAAAGAGATAAATGAACCGACTAAACCGAAAATCCAACAGAATATATTTATCTTAAAATTTAGTGGGCCTGACGTTTCGATCCTAGCAGGACCTTTCTCTGCCTTTGAGGAAGGTCCTGCTAGGATCGAAACGTCAGGCCGACTAAATTTTGAAATTTGCATTTTGGTAATTTTAGTCAGTAAGCAGTTTGCGACATTTTTGTATATCACCTTAAGAATATATTTATATAATTATAATTATAGAGAGATACTTCCTTGAATGTGTAAAATTCGGCATGAACATTCTCACCAACGCCGGTCTTACTATCAACTGGTGTACCACTATCGGTCAATTAAAATCCCAACTAGGCCTATAGGCAGTTGATGGGTATTGGCCAAATATAAACAGAGGTTCACCATCGGACAGCGTCGACCATAAACCTCCCCAAAGCAATACACGCGTTCAGCAAACAACTTCGTCAGACATTTTGCCTTTGTCCAACTTTCCACTGACAAGCCTATAATCACCATAAAAAAACCCACATAACGTAAAAACGTCACCGAACAAATGCAGCCACCGTAAAAACTCGTCGTTAAATTGTCGGGTCTGATGTTGTAGATATCCGATCATCATATTTTTTTAATGACGTCGAGTCGTAGGTTAGTCCGTCTTTTCGGCGCGCGGACCGGTCGTTTTGTTCTTTGATTTGAAAACCCGCAGCGCTGTATAATGATACACACGGTTCGACGAATGGTTTACGTGGAGTGAAACGCGTACCGGTATAGGCAGTTGTTTGCGCTTTGAGGGTTACCGCTGCAAGCGTACAACGCCCCCGCCCTCAATCCCTGCCTCCATCTCTTCCTCCCTTCCTCCCTGCCTGTCTGTCTGCCTGTCTGCCTGCCTGTCTGTCTGCCTGTCTGTCTGCCTGCCTCCCTGCCTCACTCCCTGCCTCCCTGCCTCCCTCCCTCTGCCTCCATCCCTGCCTCCCTCCCTCTGCCTCCATCCCTGCCTCCCTCCCTGCCTGCCTGCCTGTCTACCTCCCCTGCCTCCCTGCCTCACTCCCTACCTCCCTTCCTGCCTGCCTCCCTCCCCGCCTCCACCCCGACTCCCTACCTGCGTCCCTCCCTGTCTGCATCCCTGCCCACTCCCTCCCTACCTCACTGCGTGCCTCCCTCCCCTGCCTGCCTGCCTGCCTGCCTGCATCCCTCCCTCCCTGGCTGTCTTCCAGCCTGCCTCCCTGCCCCTCCCTGCCTCCCTACCCACTCACTCCCTACCTTGCTGCCTGCCTCCCTGCCCACTCACTCCCTACCTTGCTACCTGCTTGCCTCCCACTGCCTCCCTGCCTACCTGCCTACCTGCCTGCCTGCATCCCTCCCTGCCTGTCTTCCAGCCTGCCTCCCTGCCCCTCCCTGCCTCCCTGCCCACTCACTCCCTACCTTGCTACCTGCCTGCCTCCCACTGCCTCCCTGCCTACCTGCCTCCCTGCCCCTCCCTGCCTACCTGCCTACCTGCCTGCCTGCATCCCTCCCTGCCTGTCTTCCAGCCTGCCTCCCTGCCCCTCCCTGCCTCCCTGCCTACCCACTCCCTACCTTGCTGCCTGCCTCCCTGCCCACTCACTCCCTACCTTGCTACCTGCTTGCCTCCCACTGCCTCCCTGCCTACCTGCCTACCTGCCTGCCTGCATCCCTCCCTGCCTGTCTTCCAGCCTGCCTCCCTGCCCCTCCCTGCCTCCCTGCCCACTCACTCCCTACCTTGCTACCTGCCTGCCTCCCACTGCCCCCCTGCCTACCTGCCTACCTGCCTGCCTGCATCTCTCCCTCCCTGTCTTCCAGCCTGCCTCCCTGCCCCTCCCTGCCTCCCTACCCACTCACTCCCTACCTTGCTACCTGCCTGCCTCCCACTGCCTCCCTGCCTCCCTGCCCACTCACTCCCTTCCTGCCTGCCTGCCTCCCACTGCCCCCCTGCCTACCTGCCTACCTGCCTGCCTGCATCCCTCCCTGTCTGTCTTCCAGCCTGCCTCCCTGCCCCTCCCTGCCTCCCTGCCTACCCACTCCCTACCTTGCTGCCTGCCTCCCTGCCCACTCACTCCCTACCTTGCTATCTGCCTGCCTCCCACTGCCTCCCTGCCTACCTGCCTCCCTGCCCCTCCCTGCCTACCTGCCTCCCTGCCCCTCCCTGCCTCCCTGCCTACCTGCCTCCCTGCCCCTCCCTGCCTACCTGCCTACCTGCCTGCCTGCATCCCTCCCTGCCTGTCTTCCAGACTGCCCCCCTGCCTACCTGCCTACCTGCCTGCCTGCATCCCTCCCTGTCTGTCTTCCAGCCTGCCTCCCTGCCCCTCCCTGCCTCCCTGCCCACTCACTCCCTACCTTGCTACCTGCCTGCCTCCCACTGCCTCCCTGCCTACCTGCCTCCCTGCCCCTCCCTGCCTACCTGCCTACCTGCCTGCCTGCATCCCTCCCTGCCTGTCTTCCAGACTGCCCCCCTGCCTACCTGCCTACCTGCCTGCCTGCATCCCTCCCTGTCTGTCTTCCAGCCTGCCTCCCTGCCCCTCCCTGCCTCCCTGCCCACTCACTCCCTACCTTGCTACCTGCCTGCCTCCCACTGCCTCCCTGCCTACCTGCCTCCCTGCCCCTCCCTGCCTACCTGCCTACCTGCCTGCCTGCATCCCTCCCTGCCTGTCTTCCAGACTGCCCCCCTGCCTACCTGCCTACCTGCCTGCCTGCATCCCTCCCTGTCTGTCTTCCAGCCTGCCTCCCTGCCCCTCCCTGCCTCCCTGCCTACCCACTCCCTACCTTGCTGCCTGCCTCCCTGCCCCCTCCCTAGTCCCTGCATACCTGCCTCCCCTGCCTGCCTGCCTGCCTACATGCCTCCCTCCCTGCCTCCTGCCTCCCTGCTTCCCTCCCTCCCTCCCCTGCCTCCTTGCCTCCCTCCCTCCCTCCCTCCCTCCCTCCCTCCCTCCCTCCCTCCCTCCCTGCCCCTGCCTCCTTGCCTCCCTCCATGCCTGCCTGCCTGCCTACATGCCTCCCTCCCTCCCTCCCTCCCTCCCTCCCTCCCTCCCTCCCTCCCTCCCTCCCTCCCTGCCCCTGCCTCCTTGCCTCCCTCCATGCCTGCCTGCCTCCCAATCCCATTTCTCATCGTCCTTCTCCTTCATCCTTACAGAGGTACACAGGTAAATGTTAGTTTACCGCTTCGGGTAAACTCGCAGGCGTTTCCAAGCGTCACATAAATGTTTGTTTTAAAAAGTAAAAAAAAAAAAAAAGAGAGAAGAGAAAAACGGAAATATGACAAAGCTTGTAAAAATACTGCCGGGCAATAAACTCCACACACTTTACAGGCAATTACGTATGTCAAAGAAACGCTTCCATATTTCGTCAAGCCCAACGTATACATCAAATAACACACGCACCTGCGTAGGTTTCGGCTCAATCTGTCAACCATGTCATGAGGGAAAAACCGTGGAAACGAAATTAAATGCCAACCCTTTTTTCAGACATAGAGGAGCGGGGGGGGGGTGTAAAAGGAAATCTTGTCTCTAACGATCGCTCCACGGAGGGAGAGATCGTTCGAAATTCAACGATTATCCTCTGTTTGTTTTTGATAACGGCCAATTTTCGAACGCTACAATTTCACGGAATGTCTGACACCATTATAAACTCCCTAATGAGTATACGTACTAATATATCATCAGGAAGATTGCAGTTATTACTCAAATTTGGAATGTCCGGAAACTGGGCACTTGCAAAATGGTGTAGGCCTACTCTCCCTTTAAAAAGGAGTGTTATTTCTCCGTCAATATTCTCCCCCCCACCACCACCACCGAAATATTTTTGCTATCAAAGCGAATTCTTTTAGCCTGAAGTAGGCCTACTGTCAGTCCAGCCGCTGGATGTTATGACAGGGAGTTTTATTACCGCGCTGGATTGAGTGCGATGGAGGGCTTGTTGGGGAGTGGGGCGAAGGGAGGGGACGGAAAATGCATGATTTGACCGAGGGTCGTTAAGATAAGGTTTACCGGCGGTGGTGATGCTCGTGGGGGGGGGGTGGGTGGGTAGCTACCCGCAGAAAAGCTGCTGCTGTGTGGAAGTTGGCACACACGTTATAACGAGCTCGGTTATAATGAGCATATTTTTCAAAGTCCCGATCTATTTGTGCACATTTTGTATGGGGGGAAATTCATGTATAACGAGTACGCACATTACCACACTTCGGTTATAACGAGCATTTTTGCCGACCGAACACGAACAAAAAGCAAGTACTAATAACTATGAGCACATCTGTCCGAATCATTTCGTTGGTATAGTACACTATACCGCGACTTCCATCCCCATTACTTACCGGTACCAAACAAAAGTTACCTAACTGAGTGGAGGGAGTTCCTCGTAAATCTTCTGAAGAAAAAAATCATCGTGGGGCCAGGAACCGGAAGGCCTTCCCCTCCAAACTCCGCCTTTGTCGACTCTCTCTCTCTCCCCCCCGCCTCCCCCACCCCCTCAGCTGCTTCTTGAAGGGAAGGTCACCCGGTGTCGTTTTCCATCTGCGCGCACTAAATCATCTCCGATTCAATCTCGCGATGGCATTATTATCATCGTGGTCGGCCTTCCCCTACGCCCTCTCTCAGTCCGCCCACGCTGCTCTCTCGCTTCAGTCTCCTCTCCACCACCACCCCCTCTCCGTCTACCTCTCTCTTCCCCGTCTCTCGTGTTTTCTTCTCCTGCCCCCCACCCCTCTCTCCCCTTCCTCTCCACCACCACCCCCCCTCCGTCTGCCCCTCTTTCCTCTCTCTTGCTTTCTCATATTGCCCCTCACCCCTCTCTCCCCTTCCTCTCCTCCACCTCCCCCTCTCCGTCTGCCCCTCTCTCTCCAGTCTCTCTTGCTTTCTCATATTGCCCCTCACCCCTCTCTCCCCTTCCTCTCCACCACCACCCCCTCTCCATCTGCCCCTCTCTCTTCTCTCTCTTGCTTTCTCCTATTGCCCCTCACCCCTCTCTCCCCTTCCTCTCCTCCACCAACCCCTCTCCGTCTGCCCCTCTCTCCAGTCTCTCTTGCTTTCTCCTATTGCCCCTCACCCCTCTCTCCCCTTCCTCTCCACCACCACTCCCTCTCCGTCTGCCCCTCTCTCCTCTCTCTTGCTTTCTCATATTGCCCCTCACCCCTCTCTCTCCTTCCTCTCCTCCACCACCCCCTCTCCATCTGCCCCTCTCTCTTCTCTCTCTTGCTTTCTCCTATTGCCCCTCACCCCTCTCTCCCCTTCCTCTCCACCAAAACCAACTTTCCGTCTGCCCCCCTCTCTCTCTCCCACTCTCCCTTTCTCCCTTCTCAAAAAGGCCTATATAATTACAGTATAATCCCTCTTTCCCTCCTCCTCTACCCCCTTACCCTCTTCCCCATGTCCCCACACACTTCCCCATCTCTATTCCCTTTTCTATCTTCCACTCTGTCTACTTCCTCTCTCTTACTTCTCTCTCTCTCTCAGACCTGTCCTCTCCCCTTCTCTCCCTTCCTCATTCTATCTCCGCTCTGTCTACTCTGTATCGTTCTGTACGGCGCCTCGTCTCTCCTCCTGCATTGCACTTTCTCCTCTCTCTCCTTTCTCCCTCTTCCACCTCGCCTTTCTTCCTCTCTCACTCCCTCCATCTCTCTCCCCCTCCCTCCCTCTCTTCATCCACCTGTCCTCTCCCCTTCTCTCCCTTTCTCATTCTATCTCCGCTCTGTATCTGTATCATTCTGTACGTCGCCTCGTCTCTCCTCCTGCACTGCACTTTCTCCTCTCTCTCTCCTTTCTCCCTCTTTCACCTCGCCTTTCTTCCTCTCTCACTCCCTCCATCTCTCTCCCCCTCCCTCCCTCTCTTCATCCACCTGTCCTCTCCCCTTCTCTCCCTTTCTCATTCTATCTCCGCTCTGTATCTGTATCATTCTGTACGTCGCCTCGTCTCTCCTCCTGCACTGCACTTTCTCCTCTCTCTCTCCTTTCTCCCTCTTCCACCTCGCCTTTCTTCCTCTCTCACTCCCTCCATCTCTTTCCCCTACCTCCCTCTCTTCATCCACCTGTCCTCTCCCCTTCTCTCCCTTTCTCATTCTATCTCCGCTCTGTCTAATCTGTATCGTTCTGTACGTCGCCTCGTCTCTCCTCCTGCACTGCACTTAATTCTCCCCCTCTCTCTCTCCTCTCTCCCTCTCCCCCCTCCCCTTTCTTTCTCTCTCGCTCCCTCCATCTCTCTCCCCCTCCCTCCCCTCTCTTCATCCACCTGTCTCTCCCCCTTCTACCCCCTCTCCCCTCCCCCACTCTGCCCTTCTCTTTTTTCAAGTCTATCTGGTGAAAACGTGTATCGCGCCGTCAGGAGAGCGTGCGTCGCGGTGGTTGTTACTACTATACATGTACTTTCAAAATGGCACACAGCGCGAGGTGTACAATCATATACATAGTCCACCTTGTATTGCATTTTTTTCAGATAGAGGAGCCAGTTGGCGATGCAATTATATGGTATTCCCGTTATAGGCGAACGTTCGACGAACCACTCCAATTTTGATAAAGACACTTCAGCTGCAGTGCGTGCGTATACGGGTGTACGGGCGTTTATTGGGACCTAGGGCCTACAGCACACAAAATCCATCCAAGATGGCTCCGCCGAGCTGATTATTATTAAGTGTGTACCCACAACGTTTTTTTTTAATAAGGGCTCTTTAGAGGCTAATTAACTGATACATTGTAGAACAGGTGAAGCTTAAGACAACCTGGGGGTTCACTCTTCAATTTGGGTTGTAATTTGGACCATATCTGGCTTTAAATGTGGCCCTATTTGGCTGCGGAAGTGGAGGGGTCCATCCCAAAAACCTTGCAGAAATTCGGCTTGGACGGCTACACATTTTGGGGGTGTTTTTTTTCTGGGGGTAATTAGCCAAAAAAATCTAATCGGCTAAAAGAACACTAAAATTGAAAAGAATCCGAGAGATGAAGGTCCAAACTACAATTGTAAGTATAGCTACAAGAACTGAGAGACTTTTGGGCGTGGGATAATTGGCTTTGAAAGTGAGTGTTTTTGTACAGTGTTCAATGGGAGCTCGATTTAGTTGTAGGCAGTAGGTACCACTAGGGCCTGCAACGCGCGCGCCAAACTCCTGCCGTCTTTTTACGACCTTCCCTTATAAGGTGACAGATTCCCTTTGACTCGGCTGTCTAGGGAACGGATTAACTTCCCCTCGGTGCTGGGCCAATATACATATCGTTCATTTTATCATTATGCGGAACGGCCCGGGACGGACGGTGGCCCATGATTGAAAACCCGCCTCACTCCTCCCCGACCCTCCAATGTCATTCTCAGCCGGCGGGCGGCACTGGAGAATATCGTTGGGGTTTGCGCAGCGGAAACGGGCGCCATGCTTGTACATTCATGTCGTCGTCGTGGACAGAGAGATCGAAAGAGCGTCCCACGATTGAGACCAGATGGGTCCGTGCATGCCTCTGCGATTGTCTAGTCCGTGCTACTGGTGCCGGTGTAGCTTAGTAGACCCACACTGGCTGATATTTCAACTGACATTTTTTTTGTAATCAACGTCGCTCAACTAGTAACACAATGTTGGTCAATCGAAAGTCCCATATGTTGGATTGCATTGAGCAAGGTAAATTACGAACACCCACTGTTTCTGAGGGGACTCGGAGTGTTTGGCAAACGGTAATTCTGGCCGACTTGCCCCCGACCCGACGTTTCTCGCAGACCCGGTGTGCGCCAACCAGACAGAATGAGCATCGGAGCGCGCGTGATACGCTTTGATTTCGAAATGAAACCTGTTCGACAACGGGCGCAACTTCGGCGGCTATAACGCCGACCGTAGCCCGCCGGCGTCTGGTGCCCGCGGGGGGCGGCTCGGCATCACAGGGCCCGTCGCTCGCGCTCCATCGAGCATCGTTCCCGTGCCAGATTGACGTAAACGAATCAGCGACCCATCCACGCGACCAGCGAGAAAGAGAGTGGAGAGAGAGAGACAGAGAGAGAGAGGCAGAGAGAGAGAGAGAGGAAGAGAGAGACAGAGAGAGAGAGGAGAGCAAAAGAGAGAGAGAGTGGAGAGTGAAAGAGAGAGGAGAGCGAAAGAGAGGGAGAGAGCGAAAGAGAGAGAGAGAGAGCGAAAGAGAGAGAGAGAGTGGAGAGTGAAAGAGAGAGGAGAGCGAAAGAGAGAGAGAGAGAGCGAAAGAGAGAGAGAGAGAGTGGAGAGCGAAAGAGAGAGAGAGAGAGAGCGAAAGAGAGAGAGAGTGGAGAGTGAAAGAGAGAGGAGAGTGAAAGAGAGAGAGAGAGAGCGAAAGAGAGAGAGAGAGAGAGTGGAGAGCGAAAGAGAGAGAGAGAGGAGAACGAAATAAAGGGAGAGAGAGAGGAGAGAGAGGAGGGAGAGAGAGGGGGTGAAAGGGCAAGAGAGAGAGAGAACGAGGGAGAGAGAGACAGAGGGGGAGAGAGAGACAGAGAGGAGAGAGAAGAGAGAGAGAGAGACAGAGAGGAGAGAGAGAGGAGTGAGAGAGAGAGGTGGAGAGAGAGAGAGAGGAGGAGATCAGGGTACACTACATGTATTAACAGCATAACGAGATCCCAATAAACGTCGCTGGAGTGGAGTGGTAGGGAATGGATGGGGGTGGGGTTTCATTATCTTGATCACCGACTGGAATCCTCATCATATTTTAACAGCTGCGTTTCATTGAATATTAGTGGTCGTCGAAACGCACCGGTGGACGCCGCGCCGGGATGAGCAGATGATTAAAAGCAACATCCTATAATCATGCAAGGCTGAGCCACTGCAGCACAGTGGTACTATGAGCTCCGTGGCATATCAGTACCGTGGTATATCAGCACCGTGGAATATGAGCACCGTGGTATATGAGCACCGTGGTATATGAGCACCGTGGTATATCAGCACCGTGGTATATGAGCACCGTGGCATATGAGCACCGTGGTATATGAGCACCGTGGTATATGAGCACCGTGGTATATGAGCACCGTGGTATATGAGTACCGTGGTATATGAGCACCGTGGTATATGAGCACCGTGGTATATGAGCACCGTGGTATATGAGCACCGTGGTATATGAGTACCGTGGTATATGAGCACCGTGGTATATGAGCACCGTGGTATATGAGCACCGTGGTATATGAGCACCGTGGTATATGAGCACCGTGGTATATGAGCACCGTGGTATATCGGCACCGTGGTATATGAGCACCGTGGTATATGAGCACCGTGGTATATGAGCACCGTGGTATATGAGCACCGTGGTATATCGGCACCGTGGTATATCGGCACCGTGGTATATCGGCACCGTGGTATATCGGCACCGTGGTATATCAGCACCGTGTTATATCAGCACCGTGGTATATCAGCACCGTGGTATATGAGCACCGTGGTATATCGGCACCGTGGTATATCAGCACCGTGGTATATGAGCACCGTGGTATATCAGCACCGTGGTATATGAGCACCATGTATATCGGCACCGTGGTATATCGGCACCGTGGTATATCGGAACCGTGGTATATCAGTACCGTGGTATATCAGCACCGTGGTATATGAGCACCGTGGTATATGAGCACCGTGGTATATGAGCACCGTGGTATATCAGCACCGTTGTATATCAGCACCGTGGCATATGAGCACCGTACATTCAGATTTGAAAATTGAATGCTGAAGAGTGAAGACCGACGTACATGTATGTCGAGAGGCAAAATCCCAACTTGTTATGTTGCCAATTTCATTTTTGTAAGTTAACCCTTTTATGTAAGTTAACCCGGCTGGCCCGCCATATTTACTACCACTTGGTATAGTGACCATTTTCTGATGAGAAAAAACAACAACGAGGGTTAGGAATGACTTGCAGAACAGTTACAGTTAAAAGAGATAGACAGAGAGACAGGGATACAGAGAGACAGAGAGACAGGGATACAGAGAGACAGATATTACACAGAGAGAAGCAGCCCCATGACGTATGTGGCTCCTTTCAGCGCCACACACTTCTCAAAAGAGATGCGTTACAATGCGTCACTGCAAAGAGAGAGAGAGACAGACAGTACAGACAGAGAGCGAGAGACAGACAGACAGACAGACAGACAGAGAGAGAGAGAGACGTACACCAATAGTCAATTAACCAAAAGTCGGTTTAATTGATTCAACTTTAAACTCACGCGTTTGGTACGAGAATGGAAGTCACAAAATGGCGTCAATAGAGCGCCCTCTGCCGGCCAAACTAGGGGGTAATTGCCAGGCGGCGATTTGTCCTTTTTATCGTGGGAACTGTATGGGCAGCGCCGAATTCGAGGGGAATCTGACCAATGCGTACTCGAGCTCGAATGTCGATACCATGACTGACTTCCAAACTTCCGTTCAGAAGCGTTGCTGTATGTTAGCCTTCATCAAGTCGTTGGGCGACGATATAGAAATCTAAACCCGACCTCCAGAAATAACTGTACGGCGCTTTGCGCAGTGCCATTGCGAGTGATATCCGAAATTTTCGCCCACGTTCTCCGCTCACAGATTGCGCACGTCATTCCCCCTGCCGTATAGCTCGCATGCGTATACGTGTTGTGTGCGAGCCTTTGCCTGGTCCGAACTCGAGGGCTGCTGCGTACACGCCCGTACCCATGCTCGTACGAATGTCCAGTACGCACACAGACTGTTGCGTGTGGGATGGCAGCGGCGCGGTCTGCGTGCCCTGTAGTACAGCTTGCATCCGGCGTGGTTAGTGCCGTTGTGCCGTGCTTTATTACCAACGTTTGTCCCTGGATTTCTGCCCCGGAGCCGTACCGTAGAGACCGCCTTGGACAAGGCTGCGTTGCCGTAGAAGTTGAGACGCGTTGGACACGTTCTCAGCATTGGCTGAACCGATCCTAGGAACAACGTGCCACTGTTGGCGCTTGCACCATCTGTGCCGTGTAATAATAATAAGGCCGTTCACAAAAAAAACCCAACACTAAAACGTGTGGCTATCAAATTCTCACATGCTTGATTGGTAATGCGATCAGAGTATGAAATGGATAAGCTGCCAATGTCACTGTCCGGTCGAGCGACCCGTTCAGTCTCCAGACTATTTTCTGGAAACACGTCCAGCATTGACGGTACCGGATGCGTTCTGCTTCCACTCACAGCGACAGTATAGCGCGTCTGCGGTGCATGGCTGCACTGCGGGACCTTCCCCGCAAGTCGTTCGTGTCGTCCGGTCTTCTCGCCGCCCGCGACCGGTGGGTGCGTAATTCTAGACCCTTTTTCGGTTGAGTGGACTCGAAATTTACCCATGATGTGATACAGCGTCACATATGTCATTGCTCAATATATTAAAAAAGTATAGTCTCAAAATTTAGTGGGCCTGACGTTTCGATCCTAGCAGGACCTTTCTCAAAGGCAGAGTAGCAGGACCTTTCTCAAAGGCAGAGTAGCAGGACCTTTCTCAAAGGCAGAGTAGCAGGACCTATCTCAAAGGCCGAGTAGCAGGACCTTTCTCAAAGGCAGAGTAGCAGGACCTTTCTCAAAGGCAGAGTAGCAGAACCTTTCTCAAAGGCAGAGTACCAGGACCTTTCTCAAAAGGCAGAGTAGCAGGACCTTTCTCAAAGGCAGAGTAGCAAGACCTTTCTCAAAGGCAGAGTAGCAGGACCTTTCTCAAAAGGCAGAGTAGCAGGACCTTTCTCAAAGGCAGAGTAGCAGGACCTTGCTCAAAGGCAGAGTAGCAGGACCTTTCTCAAAGGCAGAGTGGCAGGACCTTTCTCAAAGGCAGAGTAGCAGGACCTTTCTCAAAGGCAGAGTAGCAGGACCTTTCTCAAAGGCAGAGTAGCAGGACCTTTCTCAAAGGCAGAGTAGCAGGACCTTTCTCAAAAGGCAGAGTAGCAGGACCTTTCTCAAAGGCAGAGTATAGTCTGTATACCTGGAAGGTGGACGGATATCGAACCAGGAATGCACCGTTTGATTGGATCGTCAGCGCTAAGCTTCAGAATGGTACATGGTTGGTTTGAATATAACCGGTCGAAACACGAGTACAACAAATAAGTAAGGGAAATGGGAATTCTCGGGTAATCTCTCATACATGTTTGAAAAAAAAATGATGTCTGGTGCCTAATTAGCTCTCAACGACTGTTAAAATGTTGCTTCGCCACCCAAACCACCCCAAAACAAACTCGGTTTGGGCTTCTCAGAAGTGTTTTGTGAGTTTGGGACAGATTTAATTTTGGCGTTGTCTTTTTGGCGCGCCGTCTTTAACAATTTTGCCAAAGTCTTTTATTTTGGCGTTGTCTCTAATTTTGCCGTTGTCCTTTATTTTGCCGCTGTCTCTTATTTTGCCGTTGTATTTTATTTTGCCGTACTTTGTCCTTTTATTTTCTGGCGTTGTCCTTTAGTTCGACGGTTAAGCTTTCATTTGACGGTTGTCTTTTTTGCCCCAATGGCCGCCCATATAGTAGTCTGCCATTATTGAAACCTTTCCGCTTTCGGGCTGGTTACCGATAGAGTTTTCGCGTCTTGGCAAAATGACCGCGGAGCTGTGGGGGTGGGGGAGGGGAGGGGAGGTGGTGGTGGGGGGGGGGGAGACGTCGCCTTCTTTCCGGTCAATATTATGGCCCGTGTGGCCGGCTTCTGCATTCTTCTGGTATTCAATTTTGGTAGACTAGGAGGGAGAGAAACAGGGGGGCCTCAATAGCGAACCCCCATGTACTGGCGTCGCTCCGTCGACTATTAAGGCGCTCCGATGTTGTCGAAAACACCAGCGACTCGAAAACAAAATGCAAACTCCCCGACCTCCCCCCCTCCCCCTCCCCCTCCTCTTCCCCTCCCCTCCCCTCCCCCTCTGTAACCCGACTTCCTCCTCCCCCCTCCTCTGAAGGTCAACGATGTCGCAGATAGGGTCATCATACCAAAAAGCCATATAACTCCGGCAGACGAACATTCCTTACCGGGGCGCTGACACGCTGACACAAACAAGGGGAGCTACCGTAGCGGCCGCACGGCCTGCACGTGCTTTGTGGCAGACATACTGTATAATTTTCTCCCCCCCCCTACCCGCCCGCCACTCCTTCACTTACCCCACCCCCCTCCCTCGGTCGTAATGATCTGAATTCAACCGAGCCATACACGCCTCGGTAAATCGCCGCTAGGTCGTCTGGGTACCCAATAATAATTATGCACGGTATTGTCAGGCCGGTCGGCGTTGCCTGTATAATTATACCCCCTCCCCATTTCTCCATTACCCTCCGCGACTCAGGTAAAGCACGCTCCGACAAGAAACTCGATACCTATCGCGGCAGTGACAGATTTTGAATAAAACATTTGTATTCTTCGTGGCTCTTGCGCGTGTAACGTGGACCGATAAGGCGCGTGTTTTCCTTCTAATATTGGCCGTGGAAATCTGGGTGTTTTTTCTCTCTCTCTGTCTCTCTCTCTCTCTTCAAATGTCACTTCTGCTCGAGGGCTGGTATCGTGTTCGGCTCACTGTGGACAGTTTTTTTTTTTTCGCCCGCGCTGATTCGATCTGCGGACATAATTGCGTTAGGGCTCATCTCATTATTCGCGGTAGCGAGGGTCCCTGGACGGGTTCGAGACGACGAGACGAGACGGGGCAGGCGTGGAGCCGCGTTTGTCTTCAAGGGACGCCGGAGCGTAAGCACGTTGCACTACAACGCTCCGAACGCTCTCTCTCCCCCCCTCTCTCTCTCTCTCTCTCTCTCTCTCTCTATCTCTCCCTCTCTCTCTCCCTCTCTTTCTCTCTCTCTCTCTCCCCCTCTCTCTTTCTCTCTCTCT
>OX465107.1:21106789-21149025 GCA_949987565.1 Luidia sarsii | reverse complement strand
TCTCCCACTCCCCGTCTCTCTTCCCCCCGTCTCTCTCACTCTCCGTCTCCCTCCCTCTCTCAACCCACCCTCTCTGTCTCCTCCCTCTCTCTGTTTCTCATTGTCCATCTGTCCCTCCCGTTCTCCTTTCTCTTTTTCTTTCCCCTTCCCCCTCCCTCTTTCTCCCTCCCTCCCTCCCTCCTTCACTCCCTCTCCTTCCCCCTCTCCCTCTCCTCCTCTCTCTCCATATCTCTCCCTCCCCTCTCTCCCTCTCCTCCTCTCTCTCCATCTCTCTCACTCCCCTCTCTCCCTCTCCTCCTCTCTCTCCATCTCTCTCCCTCCCCTCTCTCCCTCTCCTCCTCTCTCTCCATCTCTCTCCCTCCACTCACTCCCTCTCCTCCTCTCTCTCCCTCCCCTCTCTCCCTACCCCTCCGTCAGTCTCTCCCTCTCTCCCACCTCTCCTTCTCTCTCACACTCCCTCCCTCACCCTCCCTTTGTTTCTGTCTTCCCACTCCCTCCCCTATCCGCCTCTCCCTCCTTCTCTCCGTCCCCTCCCCGGCTCTCTCGCTCTCTCCCCCTCTTTCCTTCCATCCCCCTCTCCCCTCTCCCCCTCTCCCCTCTCCCCCGCTCTCTGTCTCGATCCCTCTCTATCTCCCATCTCCTTCTCTCTCTCCCCTCTCCCTCTCTCTCACTCTCTCTCCCATCTCCCTCGCTACGTCTCCGTATCTGTCTCTCCCTCCCCTCCCTCCCACACTCCCTCTCTCTCTCTCTCCCTCTCCCTCTCTTCCCCCTCTCCTCCCCATCTCTTTCGTCGGCAAGCGATTTAAACGAAAGGAGATATCAGTGCGCAGGCGCAGTTTTCGCTTCAGCCCACGTGCGCGTCCGTGCACTTTCCTCACTAATATGATGGTCAGTACCGTTCGCGATTTTTTCCCTGGGCTCAGATTATCATGGTAGTCGCACGAGTTCACCACATGGAAAGCAACATCATTGGAAAGAGATTAATCGCTTAATCTTACCCCGTGTTGCTGTATCGTACATTTTGGTGTAAAGCTCCGATTTTTCCCTGGGCTCAGATTATCATGGTAGTCGCACGAGTTCACCGCATTGACAGCAACATCATTGGAAAGAGATTAATCGCTTAATCTTACCCCGTGTTGCTGTATCGTACATTTCAGTGTATAGCCCCGAGAAAAAAAAGTCAAAGGGACAATCGATTGATCTCTTAAGAACATTGCCAGTATGCGCACTGTAAAAGATAAAAAAACCTTAAAGTTGGTGGAAAGGTTTGCGGGACAGAATCGTTTACCCAACAGTATTCTTGGTCTTTTTTTTCCTCAAATATGCTGCGAGATTGTCATTGATTTTGGTCTTCCACCGACCAATACTGCTACAGGTTGATACTAGACCAACGCTGGTCAATTAGTTGGATAGATGTTGCCCAGTATCTTTACCCGTATGGTCGTTTAATTCCTGTCGGTATAGAACAAGCCACAACCTTGACCGGTGTTTGTGTGTGTGAACAATGGCAATGAAAACTTTGACTGGACCGGAACTTGCACCCGAGATCTCTGGTTTTTTTTTCCGGACTTACCATCTGAGCTATCCAGCCCTTAAAGCCCCTACACAACATTGGTCAAGGTCAAATAATAGCATCCATACGTTGTCTGATTCAACCATGGAGGAATTCCTCCATGATCCAACATATGGATGAAATAACACACCTGTGAAAATTGAAGCTCAATCCGCCAACCGAGTCTCGAGAAAATCGTGAAAACTGCTTCATTTGTTTCGCGAAAATGGCAGCATTCAACGCCGTACTGTTCCGAAAAATAGTTTAGATCTCGGTGAGACGTAAACTATTTCTTTTACTCGTTTCTCCCAAAATACACCATTTTAGGCAGATATATTTCAGTGAGAGGTTTCTACTATAACCATCTTCAAACTGTATAAGTTTCATGTAAATCTGTGAACATTTCTGTTTTTCGATCTTACCAATGTTGTGTAGGGGCTTTAAATGGCGGCCTTTCCTTTTGTCGATAAAGTATTCCGCATCTTGGTTCAGCCTATAAATGTCCTTTGGGTAGAGTGGAATGTGGTCTTTCGCATGGTTATCCTGATTACACATCAACATGCTTTCTCAGTTCCAGGAAGCAATATAGGGAATCAAGCGAAAACCAATCCATCTCCGACTCGTGAAGTTTACGGTGGCTTGTAAACTATTTATCTGGCCCGTAAATCTCTCACGTCCGTGTCCGGAATGTCTCGTCTTCTCTAATTGCGAAAACTGTCTATTTGCAGTCTATTAGATTGTTCGGCTCCTCGTTCGCGATTGGGGAGGAGGGGTGGGGATGTGTCACGAGGCTGATCAGGCGGTCGTACTGTTGACGGACACGCTGTCATGCAGTTGGGCAATGGCTGTGTTATCCACGTGTGTGTGTGTGTGTCGTGGGGGGGGGGGGCAGGGAAGCACATTGACCGGTTGGGGCTGACGTCGCCGACTGAGGGCGCCATCAGCCGTCGGAAACAGCGATCCAACATATAGAGCTATAGCCTGACGGTTACCGGTAACTGTATGAATCTAATGCACGGAGAGACAGGGACATCAAAAGACATGGAGAGAGCCGAGAGACATAGATAGACAGAGAGAAAGAGACCGATACAGAGAGAGAGAGAGAGAGAGAGAGAGAGAGAGACAAAGGGACAAAGAGACACAGAGAGAGACAGCGAAACAGACAGACAAAGAGACAGATATTTGATTTTGCAAAAGAACTTTATTTACACGAAGGAAAAAAAAGGTAAGTATGGACTGAACACTATCTTATAAAACAGAGAAAAAATCCTTAAAAGTCAAAAGAAAAGAAGAAGAGTAGTTTAAAAAAGAAGAAGATAATATTATGATCAGTTAATGACAGTGACCAAAAGAGGAAACAATCAAACAAACAAACAACCCAACACCCCAACAAACAAACAAGGGTGTGGTTACTTGGGCCGTGTAGAAATTGAGGTATACAGTACGTCTCGCTATTTGAGACAGAGGCAGAGAGGCAGAGAGGCAGAGAGGCAGAGAGGCAGAGAGGCAGAGAGGCAGAGAGGCAGAGAGGCAGAGAGGCAGAGAGGCAGAGAGGCAGAGAGGCAGAGAGGCAGAGAGGCATAGACAGCGCGACAGGGAGGCAGAGAGAGAGACGCAGAGAGGCAGAGAGAGGCAGAGAGAGGCAGAGAGAGGCAGAGAGGCAGAGAGGCCGCAGAGAGGCATAGACAGCGCGACAGGGAGGCAGAGAGAGAGAGACGCAGAAAGGCAGAGAGAGGCAGAGAGAGGCAGAGAGGCAGAGAGGCATAGACAGCGCGACAGGGAGGCAGAGAGAGAGACGCAGAGAGGCAGAGAGAGGCAGAGAGAGGCAGAGAGAGGCAGAGAGGCAGAGAGGCATAGACAGCGCGACAGGGAGGCAGAGAGAGAGAGAGAGACGCAGAGAGGCAGAGAGAGGCAGAGAGAGGCAGAGAGAGGCAGAGAGAGGCAGAGAGAGGCAGAGAGGCAGAGAGGCATAGACAGCGCGACAGAGAGGCAGAGAGAGACGCAGAGGCCTTTGCAACCTTTGCAGGTGACAAAACCACCTGCCTCCACCGCGGCAGACTTAAGCAAAGGTTGATCTGTTTTTTTTAATTCGTGTCCGGGAGGCTGTCTTCTAACCGTCTCTGTCTTTATTTTTTTTTCTTCAATTCACCGAAGAAAAAAAGAAAAAAACCTGAACGGGTATCGTACATTCGATGTCTTTCGTGAGGGGATTTATCGAGCCAAATTACCCCTCCTCCTCCTTGCGTCCTGTTCCAATCTGCGGATAGTCATATAAATTATCGTTCTGGTCGCGGACGGTACGGGCGTGCTGGATTTGCTGCTGGGGTGGGGGTGGGGGACGGTGGGGGACGGGGGAAGGGGGGGGGTAAGGTGATTGAAGGGGGTGAGGGGTCGGGGGGATACCCCTAGCCCGCCGCGTTCTGCGTGGATCCAAACATGCACGGAAGTATGAGGCGCCAAGTGTAAATTTATTATTTAACGCAATTATTTACAAATAATTCATTATTTAACATAAAATCCATTATTTAGCCAGAGTTGTTTTTTTATTTAGATATAATGCAGTATGCACCATATCATTATATATATATATAATTGTGTATACCATATCATTATATATATATAATCGTGTGCACCATATCATTATATATTATATAATTGTGTGCACCATATCATTATATATATATAATTGTGTGCACCATATCATTATATATATATAATTGTGTGCACCCTATCATTATATATATATATAATTGTGTGCACCATATTATTATATATATATAATTGTGTGCACCATCATCCTCTTATGTAAATAAACAATTATATATAAATAATGCAATTGGACGAGGCTATTATATATATATAATGGAAAGCGTCTACACTCTATTATATATATATATAAAGAAGTTATATGTAAATTATGCCGATAACCACGCCCATATCTAAATATTCATGTAGGAACGTACGGCTTTGCGATGGTCAGGCACCCTCTTCGATCTTCGTTCACAATGTGCGCTTCATAGTACAGGTATAGTACACATGTACAATGTACATGTACCATGTACTGTACATGTACATGTACATACATGTACATTGTACGTGTACGTACATGTACATGTACATGTACTGTACATGTACTGTACATGTACAGTACATGTACATTTGTACATGTGTACATGTACATGTACATGTACGTTCAATGTAATGTACTGTACCTACATGTACATTGTACATACATGAATAAATTGTGTACATGAACGTCAGACCGCGGTGTTTCCAAGTACGTGTATTTTTAATTATCTTTAGTTCTGCTAGTTTTTTTATTGAAAGATTCATTCTCCTTACGTTTTGATCTTAATTTTGAACAGCGAGTTCTCTATACTGTGCTTTTGAATGGTTGAGACAGTCCCCTTGTGAGCGCACTCCTTGTTTCAAGGGAGTGGACCAACCACTTTCCAAGTACTTTTGACCACAAACTTTTTAATGACTTAGACTTCCCGTAGTCCGTGGTGTGTTTGTTATTAGTGGGTGCATACACTAGTGTTAGATAGCGATATAATTATTCATTGTACAGTGACCGGCAACAACTCTAACTGTTGGCCGGAGTGGCTGGACTGACCACAGTCTTGGGAATTGGTACTTGGGCAAGGCTCATTTATATTTGCCAGAAAGGAATGGGTCCTGGTCACAGTGTTGTACAGTACATCTGTCCTTGTGGTAGTTCAGCACTTTTTGTGATTTGTATTGGAAGTTTGTGCAGTTGTAGAATATTAGTTTGCCCTGTTTTAGTAGCTAGATTTCTCAGTAATCACGTACTTGTGTATTTTTGTGTTCTTTCTATGTTGTTTTCCAGGTTGTTGAGGCTGTTCTCTTTCAATATTATGAACTTCTTTTGATACTGTGTTGGGTTTATTCCAATTCTTTTATCCCAGTTATTTTATTCCATATCCCAATTCTTTTATTCCATATCCCAATTCTTTTATTCCATATCCCAATTCTTTTATTCCATATCCCAATTCTTTTATTCCATATCCCAATTCTTTTATTCCATATCCCAATTCTTTTATCTCGCTAGCCAAATTCCTTGTTCCATTTTTCTGGGTTACATAGACTAGGGCCGGGGGAAAGGTTTGTGTTCTGTGTTTTTGCCATTATTTTTGGCGTCTCGGGCACAGTCCCTCTCTAATCATGGAGCCTTTTGGGTGACTACAGTCACCCGTCCCTCAAAATTTCAAAATTTGATAAAAAAAGGGTGACTTGTCGTGTCCAAGTAACTCGACTAGTTTATTAATATGCAGCATTAATTACAGTTACAGGTGTTTATTTTTCACCACAAAAATTGGCATTTTTTTTTTTTTACAGGGCCAACACAAAAGTACAACACAGGCTTTGCTAATAGCAGTAGTCAGTACCATAGCGTCACATGTTTTGGCAGTTGTCTTCATAAACCTCACGCACCCTTGGCCTTGGCAACGGAGTGGACGCTTCATCCATGGTTGTACTCGTTGTGGCCGTAGTCATGCTTGTCATAGCGCCACTACTCCCACTAGCACAAGTAGCAGTAGCAGTAGCGGCACTAGGCCTGGTGCTGGTAGTAGTAGTACTAGTAGTAGTTCTACTTCTAGAACTAGTTCTTCTAGCACTATTACCGGTACTTGTGTTAGTAGAGCTTAGAATCTCAGCAACTGCAGTGTGCACAATTTGGCGAATTCTGTCGTCGTCCATCATGATCATTGGTTTTGAACAAACCGCGGTCTGACGTTCATGCACATGTACATGTACAGCTAGCTGTACATGCACATGTACATGTACATGTACAGCTAGCTGTACAGTACATGTACATGTGCAATGTAGTGTACTGTACATGTACATGTACACGTACATGTAATGTACATGTATGTACTGTACTGTGTATGTAATGTACATGTACTGTACATGTACATGTACTGTACATGTACATGTACATGTACATGTACATGTACACGTACACGTACTATATGTACTGTACAGTGTATGTAATGTACATGTACATGTACAAGTACATGTACATGTACATGGTACATGTACATTGTACATGTGTACTATACCTGTACTATGAAGCGCACATTGTGAACGAAGATCGAAGAGGGTGCCTGACCATCGCAAAGCCGTACGTTCCTACATGAATATTTAGATGTGGGCGTGGTTATCGGCATAATTTACATATAACTTCTTTATATATATATAATAGAGTGTAGACGCTTTCCATTATATATATATAATAGCCTCGTCCAATTGCATTATTTATATATAATTGTTTATTTACATAAGAGGATGATGGTGCACACAATTATATATATATAATAATATGGTGCACACAATTATATATATATATAATGATATGGTGCACACAATTATATATATATAATGATATGGTGCACACAATTATATATATATAATGATATGGTGCACACAATTATATATATATAATGATATGGTGCACACAATTATATAATATATAATGATATGGTATACACAATTATATATATATAATGATATGGTGCACACAATTATATATATATAATGATATGGTGCACACAATTATATAATATATAATGATATGGTGCACACGATTATATATATATAATGATATGGTGCATACTGCATTATATCTAAATAAAAAAACAACTCTGGCTAAATAATGGATAATATGTTAAATAATGAATTATTTGTAAATAATTGCGTTAAATAATAAATTTACACTTGGCGCCTCATACGGAAGTGCTTCGGTGGGCATTCTGACTTTGTAGGGGGGGGGGGGCCATATACACTAGGGAACAGCTACCTGGCTGTTGAGTGACATGTGTATACAGTCAGCCTAAAATAATAGCCCCCCCAAAAAAAATGGATCAAAAACAGACCCCACAATCACAGCAACCGACAACATCGTCATTTATTAGATCGCACAAAGCTTTGGACGACGCAGAGCCAAAACTTGTTGGGGTAATATGCAAAAAAATGATGCAAACTGGTAGTGACTGAAATGTCCACAATCTCCAGAATGAGGAGTGTCTGACGTCTCGATCCTAGCAGGACTTTTGTTTTGGCAGAATGGCCTTTAGCCAAAACGTGTTGTTGGGAAATATCATATTATGCTATGGGCCTAACGGTAGGGGGTCAACTGAAACCCTAACTGCATGACCGTGTCGGTTAAAATCAACCACAAGTCACAATCGCGAATCATCTTTTTTTTTCTGATACCAACTGGCCGAGCGATATGGAGTTTTGCTCAACGCTTTTACAGTGGGAGAGCCGCCTTGATGTTAATAAATAACATCAAAATGATTGACGAATTGGCCAAGAAAACCTGGACTGGATCGGGACGTGAACCCGAGACCGTAACCTGGTACGTTATCAATCCAGAGGTTTCGAGTTTTCAAGTCCCGGTCCAGTCAAAATGTCCTTTTCCAATTTGTTCAAAAGTTCTCAGTCAGCTTTTCCGTTTTTTTTTTTTTTCAAATGGTGCTGATTTTCCTGTTTTTTTTTTTTTTTTTTTTTTGGGGGGGTGGGGGGGGGTGGGGGGGGGGGGGTACCGAAAAGGTAAATCACAATAGGGAAGTGCCAGCAATATCGGACATCGATGCTATATGTGATTATGCACCGGCCCATTCATTACAAGTTTGTATCGGAAATCTAAAGACTGGCGACGCTGGCATTCTGCCACTTTTCAATTAGAGGCGCTCTTTAAAGGCGTTTCCCAGATGGGATTTGTTTCTCGGAAAAAAACAGTCTGCTCGATCCTTGTGTCAAATTAGGATGATGATTATCAATATCAGCCTCGCTCTATCTGTCCTTGAGGTAGTGCTACTCACGCTTTTGTAGTCTAGAGGACATTCGATACACGTTCATTCTCGACATGATTTTGCAGAAGCGCGGCATGACACTGCAAATTTTAGCCTCTGGTCGACTCATCAATTCCTGAACTTTTTTTTCCCTCTCTCTTTAATTTAGAAACCTTCCGAGTTTAGAGGGCCGTCTCTAAGCGTCACGCCCCTTTGAATTAGTGAGATTTCCGATTTTGGGTCGTTTGAGCACAGCAATTTTGTATGACTTTAACATAAAGCGGAATTGTAAAATAAGTGGGAACTTTTGACCATTATTTTACCAAACAAGAAATAAATTACCAAATTTACAAAGTAATTGGCAAAGAAAACTTTGACTGGACCGGGACTTAAACCCCAGACATCTGGTTTTGCGTACCAGCGTTGTTACCATCCCACCTGAGCCATCCAGCCCTTAGATGGCGCCCTTCCCAAAATAGTCAACTACCCATTGCATACCTAGGTATAATTATTTCGATGTCATTTTCGTCTCAAAGGGAGAGTACGCCGTTTGCAGAGTGCCCAATTTCCGGACAGAATTGTCGAGAAAAGAGGACTTGTATTGAATTTCCAACGATCGCTACGTGGAGCGATCGTTGGAACAAACAAAAAAGGTCCTTCTACAAATACCGCCCTCTGTGCTTGAAAAAACCAGTCAAAAACAATCGGCATGACCGTGACATGGTTGACGGATTGAGCCGAAACTTACGCAGGTGCGTTTGTTTAATGTATATAGGTTGAATATTATGACAAAGTGCGGACGCGATTTTTTGACCCTGGCCTATCTTTAATCCCCGGTGATCCCAGTGAAACTGGCCGGTCGTTTTCTCCTAAAATGGGCTCCCCCTGGGATCAGAGCCAGGCACGGCATGCTTGCATATCCTCCTTGCCCCTCCCCCCACCCCGTCTCCCCTGTCTCGCTCGCCGTGTGTCATCGGTCCGACTGTATAGAGCAATGCGAGGACTTTGTTAATAAAAAAAAAACCTAGTAATAATAAACTCCTAGAAATCCCACGACAGCTGTTGATGTTATGCGTGCCTCTTGCAGTACTCCGTGCGCCCTCTATATACTCCCTGGCTATACGGACCCCACCCAGCGGTGCATAGTCTCTCTGCTATTTTCATGGCTATACTGAAATAAAGAAAAATTGTAATCTGTATCTCCATCTCTGATATCTTGTCAATGTTTGTGTCCTTAGGACTCTTGTCAAAAAGACCATCGGTTGGGTATCGGATGATTTGACCCGTCCGATGCCGTTTCCACCGGATAGCCATCGTGTATTTTTCACCCCAGAGTCCAGTACAATCGGCTTTCTACCGGGGGAAAAATTTTATCCGTCGGATGAATTCAACCGGCACTCAACCGATGATCTTTTTGACAAGAGACCTTAGCCGATTGGATATTTTTTTGTTGGAGGGGAAGGGGGGGGGGGGCAAATTACCACCACATCCCTGAAAATTCGCCGCAGCCGAATTGCTGCAAGGATTCTGGAGAACATCCCTCCACTGCCGCAGCCAAATAGGGCCCCCGTTTGAAAGTCCCCACACGGTAAAAAACAAAACAAAACGCAGGCAGCTCGGGAGGGATTCGAACCGACCGCTCCTGCTCTTCAGTCCAAACGCCTTACCCAGTTCAACAGCCGAGCTTGGTCGAGGTCGTGCGGTCACGGTCATGGTCATATCGCAGAATCTATGCACGCTTGATTGCAAGCTCAGGTTGCGTAAAAGACAATAGTGCTCCATGCTGAAAGATATATATGCATATATATATGCACAAGAATATCTTCTCTGAAAGTGAGTACCGGTATGGGTGTGCAAACTAAGTTATTCAAGGTAGACAGAAAAGCAAAGTCGAGTCTACACACCAAGGATAAATGCACAAAATTACAACTGATAGTAAGTGCAATCAAACCCCTTGCGGCTTAATTTAAAACCACGTACAGGTCAATTAAACTGGCTGTTAGGCTCCAATTACCTAGCAATCCATGGCTGCTCGCTGTTTAACTACAAGCAAGAAACCCAGCTATGATGAAAAAAAAGATACAACTTACAGCCAATCGCGCTCACCGAAACAGTTACAGTTTGCCCTATCAAAGTGTGATTATGACTATACAATTATTTCGGCAGCTCGTTCAACCTGGGGCCCTTCTCGTGTTTCGACGAGGGCACAGTAAATTACACTCGGGGAACTACCGGTACTGAGACCGGTCCATCCCTAGCCTACCCTCCCCCTGAATCCCCTTCTCTTCTTCGTTGCCGACTAAAATAAAAAAAAACACTGCTCCTTTGACCCCAAGCTCCGTTTCCATGGCAACCTGCTCGCCACTGAAAGCCCGAAACCTCGAGCGGAGAAAACGACCGATGGCGTCCATGTCTCTGTATCCCCAACGTGCCTACAATAACAATGTACCGTGCGTGTCTCCGATGCGTTTCGCGCACGCGCACGGAGCGAGCCGGCTCCGTCGATTTTTGAGAAGTGCCCAATCAGGAGGACAGAGTACATTGTCATGACGACGCCGTACTGAATAAATATGTGACCCGGCACAGCATAATGAGGAATAACCCCCACTTTTGAGATTTTGAGATTTGCTGATGATGTGAAAGAGTATACCATTAGCTTTCAAATGATATCAAAATTATTTCCGTGTGAACTTTGTTGTAAATAGTACAAGGGGACTTCGCTCGTTCGTTTTGTACCAGACAGAATATAGCAGCGCCATTCTAACTCCTCGAAAGCGGCCATTCAACAAAAAGGCAGGAACTTGACATTTTCGTGAAAACAGTACACAAACACTCCCCCGAAATCCTCGTTTTTTTCAACATTTAGAGACGGATTTTGGAAAAATCCTTTGAACATAATATCCTCCAATACGTTCACTTTTTGTATCGAAGTGAGAAGATTCTTCGACTTCAGGCGTTGTTTACTCGAAAAGTGTTTTGGTGGGATATTCCTCATGTCGCTGTGCCGGGTCACATATTGCATACATGCAGAGACCATGCTCGGTGATTGCCCCCCCCCCCTCCCCGTGTGTAACGCGTAACAGAAACGGCCCCAGAAAACACTCCCTTCCCCCTCGTCTAAATCGAGACGACCCAATAAAAAATGACCGAGCATCAATCAAGTTTGGTCTAGTCTGACGGATTTATTTCCGAGGTAAAACGCGAAGGCCAGTCTCCTGCAAAGCTCTAAAGCAGACCTCCCGACCGCTCAATCACGTGGAGGTTGAGACAAGGGACTAGACCGACTGCAGTTCAATCAGATCTGTTAAATGTTTCTTTCTTTCTTCTTCTTCTTCTTTTTCTCTCTCATGAAACAGCGGTGACTGTGCGGTTCCTGACCAGGAGATACATCGGCGAGTACGAATCCAACATCGGTGAGTCCACAAACGCCCACCTCTGTTTGTCCTGTCGCCTTCATTTATCTCCGCCTCCCTCTCTTTCTCGCCCACCTTTCGCTCTCTCTGCCTACCCCTCCTTGTCTAGTGCACGCCGGTCTCTCTCTATCTCCCCTCTCCGCCTCGCTCTCCCCCCTCTCTCTCCCTCTAACTTCTCTCCCTCCCCCTCGCTGTCTGTCTGTCTCTTTAGTTCTCCCTCCGTTCCCCTCTCTGTGTCTCACTCTGTCCCGTCCCCCTCTCCCACTTTCCGTCCCCCTCTTTCCCTATGTCTGTCTCTATATCTGTCTGTCTCTCTGTCGGTTGGTCTGTCTATCACTTTCTCTCTCCCCGCCTCTGTATTTGTCTGTCTGTCACGTTCTCTCCCGGCTCCCCCTCTATCTCCCTCTTCCTCCTCTCCATCTCCCTCTCTATCTGTCTTGTCCCCCCCTCCGTTCCCCTCTCTGTGTCTCACTCTGTCCCGTCCGCCCCTCTCCCACTCTCCGCCCCTCTCTCCCTATGTCTGTCTCTATCTCAGTCTGCCACTCTGTCGGTCAGTCTGTTTATCACTTTCTCTCTTCCCTCTCCCCGTCTTTGTATTTATCAGTCTGTCTGTCTGTCTCTTTCTCTCACGGCTCCCCCTCCATCTCCCTTGCTATATAACACGTCCCCCTCTCTCCCCTCTCTTCCCTTCTCTCTCCCCATCTCCCGTCCTCACGTCCCTCTCATGCTCTCCCTCTCTGTCTCTCCGTGTGTCTGTCTAATCTCTCCCATTAGTCATGTCTGTTTCCTTCCCTGTCTCCATCTCCGCCAGTGTCTCCCCGTCTCCCTCTCCGTCTGTCTGTCTGTCTGTCTGTCTGCGTGTCTGTATACTATATACACGTGTCTGTCTCGTCCCTCTCCGTCTAGTTATGATTTATAATCCTGCCTCCGGGTGTTTGCACAGCGCAAGTGGTTGTTGGTTTTGCAAGACAGCGGCAGGCGTGGGGGGGGGGGTATTCACCGGATGCTCTTCCTCTCTCAGCGTTGTCATGTGGGGGTTTCGGAGCCTGAGATAGATCTGGACGCTCCGATCCGATGTCTATGGAGCCGCACGCTAACCCACCCCCCTAAACAACCTTCCCCCTAAACAAAATAATACCCGGCAAAAAAAAGTCTTGAGGGGGATGCAAATTGATCGTGGGTTAGCTGGGCTGGCCTGTCTCTCGCTCGCAGAGTTATTGGCCTACCCAATGCCTTTCGACGCTGCAGCGGAAAAGTCCTATAGAGAGAATCGCCGAAGGTGCACGAGTCGATTTCGACCTGGCGTGATGAGTTCGTATTTGAGATTTATTCGTCACATGAGGAATTCCATTTTTTTTTGGGGGGGGGGGAGGTGCTCTCGTTATTCAGAAGATGTTGCAGACTTCCCGTCTACCTTTTCCAACCCTTCTGGCGAATTATCTTGTCAAGTTAGTGGAGTATTTCAAAAAGACACATCTCTACATCTCCATTTATAAACGCGCAAAATTCACATTTAATCAAGTAACACCACTATACGTCTATTTTTTTTCACCGAACACCGTGTAATAGAGAGATCTTTAATTAGAGATATCTCCAGCACAGTGCTCCGGAAACAGTCGTTGACCTCGGGTCAAAAGTAATGGACATCATCAAGTGATGGCTGGCGATTATCGGCTCACCCCCCTCCCCATCTCTCTCTCTTTCTCTCTGCGCGATTCGACCAAAAGAAACTCTCCCGGTTTCGGAAGAATTGAACAGAAAATAATAATCGGCCCGCAAATCCGTCCCCAGCGGTTCAACGATTCAAGGATTGTTTTTCCTGTCACCCTTTTTTTGGTTTGGGGGGGGGGGTGATGTGTGGTGGGAGGGGCGTTATATAAACTTCTAGCCAGACGACTGCCACCTCCGATCTTTCGTGGGAGTTCCCCGCCCGTGAGCGACATTAGACATAACGCCTCCGTGATCCTTCCCCCCTCCCCGCGATAGACTCGGCCTATCAATTCAAAAACCCAGAATTTGTGCAGGGAAATCAGGGATTGTGATGCTGTAGCTGTTGTTGCCGTCTTTGTTTGGGTGGTTGCTGTGGTTGTTGTTGGTGGTGTGGTGGTGTTGTTGTTGTTGTTGTTGCCGTTGTTGTTGTTGTTGTTGTTGTTGTTGTTGTTGTAGTTGTTGTTGTTGTTGTTGTTGTTGTTGTTGTTGTTGGTGTGGTTGTTTTGGTCGTTGGTGCAGTTGTTTTGGCTGCTTATGTTGTCTTCGTGGTCGTCTTTCTCGTCGCTGCAGTCGCTGTTGCTTCTGTTGCTGCTGTTGTTGTTGATGCTGTTGTTTGTGCTGCTAGTTCCTGTTACTGTTGATGTGGTTGCTGTAGCTGTAAATTGCTGCTACTTTTATTGTTGTTGTCGTCGTCGTCAAAGCGATAGTAAAAAGGGACGGTCATTGCTGTATATCAAGGCGCAGTGGAATATAGCCTGCGTGATTATCGCATGAACCTTCGGGTCAAAAACACAGCGGGCACGGCTGTGGGACTGACACGGCGGCCTGCACTTAACGAGAGTGTGGGCTGACATCACGTAGGCCAGACCTCGTTGTTGTTGCCTCTCTCTGTGTCATAACCCTCCTCCTCCTCATGCCGTCTCCTCCCCCCCACCGTTGGGCGACCGTCGTCCCGTGGGAGGCTTATCAGGGGACTTATTACGGGGGATTCGTGCGTAAGTCGTTTCAGGTACGGGCCACCATCGAACGCAGGGACTTATCAGAGCCCTTTTTCGGGTCCTGTGGTGATGGGGAGGCAGTGGGAGAGGCGGAGATAGGGGAGGGGGAAGGGGGAAGGGGAAGGAGAGGGAGGGAGGGAGAGGGGAGACGAGAGAGAGACGGCAGGAAGGCCTCCCCGAACTGAAACGACCGCTTGTCAACTCTAGTCTCCTATAATAGTGCACGTGGCCACTCGTCTAAAGATCGCCGCATACTCGCTTCGAACTAAAAAAAAAAAAAACCCGTGGAAACAACACGACCTCAAGATGCCTGAGCGAGCCGCTACTAATTCGCACGGGGGCGTCTGAGTCTACCGGCAATGAATAAAAACCCCCACGCGTCGGCTGCGTAACCCGAGACGAACTTGTACAGAAAGACAGCGGCTTCCGTCCGCACCTGAGGCCATTGACTTTACACCCCCCCCCCCCCCAAAAAAAAAAAAAGACACCCTGAAATTAAAAGTGATTAAATCTACATTACTTCTCGTCGAAGATTTCGGCTCGCCCTTGGGATGCGGAACTCTGACCTCAACAATCGGTGTCATTCAAACCAAAGGCAAAGAGCGCGGGCGGGGCTTGTGGGTGGGGGAGGGGGGTGGGGGGGTGCGATGCGTTGTGGGAAGAGTGCGCGCCTGCTTCACAACCGTGGTTACACGCTCCAAACGTTGGTGGCGCTGTCGCGTCGGTCGCTACGGAGACCGACCTTGCTCGCTGGTCTCGTGACTCGATAGCATAACATGGTCAGGCAGAAGTCCAGCTCCCTCGATTTGTCTCTGTGTTAGTCTCTCTCTCTCTCTGTTTTTCTGTCTCTTTCGGTTCTTTCTCTCTAACTCTTGTTCTCCTCTCTTTCCGCCTCTCTCTCTCCCTCTCTCCTCTCTTTCTCCTCTCCCCTACTCTCTCCCAGGGCCTCTCTTCCATATCTTTCCTCCACCTCCTCCCCTCTCGTTCTTTCTGTTTTTCTCCCCTCTACCTTCTGTAGCTCCCTCCATCTCTCTCTCCCGTGTCTCTCTCTCGCCTCTCTCTTTCTATCTCCTCTCTTTACCTCTCTCTTCGCCTCATTTCCCCTCCCCTCTCTCTTTACCTCTCCTTTCTCCCTTCTCTCCTCTCTCCTCTTCTCTCCCCTATCCCCTCTCCTCGCTTTCCACCTCTCTCTTCCTTCTCTCTGTCTGTCATCTCCCCTCAGTCTTCCCACCTCTTTCTCGAGCGCTGTATGTGGGGTGCAGAACACTAAATAGAGCTCCCATTGAACACTGTACAAATACACCCACTTTCAAAGCCAATTATCCCATGCCTAAAAGTCTCTCAGTTCTTGTAGCTATACTTACAATTGTAGTTTGGACCTTCATCTCTCAGATTCTTTTCAATTTTAGTGCTCTTAGCCGATTAGATTTTTTGCTAATTACTCCAGAAAAAAAACCACCCCCATAATGTATAGCCGTCCAAGCTGAATTTCTGCAAGGATTTTGGGATGGACCCCTCCACTTCCACAGCCAAATAGGGCCACATTTAAAGCCAGATATGGTCCAGATTTCATACCAAATTGAAGAGTGAACCCCCAGGTAGTCTTAAGCTACATTTATTCTACAATGTATCAGTTAATTAGCCTCCAAAGACCCCTTATTAAAAAGAAAAAAAGTGTGGGTACACACTTTATGATAATCAGCTCGGCGGAGTCAAATTGAAGAGTGAACCCCCAGGTAGTCTTAAGCTACACTTGTTCTACAATGTATCAGTTAATATTAGCCTCCAAAGACCCCTTATTAAAAAAAAATGTGGGTACACACTTTATGATAATCAGCTCGGCGGAGCCATCTTGGATGGATTTTGTGTGCTGAACCCAATGGCAAGGCAAGCCCTCTCTCTCTCTGTAATCACATTGCTCCGCGGAGCCCTTGGACGCATGAAACGCGCCAGTATACCGCGGCCTCGTTTGTCCGGGGGGCAGGGGGGAGGGTTACCCGGGGGGCCGCGCCCTTCGGCGGACCTCGGCCGTCTGACTTGCGATGGCGCGGTAAGGAGATATCATACACTGCGCACGGCTTCACTGGGATTACCGGTGGGATTTCCACGCGTCCGTGGCCCTTCTCATTCGGTCAAGGGATAGAGTAAGAAAGTGGGCAGCCGACTGGGCGGGGACGCTGTGGATAGATGCAGCTGTCGTTTGACAGTGCGAGCCCAAGGAGGCTATTTTTTAAGGCCTACCCGATCATTGGCTACGGCCCCCATTATTCCTAATCATACTGTTGGCCTAGAGTGATATGCAAAAATGTTGCAAACTGCTTACTGACTAAAATTACAAAAAAATGCAAAATGTAGTGGGCCTGACGTTTCCATCCTTGCAGAACCTTTCTCAAAGGCAGAGTGACAAGAACAAAACAGATACATGTACACGAAAGAAAGGGGGGAGAGAGTGAATAGGACACGGATGAGAAACAAAGGAAAGAGTAAAGCTAGTAGGGCGAGATCAAAAGGGAAGGGCAAGGAGTAGGGTAGGGATTAGTGAAAAGAGGGGGAAAGATCAAAGAGAGAAGTGTGGAGGAGTGAACACAAAAGAAGGATTATCAGAAAGCTGCGTGGTGTTAGTCATTACCGTCCTGGATGTTGAGACCATGTGGTTGAATAGTCCGAAGACGCTTTATCCACATTTTCTCACGGCTAAGAAGGACAGCATTACTACGATGACCAAGTGATTCTATGCCCCAGTACACTCATATATCTGATATCGAATGATCAGGGAGATTGAAGTGATACCCAACAGGGGTGTCTTACTCTTAGGTAACTTGTGTAAAAATGAAAGTACTGGTTAAAGATAACCAACAAGTATTGTGTGCCGTGTCTCTCGCAAAACGGGATGATCATAACATTATTCGGCATATCAGCCTGACGGACGCATAATGCAACAGCGCCCTCTTCCGTTGACAAGTTGATTTGGTTAACAGAATTAGAGACTCCCCATTCAGACTAATCTTTGACGTCCAGCTTCGTCTCTGCATGTATTAACCCCAAATCTATAAATCAGCACACGTTTAGGTTCCATGACGTATCGAGAGCTTGGATACCGATTCTTGAAAACTTCCTTTCTAGAAAATCGAAGGCGAAGTTCGTCGTGTCCTTATACCTGGCACTTTGAAATCGATGAGACAAAAACCGAGGCAAAGCCACAGCCTGAGCCTGGGACACGGATTGGGATAAATTCCCTGAGCCATAGCCGGCCCCTAGCTCGATTATTAATCGACTGAATCCATTTTCGTTTTCTTCCACTCCGCTGCAGATCTGCTCTACCGGCAGACGGTGGTTCACAACGAGGTACCGATTTACATGGAGGTTCTGGACACTTGCCCAAAGGTTTGTACGCGAAACGGAGAAGCCTCGGGGAAGCTTGCCAGCGGCTGCCTGGCTGCCTGGCTGCCCGGCTGCGTGGCTGCCCGGCTGCGTGGCTGCCCGGCTGAGGTCAAGGCCGAGGATGATCCGCGTCGAGGCCCAGGCTCGGCGAAGCCCGGTTGAGACGGGCGTGTGTAGTCCAAGTGGCCATGCAGAACTAGCCTTGATGCGCCTGGATTGATCTCTAACCCGCGTCAGATTATAGATGCATGAGCGGGCTCTGAGCCAGATTCCGGGCCAGATTACCTGGCTCAGAATTCACTCTTGCTATTATTATTTTATAGCCGATGAGTGAAGCGTGTCCGATAGCGCCCTCAGCGGCATCATAGTGCGAGAGATACAGCGCCCGCAGCGGGGTCGTAAGACGAGAGACATTGCTCTCAGGGGCGCAAGGATAATTTCCACCACCGAAGACAGTTTTTCGTTTACTTTTGCTTCAAAGGCTACTGTCACGGTCGTACGGAAATACCACGGCATTAAAATGTACTTTAGCCCAGTATAGGGGACTTGCATGTGTCTTGGGTGTCTTACAAAGGCAAGATATGTATCAATATTCCCCCAATGAAACCCGACGACGGGCAGAGTATACACTGTCCGAAACGTGGACTTACCCATTTGTGACCCGGCACAGCATAATGAGGATTAGCCCCCACTTTTGAGATTTTAAGATTTTCTAATGATGTAAAGGAGTATACCATTAGCTTTCAAAGTGATATCAAGTTTATTTTCATGTGAACTTTGTTGCAAATAGTACAACGGGAATTCGCTCGTTCATTTGGTACCCGACACAATATAGCAGCGCCAGTTTAAAAAGGCAGGAACTTTACATTTTCATGAAAACAGTACACAAACACTCCCCCGAAATCCTCGTTTTTTCAACATTTAGAGACGGATTTCGGAAAAATTCTTTGGACATAATATCCTCCAATACATTAACTTTCCGAAAATACCCCCCCCCCTAAAAAAAGTTTAATTGAATTGAGAAGATACTTTGACTTCAGGCGTTGTTTACTGGAAAAGTGTTTTGGTGGGATATTCCTCATGTCGCTGTGCCGGGTCACATTTTCAAAAGAGATTGACACACATGGTATCACCGTAAGCATTGGACAGGTACTAGGTCAGTTTTTTTTCTGGTTGACCTTGCAGTGATCATTCACGGTATTAACGCGCATCAAAATGTTCTCCGTTGCACAGGGCGAGGAGTTGTCCGAGAGGGACTCGCACGTGCGCTGGGCCAACGCCTTCGTCATCGTGTACAGCGTGTGCCAGCGGGCCAGCTTCGACGGCGTGGAGGGCCAGGTGCGCCGCCTGCAGCTGGCCAAGTCGCCGTGCCCCGTGCCCGTGGCCATCGTGGCCAACAAGGCCGACCTGGAGCACCGGCGGGAGGTCAGCGCCGAGGAGGGCCGCGACCTGGCCGACGAGTACGGCTGCCACTTCTTCGAGGTGTCGGCGGCCGAGGGCTACGCCGAGGTGCGCGAGGCCTTCCTGGCGCTGCTCAAGGAGGTGTACGAGTCCACCAAGAGCCGGCTGCAGGTCAAGCGGCGGCGCAGCAGCGTCACCCGGAACGTGGCCAACAAAGTCATGCAGGCCATGTTCGGCTCGCCCCGCCGCTCCAGGAAAATCTCTCTCCCCTGAGACGGGAACTCCCGCCCATCCCCCGGTCCCAAGTCTCACAGAGAGCCCTTTTTTCTTTTCTTTTTTAAATCAGCGCAACAAACTTGTACTCGCGCTTGATTTCACCTAACTCATCGTAACTTACGACCTCGGAGCAGTGAACGTCTGAGGGCGCTGTCTCTCGTCTTACGGCGCCGCTGAGGGCGGCTGTCTTCTCGTCTTACGGCGCCGCTGAGGGCGCTGTCTCTCGTCTTACGACGACGCTGAGGGCGCAGTCTCTCTTCTTACGGCGCCGCTGAGGGCGCTGTCTCTCGTCTTACGACGACGCCGAGGGCGCTGTCTCTCTTCTTACGGCGCCACTGAGGGCGCTGTTTCTCGTCTTACGGCGCCGCTGAGGGCGCTGTCCCTCGTCTCAATGCGCAATGAGCAATGAGCAATGCACGGAAACCATTCAATCTCTCCCATTGACGATGGGTTACTCGTCGTAAGTTGAGTTACGATGGATCGTAAGTCTTTGTTGAATCCACCAAAGCACAAACAGTCATCCTCAGCTGTGGCAGAACTTCCAACCTACATCCCTTGAGGTTGGACTCAACGACCGTTCGCTTGGGATTAGAACTGAACTGAGACTTTGGCGGGCAACCTGGTCTTGCTCAGCTAAGATTTTTCTCTGCAAATGAGTGGGTTTGGGCGCTTAAGCGGCTCCATGAAATCGGTCCCGGGTGTCATTTAAAGAGCGTTAGAGAGAGAGAGAGAGAGAGAGAGATAAAGAGAGAGAGAGAGAGAGAGAGAGAGAGAGAGAGAGAGAGAGAGAGAGAGAGAGAGAGAAAAAGAGAGAGAGAGTGACAACTTGCCAATTTTCTTCATGAATGTAGCCATGAATTGACCTGAGACACTCAACTTTGCATCGACGATGGTTTGTGAAAGAAACCAGATCGAAAATAGTTTGTGAAAGAAAAAAACAAACTACTCAAGAAATCAGTTTCGAACGGGCACTAATTTCTGTCGATGGAGTTGTTCGGATCGGGTTGGCGCCCATCACGTGGACTTGTGCCCAACTGAGGGCGTCCTTCATGTCCAGCACAAACTCACACCCCCCCCAAAAAAAACCCAACCCCAACAACAACGGGAAGCACTATCTGGGCTCCAGCCGGGTAGGTCATGAATAATTCAACATTATGACGTATATGAATAATGTACGTAATACTGCACAATGTATATTGTACATGAACATAATTATTAAGATATTCACTTCACTTCTACGTCACTTTGTTGAATTATTCATGACCTACTCGGCTGGAGCCCAGAGATAGTGCTTCCCAACAACAACACTGTGCCTGTTCAGCACCGGGAATGGAGGACAGTTGTGGAGACGATAATCAACTGTGATTTGAGCGGAGGTCGCCGCGTTTCTTCATCTCGTCGATTCGGATGGCGGATTCGAGTCCCGGTTGAGTAGACTAGCTGCTAGTCCAGTGATCACCGACCACAGTACTCCTAGCGTTGAATCCACGCACCAACGTGGAAGTGGACGACAATGGGTTTAGTCCATGTACCTCTTCGTTAGAAGGAAACAATGTTCTACAGTAGAGAGCTCAACCAAATCGTCAAGAAGACAACAGTGTTGCAGCTCAACTAACATAGATGCAATACAATGGCTGCGTTACAAAATCTCTGTAGTTGCCCACAGAGAGAAACCACTCAGAAGAGTGGAACATCTTTCAGTATGAATGACGACTGTCCGTCCAGGGTACCGGAATGAAAAAAAGGGGAGGGAGGATGGGTCAAAGGTATGACTATACCTCCAACAGCCTCAGCCTCCGGGAATATAGTCATGCGTATAATAAGGGACGTCCTCCCGCACACCACACGGGTTAACGGGCGGTGTGGGACCCTCCGCATTTCCGCTTACAATCACCATCGATCTCTGGTGTTAGGGGAAGACTTCAAAGAAAAAAAAGTAGACGAGCCGGCGTCTTGAAAGAAAGAAACCGCATTGCTATGAGTACGTGCGATGGCAGAGATTTTCCCCCCGCCCCCCCCAAAAAAAAATACGGAAAATGAATCGTCAAAAAACTAAAAAAATGATGGGTAAACTATTAAGGTGTATGCCAAAATTTCTGGGTCAACGCTTGGGTCCCTTGAATCAGGAACGTGGAATCAGGAAAGTGATTGCTTTTGATGAGAACAACCCAACAATGGGGGTTTGGTTGACCATCGATGATACAGTTGACATTCGGTCCACCGTTCGGCTTCGGTCCCATTAAATTTCTCTTACCAGATGAAATAACACGGGCACGTAAAAAACAGGCGTTTGACCCTAGTTTCTCGGCGAATACTTTGTAATTATCAAGCCAACAAACCTTCAAATTCGGCAACAAACCTAGATTTCTTGGTTTTCAGGTTTTTTAGACGGAGACGAAGGCTGAGCACGAGCCTGATTCACGGATTATGATAATTATTATCGAGTATCGATATAATCGATATTGTTGAGTATGAACGATTTACCGAATGTATGGTGAAGGCGGGCCAGGGCTTGCCGGGGGGGGGGGGGGGGTGGTGACACGAGTCACGTGCCCAGGCCGCGTAGGTCACCTTCTCAAAACGAGGCTCGGTCAACGGGCACAAAAGGTCCCGGCAAGAACGAGGTCATTGTTATTATTTCTGCTTAAATCACGTTGGCATCCGCTGTCCAAGCAAAGAGAAATATCGCCAGCCATTTTTTTTTGGGGGGGGACTCCCCGATAACAAGTCGTCCCCCTTTTATTTTGAAGCACCGCAAGTTCCTGGAGTCATATTTCACATCGTTTGTTTGTACTTGTCCTCGCGCATTCCCGTGCTTGCACAGAGTTGTCAGCGGGAATGTAGCTGAGATCTGATTGACGATTATTTTGGTTGGGGGCAAGGAATCTCATGCACACAGTAGTTTACGGAAGCTGTGAGTGTCGGGAATAAGTGCAGAGCGGTTGGTCTCTGCGCATGCCATGTCGCTGCGTACAGTGCGAGAACGGGCCTCTTCACGTGCCGAGTATCCGGGTTCATATTCTGTTGTTATTCCTCTATTCTAAGGATTTCGGATCTCATATTTGCCAATGGGTCCCCGGGCCTGCTAAAGAATGGGGGAAAAAAAGGAATTGTTTTTCACTTTTGAATAAAATAAATGTCATTTTTGTGTCACAAATTCAAAAACAACTGGCAAGGCCTGACCACGTGAGGGCGCCTTTTCATTTGTTTTTCACAACGAGCACCCACGTTTTGGATTCAGGACTGATCGCGTGCTCGTCCATTATTGCTATACGACGACATGTACATTGGAATATTTTATCGTCGCCTTTGCAAGCGGGGGCGCCCAGTTGATACAAAGTGCAATATTTTTGTAAATACTGAGATCTTATTATGTGAAATTAAAATAATTAGGCCTACGGTAAGAAGTAGTGCACTATCAAGCGACAATAGGCTGTGCCTTACGCAAGTCTCGACTGTCTGTTCTGCTAGCTGTTGGTCCCTGTACCTTTCTCCTTCCCCTCCTTCTGCTCATGTTCCCTCTCCCTCTCCCTCTCCCTCTCCCTCTCCCTCTCCCTCTCCCTCTCCCTCTCCCTCTCCCTCTCCCTCTCCCTCTCCCTCTCCCTCTCCCTCTCCCTCTCCCTCTCCCACTCCCCCTCCCTCTCCTCCTCTCCTTCTCTCCTTCTCGCCCTCTCCCCCCTCGCCCTCTCCGTATCCGTCTCCGTCTCCCTCTTCCTCTCCGTCTCTCTCTCGCCCCTCTCTCCCTCTCTCTCCATCTCCCTGTCCTTCTCCTCCTCCCTATCCCCTCTCTCTCTATCTCCCTCTTTCCTCCCTCTCTCTCTCCCTCTCCTTCTCCCTCTCCCCTCCTCTCCCCTCCTCTCCCTCCCTCTCCCTCTCCCCTTCTCTCCCTTTCCTTCACTTCTCTCTCTCCCTCGCCCTCTCCCCTGTCTCCCCTCCTTCTCCCCTCCCTCTCCATCTTCCCTCCCTCTCCCCTCCTTCTCCCTCTCCTTCACTCCCTCTCTCTCCCTCTCCTTCCCTTCTCCCCTCCCTCTCCCTCTCCTACTCCTTCCCCTTCCCCTTCTCCTCCTCCTTCCTCTCCATCTTCTTCTCCTCCCCCCTCTCCCCTCTCTCTCTCCGTCTTCTCCTCCTCCTTCTCCCTCTCCCTCTCCTTCTCCATCTTCTTCTCTTGTTCTTGTTCTTCCTTTTCTCTTCTGTTTGTCTAAAGACTGATCGTAGAATTTGCCAAGACAACACCTTGAGTACAGTTCTTCGGAGGATTCCGAGATGTCTTGCGTGGTTGATCTTGAAGCGATTGTGCTTCAAAGTGGTTTCAGTTTTAGACGCGTCACGCGTGAAAGTCCCGCGTGCCTGTGTGTTCTTTAACGTTGTCATTATTTAATCATTACTTTGATGTTATTTGAAGTCGCGTGTTGCACCGAACGTTTGTGTTTCTGATTTCTGTCGACATTGTTATTTTGTAATAAACAACAGCAACAACAACAACAACAACATCAAAGCATCCATAGTGAATAATTTCATGTGTTCAGGCTGTTTACCTCCTCTCGCCCGTACACTCTATCTATCCCAAGGTGTAGAACAAAGAGGTATCAGAACAGCTTCTTCGCTCGTTCAGCCTCTCTCTGGAATTCCCTTCCTGGTTCACGTCCCCCCCCCCCAGCCTACGATCTTGCCCTTTTTAAAAGGAATGTAAATTTGCGTGAAAAAAGGGGAAACCAAGAGTACACCCATAATGTTCGGTTATTCACTGCTGTACAATAAAAATAAATCCCTGCTACATACAACTCGGGGTGGATCATCTTTGGGGGTATCCTTGGATTGAGTAATTTGGAACCATAAAGGTTGCAAACTGCTTACTGACTAAACTTACCGATTCACAATAGTGCGCCCTCAAGAGTTGACAACGCGTTGAGCAATCACAATACGCGGAATCTGTCGACCTCATTGATCTCCATAATAAAGACTGGATAGGACACCGCGCGTTGCTCGTGCACAAAAAGTGGCGGCGCCCAACGCTTCAGGAGGGTGGAGTTGTGGGTAACGTATTTGGGTGCGACCCTCTGCCGAGTATGAATATGCATCAGGTACTTACGTCACTGCAAAACATCCGTATCCGTACCACTCCGTAATCCGGCCGTACGCACCACTGACAGTACCACTCCGGATCCGTATGAGTGATACTCATGTAGGCTATGTGTCTGCTTTGGCGACCCTGGGGTAGCATAAAGGGATACACGGCAGAACTTAGTGGGTTCGACGTTGGTTGGGAAAACGATGATTAGCATGATGAGCAATAATTTATGGCCTATATCAAAAAATCATAGCGACATATCAAAAATCATACATTTTCTTTATGTTTCATTTTTCGAAAGGGTGGGGGACGTATTAAGCTCATGATTCTCTGTAGACTAGGTAGCATGCACAGAAAGCTGGTATACATGGTCCGTCCAAAAAGAGAATTTCACGGTCTCCAAAAATTTCTCCCTCTATGGTCGTAAATAATGAAACAAAGATGGTGGCGCCCTGTCATTACCATGTTGATAACGTTTGTTGGAGCACGGTTGGAGCATGAAGGTATAGCGACCCTCTGTCGAGTCTAAGTAAAATCTGGAAAAAGATCGTGGAAAGGTCATGGAATAATAAAATGATGATTAAATGAACTGGTGCATGGTATTAGGACCTATGTCAAAAATATCAAAAAGCATAGTGGCTTTGTATAGTTTTTCTCTCTCTTTTATTATTTTCGAGCAAACGCTCTCCTTTTTGTAAAGGGTGGGGGACGTATTAAGTCGTGAACCCCAAACACGACGGGTGGCGCTCTCACCTCCGACCCTTAAACTGAACAACTATAGGTCGCGCTTCGTTTATATATGGGATTGAATCGAGTGGTCTTTTAGCCATGGTTATCGATGTGAAGAAATCTAGTGCGGTCCGAACATAGATCTGCGCATGCGCGACTAACCCTAACCCTAACCCTTTGTGTATACATTGAATGAAGTGTGTACCCCCACGCAGTTTCGTGGTCAAAAGTACATTGAGTTCAGTACTCATGAATATTAACGCTGAATCGTCCTGGCAGCGAATAATGATTGGATAGTTCTAAATAGTACTCGGACGAGCGAGGTGCACAACACAACACAAATTATTCTCGGCTGAGACGAGCACCGACTCTTCACAAGGTTGCTCCACAACTACATCAATATATATATATACATGGACATTGTTGCCAATAATAATCCTTATTCTCAGCTTAGAAGAGCACTGACTCTTCTGTGTTGGTCCACAACACAACTAGCCAATTATTCTGGGCTGAGACGAGCGCCGACTCTTCACAGGGTTGCTCCACAACACGGAGTGGTACGTACGGTCAGTGTACGAATACGGATCGGTGTGCAGTGGCGTCAATACCTGATGCATATTCATATCTCGGCAGAGAGTTGCTCCAACCACACGTTACCAGAGTTGTGTATGTTGGTTAGAGCATTTTGCTCTATAGTTAGAGTTCACTCGCTTGGCTGTGGATGAATTCAGTGGCCTACCTTGTAGTTGTAGGAACGAGTAATTGCCGGAAACAATTGTTATATCCTCTTCATTTAGGCCTAAGTATAAATAATTCACGGTGCTTTTAACCTTGCCTAGGAATGAGCATGGCGCACCCATACACGTTTTTTCCCCCCAAAATAAAATTTCTTGAATATTTGTTTTGCACATGGTTATAAGGCTAGTCACCAGTGTTATCCAAGGTATCCAAGGGGTACTTTCCACCTACCAAAATACCAACTACCATTCTATCCAGTCTTTATTATGGAGATCAATGGTCGACCCAATGCACATTTTGATTTGCCAACGCGTTGCAAACTCTTGAGGGCGCACTCTTATGAATCGCCTGCATCCTCGCCTCGCATAATCACACATTTGCGAGGGCGTGTATGGATCGTAGCAGGACCTTTCTCAAAGCCAGGACCTTTTTTCTGCCTTTGAGAAAGGTCCTGCAAGGATCGAAACGACGCCAGGCACTCCCAATTTTTGATCTTCGGGTGGACTTTGAAAACAAGAAAATCCCTCTAAAATGCTCATGACTTGGCAGTCATTGATGACATGACAATGAGTGTGGATTTCAGCACACGGACAAAGATCTAACTACTTGAGACGTCCTCTTTTCACCTTCCTTGAACTTAGTGGTAAGTAGAAAGGACTTTATTGTCTAAAGGTTGAACACATTTGAAAGGTATCCAGCGGATTACGAATCGAGCTAAACAATCTTCCAACAAAACACATAGCGCATAATGGTTTGCACTTCTCGGGGACGTCGGGGCAACGACCGATGAGTACTTAATGGTCGACTAATGACGTAAACAGAGCGCCCCAACTAAAGCTGTGAATGACTCTAGTCGGATTCGTGTCGTAACGTGGGGGAAATGCTGACTGCTAGACTGTGCATATTTCAAGAGAACTCTCTAAATGCAAAATGGTTTGTTTGACTTAAATGCAAAAAAGTGAATAATTCACTCACTCAAGGAGTAGAAATCGCTCCAACAAGCCAAAATCGCTCAAACAGAGTGGAAAACACTTTAAAGAGATGAAAACCCACTCTTGTAATGAGCCATATGGAAGATGACTCGAAAAAGAATTGTCCTCATGGCCATAATGTCCTCCATTTTGAAACCGTTAAGGTACGCTGTGACGTAATTCACGTCATCGTTCGGAGGAAGCTAGCGGGATGGGCTGATTAATTAGTTGGACTAGCCAGCCGGTCCTACTAGTAGCTAGTTAGACTACAGCTAGTCAAAGTACATGGTTCTCGATTGTCGACACTATAATCGTCAACACACCGAGCATGAGTCCGATGATTGTGAAAGGGCGCCCACTACTGAATCCCGATAGTTCCTCAACGTTGGGGGCGCAGTGCTGGACAAGCGGCTCTCGCAGGGTGCAGAACACTAAATAGAGCTCCCATTGAACACTGTACAAAAACACTCACTTTCAAAGCCAATTATCCTATGCCCAAAAGTCTATCAGTTCTTGTAGCTATACTTAAAATTGTAGTTTGGAGCTTCATCTCTCAGATTCTTTTCAATTTTAGTGCTCTTAGCCGATTAGATTTTTGGCTAATTACCCGCAGAAAAAAACACCCCCAAAATGTGTAGCCGTCCAAGCCGAATTTCTGCAAGGATTTTGGGATGGACCCCTCCACTTCCACAGCCAAATAGGGCCACATTTAAAGCCAGATATGGTCCAAATTACATACCAAATTGAAGAGTGAACCCCCAGGTTGTCTTAAGCTTCACTTGTTCTACAATGTATCAGTTAATTAGCCTCCAAAGACCCCTTATTAAAAAAAAGTTGTGGGTACACACTTTATGATAATCAGCTCGGCGGAACCATCTTGGATGGATTTTGTGTGCTGCACACATTGGGCACGGCTTTAGCTGACACGCGAGTACGCTAAAGCTTTCCTCATCGGCTTTCATAAACTCGTGCGTAGACCGAAGCCGTAGCCAAAAGAACGGTGTAATTCAAGAGGAGATGTACAGTGTGCGGCGCACTGAGGCCTTTCCCACACAAAAAAAACCCTGACTTAGTTAGGCCCAGGCTACGGCTTTGTCTTCTAGTTCTTTCAACCATTATAAAGTGCCAGGCATGAAAACGCGAAGACGTCTTTGGCTTCGTTTTTGAATATGTTATACCGCGTTTAGTAAATAAAACCAGAGACGATCGCCCTGAGCCGAATCCTAAGCCGAGTTTTTTTGGGGGAAAAAGACCTAGCTTAGCCTCCATTACACTCAGGAGAAACACACATGACTTAAAGGCCCAATACAACATTGGGAAGATCGGAAAAAATCGATGTCCACAGATTTTAGATGGTCATGATAGAATCCTCATGTTGAAATCTTACGGTCGGGGATGCTATACTTCCCTAGAAATCTTCACTCAAACATCGACAAATAGTTGATGACTTGCAAGTCATAAACTATTTCTTACACTACAGAATGGTGCAAAAAACTTGACGGTTTTTTACCTTTTTCTACTTTCTCAGGATTACTTTTTTTTATGTTTAATGGTTTAACACACAAACTGTGGCAATCTTTTGACCTTTACCAATGTTGTATTGGCCTTTAAACGTCGCACACAAGAGCCGCTAGCCTTTCGATGGCATAATTGCCACAGTATTCAAGAACAGACCCCTGACTGGCCTTGTCCAAGGCGGTCTGCGGTACGGTCCCGGGACTGAGATATCCAGGTATACGCAAACCACGGCACTACTACCACGCCGGATCCATGCTGTACATAGCACGCAGGCCAATCCGCTGCCATTCCGCACACAAGAGAGTGTGTGCGTACGTGTGTACGAGCGTGTACGCAGTCGTACAGGCAGCCCTCGAGCAGCAAGACATGCAGGACAAGGCCCGCACTCAACATGTACGCATGGAAGCTACGGGCGGGGGATTGCACGCAAGCTATATGAGCGGAGAATGGGGGCTGCATGTTTACTCGCAACTGTATTGCGCAAAGCAACACGCAGTATTTCTGAAAGCCGGATTAAGATTTCTGAAATAATTGTCGGCCAACGCTTTGATCAAGGTTAGCTCCTGACCACAGTTTTTTTCAGGACGAATACTCCCGAACCGGACTGGACTGCACTACAACCTTCAAGCCAGTAGGGGGCGAAGGTCCCAACCGAGGCAGATGCGATCCAGGGATTTGTAAAAAGGCCCCCGTCAGATTACCTGTCAGGGATCAATATCCCTGCCCTCCTCAGATAACTGTTCGACTTCCCTAGATACTCCAGGGAAAAAAGAGACCCCCACAATATATAGTATCACAGTTTGTTCTGTCCCACACAAATTCTCAGTCCTGCTCTAAGTAGCAACACGGCTCACCACTTCCAGTGTAGACCGTGTAAGTCTCGCGGTGAAAAAGGTCACCGTACACTTCCGGGCACCTCCGCGCCGCCTGCTATAGGAGATTAACGCGTGCCCAATTTTTAAGGCATTATTACATAATGAAGAAAGTCTCTTTCCAACTAAAAACCAAGATTTATGGATTAAGTATTATTAAAAGTATAAGAATGAGCAAAAAAAAAAACCTACAAAAAATGAGAATACGGCAGAGAAAACAAATAAATAGAACCCGACCTTCATCTTCCGGTTGTAAGTACAGTATTGCGAATACGGCCCGACTGCGGTACGCGACGTGAGCATTACTACTTGTATCCACGGCCGGACGTATACATGCACATGTACATGTATATAAAACGTGCTGCTTGTATCGTGCAGAAGTTGGTGTGGTTCGTATTCGGGCCAGAAAAGCGCCTTGTACTGTACTGTACATGTGGATACCATACATGTAAACAAAATGATACAAAATTAAAACACAAACGTGAAAACGTGCAAAATCACGTACTTTACACATTGGATTTTAATATTTTATTCCTGAAAGACTATTCTAATAGTTTAAACTGCTTCAATCGGCGCGATACAAAATTTATTAACAAAAACGTTCGACGCTCCACGCTTTACCTCCTATTTGAGGAGCCCGGAAGACTGGAATCTCGCGGTAACACGTACATTCTCGAGGCCAACTTACGCGGTCTATACCAACAAGGGGTGCTTCTAAAGGTTTGAAATAATGTTCACAGCAGTCGAAGCATTGAGCCCGCTGATTGACTTGTAAGGGCACACCATTATCTTGTGAGGGTCGACGAATCGCATTCATACTTGTCAAGCCCACCGTGCAGCCAATACACAGGATGACTTATATTCAGAAAAAAAGGAGCGGTTATTTTCAATGACTCCCTCCTTGGAAGTCACGATGCACGGTGTTGAGGCAATGCTTGTACACAGAGTAATATTTCATAAGGTGATATACAAAAATGTTGCAAACTGCTTACTGACTACCCCATCGCTTGCCCTTCCCTTTGATCTCTCCCTACCAGCTTCACTCTTTGTCCTTTGTTTCTCATCCGTGTCCTATTCACTCTCCCCCCCTTCCTCCATGTACATGTATCTGTTTTGTCCTTTTCACTCTGCCTTTGAGAAAGGTCCTGCTAGGATCGAAACGTCAGGCCCACTCAATTTTAGGAGTAATATTTCACGACACATTGTGAAGCGGCCCCATTCGAACGACGCCATCTTCTGTCAGTGCATGCCATCAGTGCGCCTCAGCGGTAAACGGCTTCTAGTCGTAGAAAAACAACAACCGAGGAACCAGACTAACTTGGCCGAGGGCAAGCGGAAGGTTGGTTTCACACTCTCCGCCAATGGGGAAGATAAAAACGCGGCGGGGTTACGCTTTGCTAATAGGGATCCATTCTCTGCCTCTCGGCGGTCTATATTGTGCGGCCCCGTAATGGTCGCGCACCTGGCCATCGGAGCTCCACTGGCGTGTGGCTTACGCACAGTTCGTGGAAGCCCTTGAGACGTATCCAGCAGGCAACTTCACAATGGAGGCGAGAGACCGTCAGTTATCGGCGAGGCTGAGTCATCTTTTTGTTTGGGGGGGGGGGTGGCACGGAGCATCGTTTTGTGTGGTCGGCACGCCACATTGCCCCGCAATAACGCACGGTGTCAGCCCTCTTTACAAGTCGACATCCACTTCTAACCTTATATATCACTTTGCTTCGTGGCGGAGTAGGAGGAGAACGCGATTGCCTACACTGAGAGGGATGCGTATAGGGTGGTACCCGGGGCGGACTGGCCTTGTCGCAAGATTGCATACCTTCCTGTCCCTGTCTGCGGATGTCTGTCAGTCTGTCCGTGTATATGTCGATCTAGCTGTCTGTCTGTCTATCTCTGTCTCTCTCTGTCTGTCTCTGTAAGTCTCGGTCTGTCTCTGTATGCCTCTGTCTGTCTGCCTGTCTCTGTCTGTCTCTGCCTGTCCCAGTCTCTGTCTCTCCCTTTCTCTCTCTCTCCCGTCTCTCTGTCGCACTCTTTCCTCTCTCTCTCGATTACATAGCTTTCTGAACCTGTTTGTGTATCTGTCTTTGTCTGTCTCTGTTTCTGTCTCTCTATTAATCTCTCCCCTCCCCTCTCTCTCGTTCGATCTCCTTTCTCTCTCTCACTCCCTGCCGTCTCTTCTCTCTTTTCCCTCCTCTATCTCCCCTCTGTCTCCCTGCTCTCCTGCTCGTATATTATTTCTTCTCTGTTCTTCAGCTATCATATATAACTTTTCTCCTCTCTCTCTCCCCTCACCCTCTCTCCACCTCTTTCCCATCTCTCTCCACCTCTCTCTCCTTCACTCACCCTCTCTCCACCTCTCTCCCGTTCTCTCCACCTTGCCCTCTCTCCATCTCCCTCCATCTCTGTCCACCACTCTCCATCTCTCTCCTCTCTCCCTCTCTCTCTACCCCTCTCCCCTTCTCTCTCCCCTCTCTTCTCCCTCTCCATATCTCCCCCTGTCCCCTCTCCCACTCTCCGCCACCCTCCTCTCCCTCTCTCTGTCTCTCCCATTCTCTTCCCACACCACAAGCGAAGATGACATCGCATAAAAAGGCAACGAAGCGATCGTCAGGGTGCCCTGTGCAAACACACCCGCACGCTCGACTGCCAACTTTCCTCTTCTCTTTCTCTCCCTCCCTTGTCCACGACCCATTCTCCCGTTCAGCGGCCAACACTCCCGCGCACTTACGTCACAGGCTAAAAACACGGGGCACTTTTACCGCGCCACGGCGAGGCAAGGTCGGCACGCTAGGCCCCCGCCTATGGTCTTTTTTTTTTTTGGTGCGCGGGCACTATTTTATTGGCAGTCAATTGGGAAGAATGTATCCGCCGCTCGACGGAGGCAGCTCTCGACCGGCGGCTCTCCTCTCTCCTCCCCGTAAAACCGCCAACGGCCCGCGGAGTTTATCAGAGGGGACATAGGACGGACAGCCCTGGGATCGAGGAGGCACGAGGCTGTGGCGGTGATGGAGTTGACAGCGCCACCCGTGCCGCGGTAGCCGGTTGGCAAGACGTTCACGCCAAAGGGACCCCCCCCCACACACACACCACACAAACATCCGGCCATTGGCGCTGTCTCTATTATATACCTCCCTTCAACCTCGTCAATCCCACTGTGCTGCGTGTGGAATCTCCCAGGCCCAGTCATACAACTATTACACTGCTGCTCCTGCAAGTCGCATTATTATACACACAGGCACGCGTGCTCGAGCATCGTGACGGATCGCGTTCGGAGTCGCCCGTACGCACTCGAGTGGCGACCCGTCTCTCTCCCTCCGTCGATCTTCCGCTCTAATCCGTCTCAGCCGATTGCTCGGATTCACTCAACGCGAACCGGATCGGATCTCGGTCTCTATCTTCGCACGGATAATCTGCCCGTCCGTCCCCCCTTGCTCCGCGCACCGGCATAACTGGGATCCCGTGCGAAAACTGCACTGAGCCGAATTGAGAACCACGACTTGGTCGCCACCTCAGCAGTGCCGCGGACGCAGCGCGGGTGCGCCTTCTTTAGCCGCCAGACGGCCCAGCAGTCAACGAACTCCGCCGACTCCCGGCTCGACCCCGGCGCAGGGTACGCACACCCCCCGAGAAACGCGCCGAGTCAGCCACCGGAGACTCCCCGTTCCTCCTCCCCGTCAAGTCCACCGAGAAAAAAAAAACCGGCCGGCTGCCATATTCTAGCACCGTATAACCTCAGCGGCGGTGGAGCAAACAAGGGAGGGAAGGGGGAAGGGGGAGGGGAGGGTGGGGGAGGGGAGGGGGGGAGAGCGGGTGAGAACTGGAGGAAGTAGACAGTTATTTCGTCTCTTAACTGCATTTCCACATGCGTCCAGTCAGGCCCAACTACTGCATTCCGGAGGAGAGCGCTGTAGCAGTCCAGGAGACCGGGTAGAGCTAGGGACTGTAGCCCTCAACAAACAAGACAGTCGCCATTATTCACACGTTACTTCTCTCATTTTGGACCGGCAGCGTGGAAAACAACAACAGCGGCAACAACAACAACAACAACCCAAGACGGCAGTGCCCGCAGTAATTATACTCGCCTGGAAGGCTTCTCTCGACTCGGAGCGAATTTAGTTCGCACCGGACGGACGAAGTTGTTTGTGCGTTTAATGCGTGTGTGCGGTGTACACGATTCCGACTGAGTTTTCTTTCTTTAAAAAAAAAGAAGAAGAAGGACATTTTGGTTTGGAGGGGGTCGGCCCGAGGCGAGTCGGTTCCGACCATGAGCACGTCCAGTCCGTTCGGACGCCGGAAGAAGAGCGGGTCGCAGACGGAGGTCAAGATAGCGGTGGCCGGGGGCAACGGGGTCGGCAAGAGCGGTGAGTTTTCGCGCTACGTGTGCGTGGTAGATGCCGGTCACTGCACCCGGTGTTTCCCCGCCCGTATCCACAATCCCTTCCTCCCCTCCCACCCCTTTCCTGCCGCGGAGATTATTCAGAAAGGCGAATTCGTCCACAGAAAGGCGAATTCGTGCTCAGAAAGGCGAATTCGTGCACAGATAGGCGAATTCGTGCACAGAAAGGCGAATTCGTGCACAGAGAGGCGAATTCGTGCACAGAAAGGCGAATTCGTGCACATAATAGCGAATGCGTGCACAGGAAGGCGAATTCGTGCACAGAGAGGCGAATTCGTGCTCAGAAAGGCGAATTCGTGCACAGAAAGGCGAATTCGTGCACAGATAGGCGAATTCGTGCACAGAAAGGCGAATTCGTGCACAGAGAGGCGAATTCGTGCACAGAGAGGTGAATTCGTCCACAGAAAGGCGAAGTCGTTCACAGAAAGGCGAATTCGTGCTCAGAAAGGCGAATTCGTGCACAGAAAGGCGAATTCGTGCACAGAAAGGCGAATTCGTGCACAGGAAGGCGAATTCGTCCACAGAAAGGCGAATTCGTGCACAGAGAGGCGAATTCGTGCACAGAAAGGCGAATTCGTGCTCAGAAAGGCGAATTCGTGCACAGAGAGGCGAATTCGTGCACAGAGAGGCGAATTCGTGCTCAGAAGGTGATGATGTGTTTGGGGAAAAAGCTAAACAAACGGCGCCAGCAGGCAGGCAATCGGGCAAAGCACTGAGCACCCAGTGCGCTGAGTAAACCGCAAACCCTCCTCGGATGTCCCGTAATCTTCCCATCGAAGCTCGATTCCTCTCGCGCCCTTTCTCGCAGTATTTGAGGCCAAACTCGACACTATTAATGATCGATAACAACGCCGAACCGCAGGCTCAATCCCGGTCACACTCATTCAACAAGCTCCCTGGGCACCTTATCATCAAACCGTGGCCAAGCGCTTCGGTCAAACCAGTCCAAATGCCGATGTAAAAGCTAATTCTGCCCCCCCCCCCCTCTACGCTAAATCTGTCCGGGGGACACAATTACCTGGATCAAAGTGTCCACTGGACAGGTTTATCCAGGTAAATGTTTGCCCCGGATAGCTGTACATGACCACAACCGGGTAAATGTGTCCGTGGGCAGTCACATTAAAGGCCCAATACAACATTGGGGAGACCGGAAAACATCGATGTCCACAGACTTCCTTCTAATTTACGCAGTTTGTAGATGGTCATGATAGAATCCTCATGTTGAAATCTTACAATGTGGGATGCAGTACTTCCCTAGAAATCGTCACTCAAACATCGACAAATAGTTTATTACTCGCGAGTCATAAACTATTTCTTACACTACAGAATGGTGCAAAAACCGTGAGTTTTTTTTTTTTTACCTTTTTTCTACTTTCTCAGATCACCATTTGAGCTCAAACCTTCGCAGGAGTGCTTTTTTGGGATGTTTAATGGTTGAACACACAAACTGTGGCAATCTTCTGACCTTTTCCAATGTTGTATTGGGCCTTTAAAGGTGGGCAGATTTAACCTTCACACGGTACAAAATGTTCAGTCCACGTTGGTTGCTCACGGTACAGTCAAACCATCTGCATATGTGACCCGGCACAGCGACATAAAGAATTTCCCACCAAAACACTTTTCGAGTAAACAACGCCTAAAGTCAAAGTATCTTCTCAATTCGATTAAAAATCATTTTATTTTGGTATTTTCGGAAAGTTAATGTATTGGAGGAAAATTGATATAATTTGAAAGTTAGTGGAACACTCTTTCACATCATTAGAACATCTCAAAATCTTAAAAGTGGGGGTTATTCCTCATTATGATGTGCCGGGTCACATATTGGTGGCGTTAGGACCACATTTCGGATCGTGTATAAGAGTAATATGGACCAATGCAGACCGACCGTTAGACAGACAGCTCTGATAGACATCTTATTTTCGTTTGGCCCGACGACTTACATCCGCTTACAATGGAAGCCTTGATTGAGACAGACGCCCAATAGTCGGCCCCACTCATTGTCGACACTGACGGGACGTCAGGGCATGTCCAGAAAGGTCTGATTACCGTGTCACCACCAAGAGCTGTCAGGACACTTGAAGAACTCCAGAAAAAAAACCCGACAAACACCCCCCATCCATCCCACCACACCCCATTCCCCCATTCGGCATCGCATCAGCTCTATACCGACCGCTTTAGTCTCCAATTTCGACCCGTGTGTAAATCTTAAAATAGGAAATATAAGCGGAATCCCCCCCAAACCGTTGGCACGGCGATATATCTACCTCCGCAAAATATACGCCATGTGTTGAGGACTGAAGTATTTAGCGTTCCCAGGCCGTGGCAGGGTTATTAAAAGGGACTTCAATGAAGTTGTGTTTTTTTTGGCTGGTATCTTCTTTCCAATTTCCAATCTCGAGAGCGTTAAGCGAGTCGTTGGCCCCACGCGTGTGTCACCCGGTCTCTCATTCGAGCGAGGACCATTTTTCACTTTCTCCGACAGAGTCGGTTCATCGCGGGGTCGCATGAGTCACCTGGGAGGCCCAGGAACCACGGGCGCCTCAAACCATTCCCGGCTTGAAAACCGAGCGACGCAACTGGACCATTCGCGGTCGGGGGGGGGGGAACATGTGGAAATCTGACGTTGTCGAGACTCTGACCGTGCCGTGGGGAAATCACAGCGCCAAAGACCCATGCTTCTCTTGCAGTAAAGACAAACGAACTGTCGGAGTGTTTTCAAACCTACGTACGCCAATTTGGTTTCGAAAAGAAACATTTTAAGCCGGCAATACCTTAAAAATAAACTGGATGGATTACAAAAGCCACACCGACAACAACAACAACAACTACATCCACACCGACGACAACAACAACAAACACAACAACATAAAACATAAAACAACAACAACAACAACAAAAACAACAACAACATCAACAACGACGACGACAACACCAACAGCAGCAACAACAACAATAATGAAAACACCACCACTACCACCACCACTAACAGTAACACAACAACAACAACAACAACAACAACAACAACAACAACAACAACAACAACAACAACAACAACAACAACAACAACAACAACAACAACAGCAACAGCAACAACAACAACAACAACAACAACAACAACAACAACAACAACAGCAGCAGCAGCAGCAGAGCAGCAGCAACAACAACAACAACACCAACAACAACAACAACAACAACAACAACAACAACAACAACAACAACAACTATTCAAAGGCAAATCGGTCAGGGTTGGCAGGGGTGCTTGCGGTCTACCAAACAGGTTCAGGCGAGGAGTACGCGGCGAAACCGTCCCTGCCTGTTCATTGTGCTTGGCGGCCTTCAATCGTACGGGTGAGAGGGTAATAACATCGGTCGGGATCCATAGCTCCCTTGGCGCTAATTTGAACCCCTTCCAGTATTCTAGCGTACAGTAGGTAGCGCGGTGGGACAAATCCGTCTGGCCGAGCAGAATACGACTCTCTCTCTCCTCCCCAACATCCTGCATGGTGAGCAGTTGACCTGCATTCCATCAGAGACCCAGGTGTTTCCATATTAGTGCGAGTTGCACGTTGGGAGGGAGTGATTCAGAGTGAGCCCTCTCCGTATACCCCTTTCCACTCTCCGGCGCTCTCTCTCTCTTTCCGTCTCTCTCTCTCTTTCCGTCTCTCTCTCTCTCTTTCCGTCTCTCCCCCCCCGCTCTCTATCGCTTCATTGTCCGCTCTCTTCAATCCCCTCATCCTCTGGCTCTAATTCACTCCTAACACATCTCTCTCGCTATCTCTGTGTCTTTCGTTGTCTCTGTGTCTCTCCGTTTGCTCTTCGACCTTTCTCTCCGTCTCTCTCTCCTCTCTCTCTCTCCCTTCCTTCCATGCACTCTCTTTCCTTCTCTCTCCCCCTCCCCCTCCCATTCCCCCTTCTCTCTTGTCTCTCGAATAGCTCTTTCCTATCTACATTTCCCTCTCCCACCCATCTCTTCTTCACTCTCTACCTCCGTCTGCCGGTCTATTATTTCTATCTCTATTACCCCCTCTCATATCTATCTCCCTCTGCACCTATCTCCACCCCTCTCTCTCCCTCTTCCCTCCTCTCCCACTCCGTCTCTCTGTCACTCCCTCACACTCACTCATCCTTCCCCACCCTCCCCTCTCTGTCTCGCTGTGTCTTTCTCTCCTCAGCTTCCATCCTCCCAGAGGGAGTATCCTGTGACAGTGACGGCGATGGCAGTCGTCTTGAAGTGTGGCCGGCAGACGTATAGTGACGGTCTCGATGCCTTACACCCCCCCCCTTACCCCGACCTCATTTTCCATTTCTCGCGGGCCCATCGGCGGGTGTACATATGGCGCATGCAGCGTAGCGCGGCCGGTCGACCTCAATGCTACGCTCTTTCTTTCCCCTGTCCCTCCCAGTGTCCCCTGTCTCTCGCTGTCTCTCTGTCTCGCTCTCTGTCTCGCTGCGTGCTCCGTCTCTCACTCTGTCTCTCTATCTCTCTTTCTTCCCTCAGTCTCCCACACTCTGTCCCTCGTCTCGGTCTCTCCACTTTCTGTGTCTCTCTTTCTCCCCTCTCTCTCTTCCTCTCTATCTCACTGTATGTCTACCCCCCTCCTCTCACTTCGTCTCCCGTTTCTGTCTCTCTCTTTTCTCTGACTCTGTCCCTTGCTATCTTTTCCCCGTTTGTGACTCTTCCTTCACTCTCTCTCCCACTCTTTGTGTCTCCCTCCTCTCACTCCATTTCTCTCCCGTCCCCCTCTCTCCTCCTTCCTCCACACCCACATCTCCTTCCCTCCTCTATTCATCTCTCTCCCCAACTCTGTCTGTCCCCCTATCACTCCCTCCCTGTCTCTCTGTCCATTTCTCTCGGGTCCCTGAGTTACTCAGGGTTAAACGGGAGAGGGGGGGGGCAACGTACACGTACACGCGTCCAGACGCCTCACATGCTAACTGCACGCGCGACGTCGATGAGATCGAGATAAAGCACGCAAACAAAACAGCCAGCCAATCGGCCGATGGAGTAACCCCATGACGCAATTCCGTCCTTAAGGTTCTTCCTCCTCCCTCATAAATGTATGGGTCACATCCACCCCTGTAATAACCCCTTGCACTTCACAGAGACGTGTTACGGACACCGTTACTATGTGCGTTGACACGAAGCGATTCCATACATTCATTCAGCTTTCTTATTATATAACTTACAAGATTGCGGCCTCAATTTGTGCAGTCCCGTGGCTGGAGTGGCTTAGAGACCTTCTGCGTGTTCTGCTAAAACAGAGACAAATTGGATTACTGTCTCCTATATCCCCGGGACACGAATGACGCCATTGCCTCGCGTTGTGCACGCACCGATGCGAATGCTTGACACATTTCTGGCATATAGGGTGCAGCACACAAAATCCATCCAAGATGGCTCCGCCGAGCTGATTATCATAAAGTGTGTACCCACAACTTTTTTTTAATAATGGGTCTTTGGAGGTTAATTAACTGATACATTGTAGAACAAGTGAAGCTTAAGACAACCTGGGGGTTCACTCTTCAATTTGGTATGTAATTTGGACCATATCTGGCTTTAAATGTGGCCCTATTTGGCTGTGGAAGTGGAGGGGTCCATCCAAAAATCCTTGCAGAAATTCTGCTTGGACGGCAACACATTTTGGGCTTTTTTTCTGGGGGTAATTAGCAAAAAATCTAATCGGCTAAGGACACTAACATTGAAAAGAATCTGAGAGATGAAGGTCCAAACTACAATTTTCAGTATAGCTACAAGAACTGAGAGGCTTTTGGGCGTGGAATAATTGGCTTTGAAAATGAGTGTTTCTGTACAGTGGGAGTACGATTTAGTGTTCTGCACCCCATGCCCGTTCAATTATCATAAGAAGGCGTCCTCAAGCGTCAGGAACGACGTTGAAGAAAAAAAACACACTCGGTTTCTCGAAAACAAAAAGCCTGACCGACATTGCATGTGACCATACAGTGCTTTGGTCTTTCGTATACGTTCAAAGATGAGAAACTCGGATGGCATTGAGTCTCTTTCTCCAGACCAACTCGGTAAAAACAATGCCTGAATTCTGATGGGAGCGACACAAAACTGCACCACGTATATATAGGCCTATTTTTGAGCACTTGCTACAGTACAGACCAGTGTTGTAGTCGAGACCTTCATGTCCGAGACCGAGACCGAGACCGAGACCTCAAAAAAAATGGTATCGAGACGGTCTGGAGACCAGTTCCAGACAACACTCACATTAAACGACAGTCGCTGGAGCTTGAAGAATGCAGACGGATTTGGTGACTTGAGAGGAGACTACGGCCCATGTTGTCAACCTCCTAGTTGGTGGGCCCTGGTAACTGGTCTCGCTCTTTTGATTGAGCCCAGGCAAACGACAACAACTTGAGACAGCAGCACCTCTAATTGCTGCTTGCCTCATACGCAAGAATGGGAAAGTCATTATTCATACGGTAGGGGACATCTTCTTATCGCCACAACAATGGGAAACACATAATGCAGATTGACCACTGACGTGTCCACAATTAAAACACAAACGTCAGGAAAAAAAACCCGTGCAAATCTCGCAGTCGATGGAGACTGCACGCTCTTGCCAGTCATGTCTGTAATCAATTATTGTTCTCAGAGGAGAGACGCTCCAGCCTATAACCTCATTCACGTCGTTCACGGTGATGATTTTATTGCATACGTTGCATGCAGAAATACTGTATTGAGCTTTGCGCAATACCGTTGCGAGTGACATCCGATATGCAGCCCCCATTCTCCGCACATAGCACGCGCACGCCGAGCACCATTCCCTCGCCCGTAGCTCGCATGCGTACAGGTCGTGTGCGCGTCCCTTTCCTGGTCCGTAAAGCCACGTGCAATGCCCCGTACGGCTGCGTACACACTCGTATTATACACAATGTGCACGCACACACACACGGCACTAGTGTTCACTGTAAAAACGAACTGCACCTCATGCACTTCTGCAATGGCACATATTTGTCCCAGAATCACTTGAGGCGCCGACTGTACTTCATGCACATGAAATACTGTAGCTCAAGCACATGTGGCATTGTAATCACTTGAGCAAAAGTCGGATGAGGTGCATGAAGTGCTTCATGTACAAGAACATCTCCCTATTTACTGTACCTCAAGCACATGGAGTGAAAGTGAGCATCACCTCGTGCGCATGTATCGTGCACCATGTGCCTCAACATACTTCATCCATGTGCATGATGTGAGCACCGTTTTTTTACAGTGTTGGGTTTGGGATGGCAGCCACACGGCCGGCGTGTTGCGTATGGCTCTGGCGTGGTTGTGCCGTTGTGCCTCGGGTCTCTGCCAGAAGCCGTACCGCGGAGGGACCGCTCTGTCTCTGTCTCTATTCTCGGCATAACATTCCCAAGGCTGAAGTTCCCTGGCTCATTGTTGGACGCGGCTAGCACGGTGTCACGTCTGTAATAGCTTTGATGTACGCGCAATCCTCCACTGCGCGGACATTCAAATCGCATTTACTGCTCAAGGCAGCCGCGATTCGTATGAAAACATTTTGCAAATACCCGCGCAAATACCCATCTCTGCGATAGCTTAACCGTCTGTCGCTTCCTCACTTTATCTTTTCTTTCTCGGTCGTTATCTCTTTCTCATACTCCCCGTCTGTCTCTTTCTCTCTGTCTCCTATTTATCCCCCCCCCTCTCTCTCTCTTTCATTTTTTCCCTCTCCCCCTCACTCACAGTTGAATCGTCTGTCGCTCACTCTCGTTCGTCCCTCTCTGTCTCTCTCTAACACTCCCCCTCCCTAGTATTTCTCCCCTCTCTCTTTCTTTCTCTCCCTCTTCCACCTTACCCTCTATCTCTCACTCTCTCTATCTTGCTCCATTCGCTCTAGCCCTATCTCCCTGTCCTCTCCTCCTTTCAATGTCTCTTAAGTTTCCCTTTCTCTTAGCTTCACCCTCTTTCTATCTCTCCGATCTCTGCTTACATTCCCGCGTCTTTCAATATATCACGCCTTTCACAAGCTCTTCGTCGTACTCTCGCTGTCTCTCTCCTCTCCCATTCTCTCTCCCCATTTATTTTCATTCTTCCTTTCCTTTCCCCTCTCTCCATTACTCCACCGTTCTCCCTCTCACAGCCCCACTACTTGGCTTCCTCCCTCATTTCCTCCTCCTCCTCCTCCTCTCTCTCTCCCTCTATCTGTCTCGCTCACTCTCTCACTCTCTCCGTTTCTCCCTGTATATCTCCCTCTCTTTCACGCCCTCTCTCTTTCTCTCTGCTTTCCTTTCACTCTTTCTCATCTTCTATTCTCCTCACTCACTCTCTTCCCCTCCTCGCACTGTCTCTCTTGCTTTTCCCCCTCTCCCATTTCTCTGTTGAGACCAAAGTGAAAGATGTTACCCCTAGCAACCGCCAACTCCA
>OX465107.1:20870385-21106589 GCA_949987565.1 Luidia sarsii | reverse complement strand
AAAAGAGCCAGTAAATCAAGGGCAGTGTAGGGCAATTTCGGGCAGTGTGTGATCTGCTCGTCGTCAGGAGACTCCCTGTGTCACCGCGAACCTCCTACTTTAATGTTATCTTAGTTGCCACGGAAAACCCATTTCAGGAATGAGATGCTCCTCTCTCGGATTTCTAGCTCAGGAATGAGATCAAGTAATGTCTTGTGTTTTTTTTCTTCTGCCCGACAGCTGTGACAGTACGGTTCCTGACGAAGCGCTTCATTGGGGAGTACGGACATGAACCAGGTAATGTTGGACAACTAAAGGATGTGGAGGATATGGAGGATGGGGATGATGAGGAGGATGGGAGCATGAAGAAGATGGGGAGGATGGGGAGGAGGATGAGGATGAGGGGGATGGGGAGGATGGGGAGGATGAGGAGGATGGGAGCATGAGGAAGATGGGGAGGATGGGGAGGATGGGGAGGATGGGGAGGATGGGGGATGAGGTTGATGGGGAGGATGGGAGGATGGGAGGATGGGAAGGATGGGGAGGATGGGGAGGATGAGGTTGATGAGGTGGATGGGGAGGATGGGGAGGAAGGGAGGATTGGGAGGATGGGGAGGATGGGGAGGATGAGGAGGATGGGAGCATGAGGAAGATGGGGAGGATGGGGAGGATGGGGAGGATGGGGGATGAGGTTGATGGGGAGGATGGGAGGATGGGAGGATGGGAAGGATGGGGAGGATGGGGAGGATGAGGTTGATGAGGTGGATGGGGAGGATGGGGAGGAAGGGAGGATTGGGAGGATGGGGAGGATGGGGAGGATGGGGAGGATGGGGAGGGTGGGGAGGATGGGGAGGATGGGGAGGATTGGGAAGATTAGGAGGATGAGGAGGATGGGAGGATGAGAAAGATGTGGAGGATGAGGAGGATGGGGGATGAGGTGGATGAGGAGGATGTGGAGGATGAGGTTGATGGGGAGGATGAGGAGGATGGGGAGGATGAGGAGGATGGGGAGGATGGGGAGGATGAGGTTGATGGGGAGGATGGGGAGGATGGGGAGGATGGGGAGGATGGGGAGGATGGGGAGGATGGGGAGGATGGGGAGGATGGGTAAGGTTTGGAGGATGGGAAGGATGGGGTGGATGGGTAAGATAGTGAGGATGGGGACATGGTGAGACCATGGAGGTAGGCCTTGCATTAACTTCCAGTCGCCCCAACCCCACCGCAGACGCATCAATTTTCCATCTCAGTTAAAGCCAAGATAACGTACGCTCCATAATACCAGCTATCCAAACAAATTTAGCCGCACACCAATCAACGACTAAAAGCCGCATACCTCGGTCGGACTCCCTCCCCACCCCCTCCTCTCCCCTCGGGCTAGAAGTAAGTTCAATCCTCCCCAATCTCACCATGCCGGCAAGGCCCCACAAGGCAATATATCCCAGCCTATATTCAGACAGTTACAATCACATTTGACACTAAAAGGGCAACGATAAGCCGGCGTCAGGGAACATGCCGCCTCGCTGAGACGACCACGCAGAGTGTAACTGACTCAAGCCTATTTTTTTGTCATATTTTCTTATCCGACCAGAGACCAAGTACCATCACCAGTGCAAGATAGATGGCGATATAGTACTGATGGAGATTTTGGACACAGGCCATGAGGTAAACTATGCTGCCCTCATCGATCGCTTCAAGGTCTTGGTGGGCAGTGGCGTGGTTTCTCCAAGCCCTGCATGCTAAACTCTAAGGTCGTACTACTACTGTAACACTTAGACTTACCAACCTAGACCAAGAGACCTTAGTGGTATACCTAAACCAAGTCTAAGTGTTACAACTGGTGGCAGCGGTAGTGGTTTTTCGAGCCCGCCTGTGCCATCGTCTCTCTCCGCCGAGTACTTCTGTTCCTGGCGCATCTCCTGCCCTGTGCACCACCAGCTCATTCCACGGGTTTTTCGCCTGGCTGGGCTGAACATTAGGGACTGGAAATAGAGCTTACACTACTTTAATGGACCACCTCGGTCTTTGTCTCCAAAACTTTGCCACCTCAGCGCAGTGATTGGTAACAGTCACTGGATAATTGTGCCAAAGCGATGAGGATTTATTTCCTTAGGGATTCCGCAGTTCTACAGTGCTTTGGACCAATTGCCTATCCAATTATGCATGGGCGATTCATAATAGTGCGCCCTCAAGAGTTGGCAGCGCGTTGGCCAATCGAATCTGTCGACCCTTTCCAGGCGCACATTGGGTCGACATATTCAGCGCATTGTGATTGGACATCCTGTAAAGAATTGTAGCCGCGATCGAAAAATCCTGCCGATTTCTAGAAAAGAGGAAATTTTGTTGAATTTCCAACGATCGCTCCACGGGTTTGTCTCATGACACGATTGACGGATTGAGCCGACGCAGGTAGACCTATGTTATTTTATGTATAATAATTATGTTGGGCTTCACAAAGTATGGGAACGATTCGTTGCCCTTCGAAAAAGGTGTATCATTACCTTTAAAAGTGTGTTTTGCAGGCTTTTCAATAGTTACCCTGAATCTACATCGCGAAAAGCTCGTTAATACTTTGAGGAGAGCCGGTCACTCAACGTTTCGGGCAGCGTGTACTCTGCCCGTCGTCAGATTGCCAACCGATGATGGCGATTAGTATGTGAACCAATAACTGTCGTGTAAGGTTTGCATGATGGGATTACCAAGTGGAAGGTTTTGCGGTCGTGACACCGTGTAAATCGATTTACACGGTGTCATCGCAAAACCTACACTGTAACAACGAACTGCACCTCATGCACTTCTGCAATGGCACACATTTGTCCAAGAATCATGAACACTTGAGGCACCTACTGTACTTCATGCACATGAAATACTGTAGCTCAAGCACATGTGGCATTGTGATCACTTGAGCACAAGTCGAATGAGGTGCATGAAGTGCTTCATGTACAAGGACATCTCCCTATTTACTGTACCTCAAGCACATGGAGTGAAAGTGAGCATCACCTCATGCATGTATCGTGCACCATGTGCCTCAACATACTTCATCCATGTGCATGATGTGAGCACCGTTTTTACAGCGTACAACCTAAGAACTCTTTTGGGCATTTAATCGCCTCGTCGGGTTCGTCGCTATCAGAAGGCCACTGCATGGTTAGGGTAGAGGAGGGAGTTGGAAATTAAGATGCCAGCTTGCGAGCTTTCAGCCTTCAAAAACATGGCATGGATGCCGGAATCCGTTCAAGACGGGGATTCGGGAATCAAGTGAGGCGAACGGGCCCCTTTGTAGGGACAATAAATTTCTCACCAGCTCCGGAAACATTATTTGTGACCCGGCACAGCATGATGAGGAATAACCCCCACTTTTGAGATTTTGAGATTTTCTAATGATGTGAAAGAGTATACCATTAGCTTTTGAATGATATCAAATCTATTTCCGTATGAACTTTGTTGTAAATAGTACAAGGGGACTTCGTTCGTTCATTTGGTACCAAACACAATAAAATTATAATAGCCCCAGTCTAACTCCTCGACAGCGGCCATTCAAAAACAGTACAGCAACACTCCCCCGAAAGCCTCGGTTTTTTTTCAACATTTAGAGACGGATTTCGGAAACATCCTTTGGACATAACATCCTCCAATACATTAAGTTTCCGAAAAAGACAAAAAAGAAAAAAAAAAAAGAGTTTTAATCGAATTGAGAAGATATCTTGACTTCAGGCGTTGTTTACTGGAAAAGTGTTTTGATGGGATATTCCTCATGTAGCTGTGCCGGGTCACAGTTTTGGGTCGAGTACAACGCGTTGCTATGTTTTTCTTATATCCAAACGCACAGGACTGTGGACGAGGGGAGGTTGAAATCTAACTCGGGTCGTATTGAAAAGAAGGACGGGCTGTAATGCATAGCGCGGGGGGGGGGTCTCGTGCGCCATTGCTGGCAGTCTACCGACAATAGGATGGGGAAGGTTTTACCCCCCCCCCCCCCAATCATTCCGTGGACAGCACAAACAGAAACTATAACCCTACCGTAGCTTCCTTTCTCTCGACTGAGCATCGATTTCATTTCAATTCGATCCCGGAGACCAGCGGGCTAGCTCTTCTCGCCTCGTTAGTATCCGCGAACCTACCCCCGATATGAAGTGCGACGGGAAGTGCTTGCTTCACGGCAACAACAATGAACGGTTCGAATAAAGAACCGTGACATAATTATACTGCATGAATGAGACAAGAGAAAACGAGGACTAGACAACGAGGGCTTTGCCGTCCCAGGCCCCGCTTGCATTAAATGCTTCTTGCAAGAGATAGTCACAAAAACACAAACGACATCATAACGGCGGTGGTGTGACTCGTTCGTGCGTAGGAGCTTTCAATCAGCCCCTTAAAACTAGTACAGCATAAATGTGACCCGGCACAGCATAATGAGGAATAACCCCCACTTTTGAGATTTTGAAATTTTCTAATGATGTGAAAGAGTATACCATTAGCTTTCGAATGATATCAAATTTATTTCCGTATGAACTTTGTTGTAAACAGTACAAAGGGACTTCGCTCGTTCATTTGGCAACAGACACAATATAGCAGCACCAGTCTAACTCCTCGAAAGCGGCCATTCAAAAAGGCAGGAACTTTATATTTTCATGAAAACAGTACACAAACATTCCCCCGAAATCCTCGTTTTTTCAACATAATATCCTCCAATACATTAACTTTCCGAAAATACAAAAAAACCAAAAACAATTGATTTTTAATCGAATTGAGAAGATACTTTGACTTCAGGCGTTGTTTACTCGAAAAGTGTTTTGGTGGGATATTCCTCATGTCGCTCTGCCGGGTCACAAATATAGATTATAGATGAAATATGACTGTTGAGTTTGTAATATTGTATGAGGGTTTTCCCTAGTCGACGTAATAATCACTCAGTGCTTCGCCCGATTGCCTACTGACAAAGTACTGGAAGTTCAGGGGGGATTCGAACCCACGACTTATAGTGTAGATGTCGTACTGAGCTGGTCGAGGTCGTTTAGCGGATACCCCCCCCCTCCTCCTCCTCCTCCTCCATCTTTCACTCCCCTCTTCCGGCTCGGTGGTAGAATGGTTAAGACATCTGCACTAGAAAGCAGGAGTCGCTGGTTCGAATTCCGCCAAGCAATCAGGCAAAGTAGGCCTACTGAGTATATACACAGTTCCAATTACCCGAAGTACCAAAATAATGTTGCCGTCACCCCCAGTATCTCATTCACCATTCACTGTTTTCCCTCAAATGTCGTCCCATCATCTCAGAATGTATTGACCGAGGACGTGTTGCAATGGGCGGACGGGTTACTTCTGGTCTACTCCATCACCGACCTACGGAGTCTGGAGGCGGTGCGGAGGGTGCGCAACGCCCTGGATGAGTGCCGGCACTCCCGAGCAGTGCCCGTGGCCTTCACGGTGGTTGCCAACAAGGCCGACCTACTGCACCTACGCAAGGTGGACACCGTGGAAGGTGAGTATAGGAGACGGGGAGAGATCCTGCCCTGTCTGCAAGTTCCGTCACAATCCAATCCCGCCCGGCCCGCCCCGACCCAACTGTGGATGTTTTTTTGTGTGTAAGCGAGTAGACGCAGTGGAATGAAGACTAGGCGAGAGAGACTGAGTGAGAGAGAGAGGGGGAGAATGAGAGAAACAGAACGACGGAGTGACAGATCGACCGACCGACAGACAGACAGACACACAGGCAGGAAGACAGCATCAACGAACGTAGAAAGTCTGTTGCAATTGCACTTAAATCCACAAGCAGGAGGTAGAGAGGATGGGGAGGAGGAGGAGGAGAGAAGAGGAGGAGGGGAGGGGAGGGGAGGGGAGGAAGAGGAAGAGGAAGAGGAAGAGGAAGAGGAAGAGGAAGAGGAAGAGGAAGAGGAAGAGGAAGAGGAAGAGGAAGAGGAAGAGGGAGAGGCAGAGGCAGAGGCAGAGGCAGAGGCAGAGGCAGAGGCAGAGGCAGAGGCAGAGGCAGAGGCAGAGGCAGAGGCAGAGGCAGAGGCAGAGGCAGAGGCAGAGGCAGAGGCAGAGGCAGAGGCAGAGAGAGAGGAAGAGGAAGAGGAAGAGGAAGAGGAGGGAGGGGAGGAGGGACAGAGGACGACGAAGAGGAAGAGGAGGGTGGGGAGGAGGGGAGTAAGAGGGGAGGGGAGGAGGAGGAGGAATAGTAGTAGGAGTAGGAGGACGAATAGTAGTAGGAGTAGGAGTAGGAGGAGGAGGAGGAGTAGGAGGAGTAGGAGGAGGAGGAGGAGGAGGAGGATAATTGCGCCGCAAAAGCCGAACCCCCGTCTGAGAAACCGATAGCCCCCTGCCTCCCCGGACGGAAGTCCTCTGAAAGGACCTCACGCAAACCTCCGTCTCCTTCAATGGAAGACCTCCCCTCGCCCACAGAGTTCATCGATGACAGCACTCCGCCAATACCAAACACAGCAGGTCCTTAGTCTACACACGCCACTGTCTATATATAAACCGCTATAGAAATAGCTCCGGCAGAAGAAAAACAATTATAATGTCCCGGTCTATTTTTAGGACCGCTCTTGACAAATCGGTCACAGGGAGCACAAGCTCAAGCCCCGGACATGAGTTCGAAAGAAAAGAAAAAAGGATCCCACATTTTGTTTGTAATTTCATCGATGCCATGCCTTCAACTGTTTCCTGATCTTTATTAAAAAAAAAAATTATTGAGAGACCTGGCCAGAATCTTATACTTTAGCTATCATTTTTTCCTTCCAAATCCTGAAAAAACAGCTGGCTATCATGTCGCATCATTGCTATTGAGAAATGAAACCCTCTCCAATATTTCGCGTCCCTGATTATCTTAATCCTGTCATCGGAACAATCTTCTCATCACCAGACAGCCGTCGGATCTTTGCGACGCGGCGTTCATATACAATCGTCTCTTCGGATTTGTCTTTTCTTCTGTGGACGTAAACAGGAACACGCAATAATGGTGTCGGATTCATTTGTGCCAGCGGGAAGCACGGAGGGAGATGCCATGTCAACCTCCCTCCTCTCCTCCCCCTCTTACGGAGAAACAGCTGGCCCGAGCCGGCAGATTATCATGTCATTCCACGTCGTTATCCGCTCCAGCGTGAAGGGCAGACAAATCAGTTTCACTGAGAAGCTGATCACTGTCCCAATTTCTCTCTCCCCCTCTCTCACTCTCTCTCTACCCCCTCTCTCTCTCCCTCACTCTGTCTACTCTCTCTCTCTCTACTCTCTCCCTCCCTCCCCTCCCTCTGCCTCTCTCTCTTTCTCTCTTTCTCTCTCTCCCTCACTCTGTCTACTCTCCCTCTACTCTCTCTCTCTCCGTCCCTCCCTCTCTCTACTCTCTCTCTCTACTCTCTCTCTCTATCCTCTCTCTCTCTCTCCCTCACTCTGTCTACTCTCTCTCTCTCTACTCCCTCCCTCCCTCCCTCCCCTCCCTCCCCTCCCTCTGCCTCTCTCTCTTTCTCTCTTTCTCTCTCTTCCTCACTCTGTCTACTCTCCCTCTACTCTCTCTCTCTCCGTCCCTCCCTCTCTCTACTCTCTCTCTCTACTCTCTCTCTCTCTACCCTCTCTCTCTCTCTCCCTCACTCTGTCTACTCTCTCTCTCTACTCTCTCCCTCCCTCCCCTCCCTCTGCCTCTCTCTCTTTCTCTCTTTCTCTCTCTCCCTCACTCTGTCTACTCTCCCTCTACTCTCTCTCTCCGTCCCTCCCTCTCTCTACTCTCTCTCTACTCTCTCTCTCTCTACCCTCTCTCTCTCTCTCTCTCCCTCACTCTGTCTACTCTCTCTCTACTCTCTCTATCTCCCCCCTCTCTCTCCCCCTCTCTGTCTGTCTTTCTCTCTCTCTCTCTCTCACCCTCTCTCTCTCTCTACTCTCTCTATCTCCCTCTCTCTCTCCCACTCTCTGTCTCTCTTTCTCTCTCTCTCACTCTCTCTCTCTCTCTCTACTATCTCTATCTCCCTCTCTCTCTCTCCCTCCCTGTCTCTCTTTCTCTCTCTCTCACCCTCTCTCTCTCTCTCTCTCTACTCTATCTCTCCCTCGCTCTCTCTCTCTCCCTCACTGGCCCGTTGCCTCTCGCGCGCACATTTTCAGAGAAAGGAAATGATATAATTTCGATTTAATACCACTACGACTAATATTTATCTTCTGTCTGCTTTCACCACTTCTCTTCTCAACTCAGGCGAGCGACTTTCCAAAGACCTGGGCTGCTCCTTTGCCGAGCTATCCGCCTCCGAGAACTACGACAAGATCGCCGACGTCTTCCACGAACTTTACCGGGAGATCCGAATGTACAAGTTCGGCTCGCGGTCGACTCTCTTCGGCCGCATGTTCGGCCACGCCCGGGACAAGAAGACGATGACGTTATAGAGGGAGCCCCTCCCCCCCGCGAGGGCGCCCTCTCGCAGCGAGACGGGCCCGCTGCATGCAAGGCCCATAGTCGACTTGGGCACACAAGTTCGTTATAATGTATATACCCCTTCCTGACTTCGCGCACTTCACTTTGAAACAAAAAATATCTCCCAGATGTAAATACGAGCGATGAGTAAACCATTGATGAATTATCTTCAAGACACTGCTCTTATAAAACCAGCAGAAATCTGCATTTTCCCCACCCTTTCCTCATAAAAAGATAACTATTTTGGTGCTCCAAAGTTTAGGTTTGTAAATGCCACTCAGACCAACGATTGTTTGCAACACAATAATACAGAAACCGAACATTATTTTCCCCGATCTTCATAATGAAGGTATCAAGAAAGGAGGGGGCGACAAACCACGCTTTGGACTTGCGCCCTCTCTTGACAAACAGGGTATAGGGCGTCTTTGGCACTAGCGCCCTCTCTTGACAAACAGGGTATAGGGCGTCTTTGGCACTAGCGCCCCCTTTTGACAAACAGGGTAGAGGCTTCTTGGGTGAGGCTGTACCCAGTAATGATAATCTGCGTTTTTTGTCAAAGTTTAAATAAATCAGTTATTGTTCGAAGAGCTCGTCGGCGTTTCTCGTTGTATGCGCACGCGGCCGCGCGGGAAGATAGCGTCCAAAGTATCTTCACTAATTCGTTCAGCATTAACAAACAGCGCCCTCTATACACTTTATACTCAACTCAAATCTCCTCTGGAATCATAGACTGTTTACGAAATGAAGGCTTAGTGCTTGAGCTTAGGCTTCGGTCATATTTTATCTTACTCGTTAGAATATCGCTGGCCTCTAAAAACAAGCGTTTGGCCCCAGTTTCTTGGCGAATACTCTGTACCTATCAAGCCAACAAAACTTCAAATTCCGAAACAAACCACAACCTCGATTTTCAGGTTTTGTCAGACGGAGACGAAGCCTGAGCCCGAGCCTAAGCCTTCATTTCGTAAAGGGTCATAGACCGTTCAAGAAAATCGGCTCGGGCTTGGGCTTCGGTCATAATTTTATTTCTCTTACCCGAATATCAAAGGCATCTATATAAACAAGTGTTTGGCCTCAGTTTCTTGTTGAATACCCCGTCAACCCAATAAACCTTCAAAGTTATCGACAAACCACAACCTGTATTTTCGGGTTTTGTCAGACGGAGACGAAGCCCGAGCCCGAGCCCGAGCCGTGGATTCGTACAAAGGGCCTTGGTGAGAATGCCTGGCAAGGGATGTTCGTGAAGGGCGCCCTCAAGATAAACGCACAATCGCCCTGAAGGCTAGGGTGGCGATCCGACGAGGATCAAATTGCCAGGCCGTAAACATTTATGAGGAGTCGCTATCGAAAAACAAATAAACTAACGAAATAAACTATCGTCCAGGCAAATTGAGAAGCGATACTTTCGCACGCACGTACGGGTGTTCTTATACGTAACATAATGCATCCTGGATCTGATGACATTGGATTGCCAATTTGTATACAAAATAGAACAAAAACAGTACTCACCTATCTTGGCCGAGTCTTCGTCAGTTATAGTGCAGCTAGGGAGGGCTGCGACATCACTGTCCTCATTGTCGCGAAGGCTTGCGTCGTATCGGCCGCGCGAAGATCGTCACCGCCGCTTGCAAGGAATGGGCTAGAGACGCCGAGCCCGACACTTAGCCAGGCCCGTCTACTGTTGGCTGTCAGGCGTTTCCACTCGACCCTCGGTCCACGGGGGAAAAAGAAATCCACGCACTGCTTTGGCCGCCGTGTAAAACGCTGGAGAGAAATACCCCTCTCGAGAGAGACAGGGAGCTAGGATGCTTCGGTGTTTCTATTAGTTTGAACGCACGGGGTACAAAGCTGATAGGAGTACAGTGTATATGCCATGGCCTACCGTACCGACGCGACCAGGCTTCGTATAGGAGACGGGGTCGCAGCAACCGCCTTTACAGCGGAGCAATGACTGGAAGGCGGTCTTTCCAACCGAACAATGCCACTCAGTGCTCGACATTCTTGGCGGGTCCAACCGCGAACATTCCTTCTTTTTCTCCGGCACGAAGCGAGTACCATTGAGACAGTTTCCGAATACCGTCTTCTACGTGGGGGGGGGGGGGAGGGGGAGGGAGGACACACGATTCTATGGGAATCGGCTGAAGCAGCTAGCTGCAGGGATGCTTCCATAGATGCGTGCGCAATCCGAAGCCGTAGCCCGTGAATTCGGGCAGTGGGCGACTGGCTGTAACTGCTGTATTGTATTGTTATGGGCGATCGAGGAATTCAGGCCAACGACGAAACAACGGCAGACTATCTGGTTCGAGAACAGCTTACCAATCACCACTTGCTATAGACCGATTGTGCGACCAGTGTTTACATGACATCACATGACCTAAAGTGGGTATGTTGGCATCTTATTGTGGTGCAGAACAGGAGTGGAAATGAGCAAAGAAGACGATCATACTGTCCACATTCTGCTCTGCGCCAAATACCCACTATAAGTCACGTGATGGCATGTTAACAGTGGTCGCGCAATCGGTCTATTGAATGCTTAAACAACAACCTTCTCATCCGCCAGTCCTCTTTCAAATACCCCCTTTTTTAACACCATTATGGTGTCTCTTTTCATCGCGTTTGCAAGCCGGAAGAATCGTCGCGACTCTGAAGGTGCCATGTTGAATTTCCAACAGCGCCCTCTGTCGATCGCATTCAACCCACTGGCTGAACGCTGAAAGGTGACGCGGGTAAGAAAAAACAAAAGTCTCGAACCTCGTCCGTGTGTAGAACGCATTTATTACTAGAAAATGTACAACCCTTTCGCACCTGCACATCGTTGTCGCTACAAAAATAGTGGAAATATAATGTGCATATTTTCAAGTCACACTTCGTCCCGCAGTTACAAGAAAAACGAAGCCCGAATGAATACCTTTTTCACAACAAGTAAAATATCGATTGAAGTTTACAAAATAACCGCTTTGCAAAAACCGAGAGGTCAGAAACGATTTTTGGTATTTAAGAATTTGGGGACTGCCTGGCAATTTTTTTTTATGGATTGCCTAGGGAAAATCCAGCTCTATAAAAATGCATGCGTGTTATGAATTATATTATAAAATTACTTATAACGATCTAAGGCCCCAAAGTATGGAGTTTTATACCGATACTCGTCTCTTGCGTAAATCGCTCGTCCTCCTACCTCATTTACATATTCATTAACTAGCAGCATGATTTTGGCAGTGTCTAGATCGTCATCTCGAAAACGAGAGGCACGTCGTCGGAAGAGGGCGCTATTCATATTCGACTTTGTTCGTGCGTGATAGGCTCGTGTGCGGTCGGTCACGACGGAGCCTGCGCTGCTCGGCCCACAATGCAACGCGCGGCTACACATAGCGTCTATGACCGTTTACGAAATGAAGGCTTAGGGTTTGGCTTAGGCTTCTGTCATTATTTCTCTTACACGTTATATAACGTCACAGGCATCTACAAACAAGCGTTAACTTTGGCCTCAGTTTCTTGGTTAATACCTTACCCTAAATTTAGCCAACAAAATTTAATATTCACGACCACAACCTGGATTTTCAGGTTTTTGTCAGACAGAGACGAAGCCTGAGCTCGAGTCTGATCCGTGGATTTTTAGAGAGCCTATGTTCGAGTGTTTCTTGCATGTCTCTTTCATGGAATAGCGCCCTCTTTCGTGGGATGATTTAAAACATTCTGTCATAGCTTGTCCCGCAGCATCGATTTTACACATTGCATTTTACAATGCACTTTTTTTTACAAAGAAGGCACGTGACAGAGGAATGTTACATTTATAATAGTACAATGCATAACAGTAGAATACAGTGCTCCACCTTTCTAGTTGAACTTCCGCTTTTACCTGGCCCTTTTCTGACGCTAGGAGGCGCATTTCAACCACATCCACACGGTCGTCGTTAATCCCATAGTTAAGTACAAGAAAGCAACGCCTTAGCGCAGTACACACTGTTCATCATCCGTGGTCATTTTGAGTCCGAAGAGAGTCATCAGTCAAGGCATTTCTGGGAAAGAAGGAAAAGGTTCCCGTTCCCAAATCTGCACGGTGTCCAGCGATTATCGTGACGTCATAATTGCACATGCGTAAATCCGTGATGCCATCACTTGTCCGGGGAGGGCGGGGGGTTCGCCAACACAGACATAAATAACCAGTAGACGGACAACTGCGGGCGACCCGGCATCAAGTTCATGAACGCCGCCATTTTGGGGAAAACCATTGAGCCAGCCAGTGGGGCGCCACCATGCGGCTAACGGCATGAACCACGGTCGAAGTGAAACGAACGTATACGAAGCCAAGTGGAAGGTCTCCGGAATGGCATTGCCCGATACGTTGAGTTACCATCTCCTTCTGCATACTCCGTCTCAAAAGAGATGCGTTACATTGGGTCATCAAAAACCTTCGCCTTGGTACTTCCACCGTGCAAACTTTCAAATATTATCTATAGGAAAGGCACATTAGTCTGATCTCTCTCGTTGCATTACGGTATCCACATGCATGTCCATTCCAATAGGCGCTGTCCATCTGCGGTTTATTGAGGTCCGTGGTCTCCCCTCCCCTTCCCCTCAATCGTCAACGACCTCGACGGTGTCGCAGAGCGGCGACCCGGCGTTGCCTCCCCCGTCCAGCCCCGCCAGAGCCATGCGCCGCCTCCCCGGCGCGTAGCCCACCGGGGTCGCCGCCGTGTGCTGCCCGAAGCTGGTGCTCCGAGCCCGCGGCCGGGGCGGGTTCGAGTCCAGATCGGTGGCCTTGCCGCCGCCGCTGCCGCCGCCGCCGCCGACTCCGCCGCCTCCCCCGCCGCCGCCGCCGAAGCTGGTCTTGCGCCGGAGCGAGAACTTGGGCGAGTTGGTGTTGGTCCGCTTGCGGTTCTTGTGGTCCATGTACAGGCGCTCGAAGGCGCCCACCACCCCCTCGTAGGACTCGAGCGCCGACACCTCGACGAAGGAGCAGCTCATGGAGCGGGCCAGGGCCAGGCCTTCCTCGCGCCGCACCAGGCGGTCGTACTCCAGGTCGCTCTTGTTGCCCACGATCAGGATGGCCTGCTCGTGCGAGCTGGACTTGCGGCAGCGGCCGGCCAGGAACTTGAGGCGCGTCACCTCCTCGAAGCTGCAGCGGTCGTTGATGGAGTAGGCGATCAGGAAGGCGTCGGCCCACTTCAGCTTCTCCTCGATCTTCTCCTCCTGACAAAGAGAGAAAACAAACAAACAGAGAGTCAAGACTCCAAGTACGTCATATGCCTTGTCCGAGGCGGTCTCTCCGGTACGGCTCCGAGATCCAGGCCAGACCCACGCAAACCGAGGCATTGAACGGCAATCCAAGTCGTATACAAGCTGTGTACACGGCACGCCGACCGTACCGCTGCCATCCCACGCACAACAGTCTGTGTGCGTACGCAGTCGAACTGGCAGGCCTCACCAGGACAAAAGGCTCGCACTCAACATGTACGCATACGCATGCAAGCTTTACGGGCGGAGGAATGCTCTATCGTATAGACCTCGCAACGGTATTGCGCAAAAAAACATATATTTTTTTTCTGAAGGCGGGATTTAGATTTCTATATCGTCGGACAACGACTTGATCAAGGCTATTTACGGTACGTCATCTCTTCCTAGCTCATGTTGCTGTCTCTAGCTCGCCACGAGGAAGGTTGACTACTTGAGCCGCCGCCGATTGAGAAGAACCGATTCCTGATTTGGGCGTCGGTGAGAATGTAAACCATTGAGAATGTAAACCATCACTCCTTCCCCCCATACGTTCGCGGAGTGAAGAAGTTTGAGTGGTTTTTCTTTTTTTTCAATTTGATGTTTAAGTTTTTCCTTTAGTAGTTTGATAAAAAAGAAAAACCACTCAAACTTCTTCACTCAACGAACGTATGGGGGGGGGGAAGGAGTGATGGCGCCCTCATGCGTTGACTGGAGCGCTTACCTGTCCTGCCGTGTCTAGAATCTCGAAGTCTACAGGAGAGTTCTCCGCTTCGAAGAACATCCGATGCTTGTATACGTTTTCTACGAAGAGAACAGAGAAACCCCGCATAGAAACATGAATACAGAGTCGTGAGGAAAAGGGAGAATTAAATTACCCCTCAAGGTGAGTAGCGCCCTCAAGCGGTATTGTGGCGATCGCCCACTTTCAATTCCCGCACGGCCATTAACCACAACAGGTTTTTTTAACGGCAATCCCTAATAGGTAGCCATTACTGACACCGGATTAAGTCCCACATAATCCGTTTTACAGCCTTTTGCCCTTGAGAAAGGGGGAGACTGGCTTGGGCAAATACATCGTCCGGGCTATGTTGCTCGACAGGAGATTTGTAACGGTGTGGGATTGTTCTAGCGAAGACGAAACGCCAATGGCAAGGACTAGCTACCGCCGATTCTTGAGAAAAAAACAATTATTAGCTTAAACATTCAAATATTAAATCGATTTATCCTTCCAGGCCGTCAGCAGACTAAAGATCCAAAGCTGTGGGACTTGTTTACCGAACAATCCCTCGCCAGAATTGTATGGTTCCTTTTGGGCCGAATTTCTTGAATTGGTGAAGGACGCCTGCTGTAGTTTGTTTCCCTCGAGTGCGGCGATGAGAGACGGGGAGAAGGCACGCCGCACGCGAGGACATGTTTTGGCCGGAGTCGCTCCGAATTTCTTGGAATCCAGTCTAGATGCGGCTCGGGCAGCGCAGTAGCGGTCTGAAAATTCTCACCTCACAGCGCGCCACCCAAGGCGTAAGGTTCTATGGGTCCTACTGCTTGTGAATAGTCCAGGCATTCTGGATTGTATTAGGGTTGCAGAACGTTGATTCGAGCTCCCATAGAACGCTGTACAAAAACACTCGTTTTCAAAACCTAGCATTCCACACCAAAAAGTTTCTCAGTTCTGGTAAATAGTTCTTCGGATCTTCATTTTGTTTCCATTTAACTAATCTTAACTTCTATGCCAGGATTGTCCTTGACTGTTGGATTGCATTAATTGATTTACAAATAGCCTACACCTCCATAATGTTGGGAAATGGTCGACCAAATGTTTGATCTACGATGCTCAAAATAGCAACTGATTGGCCTAACATTAACGTTCCATAAAAGGGCCAACTGTTGCCATGTGTTGGTCCAAATCAATCGGACTCCGAACATGCCCAAAAGTGCCGAACAATTACGCCCGAATAAATAAGGTCTCTTAAAGAAGAGGTTCGTTTCTGAAAAGAACCTGAGTGATAACTCGACGCTCAGGCCGGTATGCTCTGGCCGGAACATCGAGTTATCACTATGATTCTTTTTAGAAGCATACCTCTTCTTTAAGAGACCTTATTATTCATGGTGTCATCGCAAACCCTCCTATACATTGATTTCGCCAGACACATCTGACCTAGATGTATGGCTACTTGGGGCCTGCAGCTTTTACCGTGCAGCTGCGATCTTCCGAGGACTGGATTGGGAGGGGGTGGGATGGGTAGCACACAGAGAACGGTGTACTCCCAAGGAGGTATAATACCTCCTTGGTCCTCCTTACCAAACCTCTGCCAGCACAGAATGGACGCTGCCCATCGGGCGCCGGCCCAAGGTCAGACCTCCGTGAGTTTTGTTTTGCCGCCGACAACTTACAATCAAAACTATCTTCAAACACCCTCGGAGGTTTGAATTGAGTTCTTTTGGGACAGTTAGACAGAGCTTCAGACAAACCCGTGGCCCTTTTAAGAAAAGAAAAAACCCACACAAAACTCACCACCCGCCCAGATAGGCAAGGGACAAAACATCGCTATAGTCTACCACAATCCCTGGCTTACAGTTGAGGTCGTAGATAATGTCGACCCGGCCCAGACTTCAATCCACACCATTCTTTACCGGCCTAAGAATAGACCCACGAATCCGGGTAGGTAATCCCTCCACACTTGACCTCCTGGGAAACCTATACAACCGCGGCACCATTGTGCCAAGCGAAAAGGGGGCGATCTCCAACCCAAGCAAGGGAGGGCGGATTGGAGCTGACCACTTTCCCAATTAAAATGCCTTATTATTGCGCATTCTGTGCCTTGATCCGTTCGACATCTCGTCAGCAGGTGTAGGCGAAGAGAGGAGCAGGTTCGTGTTTTCCTTCCCTTCAGGAATGGGGTGGGGGTATATAGGGTTTGGGAACTAAAGGCAGCGCAAAGAACCTTATACTTAAAGGGTATCTGCAATAACAATTTCTATCACTTAAATCCATATTCTACAGAACTGCAATGTTGCTAACAATCAAACGTTCTGGGGATGTATCTGCAAGTTGTTCGTTTTTTATGCTAATGATTTCTGAACGAACAGTACTGTTTACTTTTACTTACCGAGTGTCGGGTCGTACTCGTAGATAAATCGCCTCGTTACGAAACGCACAGTCATGGCTGCAGTATGAATATGTTTTCAGGGGGAAAAGGAGAAAGATTACGATAAGAATGGTGATATAATGTCATTCATTTTATCATGAATTGGGAGGGCCTGACGTTTAAATCCAATGTATATTTTGGCGGCACTGTTGGGGTAGGGTAAGATGGGGGGGGGGACAGAGTCAACGACGCCACGGCGTAGCGTCGACATTCGGCGGACATTTCATCGCCGGGAACGGGTACAAAAATGACGCCGAGTCCCGCGACCCAAGTCACGGAGATGAGGCTAGCGACCGGAGGAGGCGGGCGGCGGCGGGGGGGGGGGGGGTTGGTCACCCCAACCTCTCCTCCACTTCGGTGGGGGTGACTCCCCTCCACTCCGGCGTCACCCCACCTCGGTACCGGACACAAGGTACAAATGTATACACAAGGTCTTGCCCTTCTTCCCGACGGCGTTGGCTCATTGTGTCCACTCTGAAACCTCTCCCCGTCCTTTCTTGGCGACCCGCTCCCAGAACAAAAAAACAGTTCCCCGAAGGCCCGGTAACTCGCTTCGGCGATCGCAGAGAGGCGTGTCGGCAAAGGAGAACAAGCATTCGCCGCTAATTAGCGTCAAAGTAGACCGGGCTATTCAGCCACTGTCCGGCCATTTTGGCAAAGAGAGAGAGAGAAAGAGAGAGAGAAAAACCCGTGTGACTATACGGTATAGAAACATCAATCTCGGAGAACTCGCGTCGGGGATACCCCAGTCTACTTGAATAGGCTCTTCTGTTATTTCAGTCAGTTTAAAAAGTGTTTCCAGTATTGGTTTGACTTCAATTAAAAAAAAAAAAAGGAATAAGAAGCCGCATCCACTTTGTGCGATCCCCGAGCCGCTGTATAACCAGGTTTACAACAATTGGTCGTTTGCAATTGGTCGTCTGAATGCAAACGAGGGCGTGATCCCTGGAGTTATGCGGCAGGTAATCGTTCACCTGCCGCTGACTGGCGCCCCCAACCCGGCCAAGACTTTAGTTGTCACTGCAGTTTTTGGGAAGGTCGCCGTTTTTAGAGCTGGATAGCTAAGCTGGTATAAGAGCGCTGGAGGTACGCAACACCAGAAGTTTCGAGTTCCAATCCTGATCCAGTAAAAGATTTTTTGCCATTTTTTTTTCAAACAGTAATAAGCAAAAATATTGTAAACTGCTAACTGATTCTAATGACCAAAAAGCGAATATCAAAAATGAGGAGGGCCTGATGTTTCGAACCTAGTAGTACCTTTCTCAAAGTCATACCACCTTCTGCCTATGAGAAAGGTCCTGCTAGGATAAACAGAACGTCGGGACACGTCCTAATTTGTATTTTTGGGGTCAAAGTCTTAGGGCGGTTTGTTTCTTTCGTTAATGTAAGATTAATTGATTACTATTTCATCTTTTGTAGCATTTTTTTATGAATTGTATATCCGTCATTATTTTTGATCGTTTGTGTTAAAACGATGGGACAGACCGCTCCTTCAGGAAGCAGGCATTATGTGGGACAGAAATGACGCAGGAAACCTGCACCAATAACGACCATGTTGAACCCAAGCAAAGATGTTCGGCATTGGCGTCGTGTCAACGACCTTTCACGCGCTCTTTGTGATGAGTGTTAGGACTTTTCGGCGTCGTCAAACGCCGGAATGGCCCCATAAAACGCAAGCTATATACGTCACTAATTTGCTAAGTCGCCCCGTGGGCGAAACCTACACAGGCTATTATACGTCATCAATTTGGGGAGACCGGTACGAAATGTACACATGCGATTCTCGGGCTAATGTCCGCGTCAAAGAGAGCAGACCACCAAAATGAACCAAACCTTGAGTTGTTAACCGAGCAGAATTGAGCTCTCGGGGTATGACACCTGAAATAAAGGAGAGAGGGGGAGGCACACAATAGCGTACGGTATGCCATTGCATGCTGACTTGTTTTCATTCACGAGGTTTGCAAGATGGAGCACCCTGCGGAATGCCTCTGGTGACAACCCTTTTCGTAAAAAGGCAGGATACTTTACCCTATAACCTTCCCAAATCCTGCAGAATCCTATTTGCCTTTTGCAGGACTCAGCAGGATTCGGGGCACATGAGAGTTGACACATTGCAGGATTGTGCAGGATTGAGGGCATTAGGGATTTATGTCACTGTAGGAAAATGCAGGATACAGGCTACTAGTTTCAAAGTGCTGGAGAAGGATTTTGCAAGATTGAGGGCACATGAGAGTTGACACACTGTAGGAATGTGCAGGATTGACGAGGGCATAAGGCGATTTTGTCTGTATAGGAAAATGCAGGATGCTGGTAACAATCCGGACGTCGTTGTGGCTTTTGTCAAGAGATTATCCGTTCGAAAAAGGGCCCGTTGTTCTAAGCTGAAGAGAGTCTTTGTTTAGAATGTGGACTAAAACTCCACAAGCTCAGTGCAGGATTTGGCAGGATTCAGGCAATGGTCCACAGTAGCCAGTACTGCAGGATTTTGCAGGATTCAGGTCACATGGAACTTTGAACAAGGTAGGATTGCAAGATTTTGCAGGATTCAGGTAATATCTGACAACAAAATCATTGGTAGGGTGTTAGTAGCCTGACGTGTCGAGGCTGGCAGGACCTCCCCGGGACGAGCACAGGGGGCTCTTGCGATACAGAGAAATGACAGGCAGCCCGGGTGCTGAAGCGGCGAAGAACTGCAACGTCACCCAACCAGCGGTATAACGCATTCCATCCACGGGCATGTACCTTTGAGAAAGCTCCGGCAGGGATCGAAACGTCGTCGGGCCCCGCTTCATTTGTATATTCCAATATTCCATTGTATACAATTTTGGTCTAATCCAAAGCGTTGTAAATTATATTTGAAGTACAGTCTGAAATTGGTGTTTGTATCACTGCAAGCCACTTTTTCAGTAAGGATACCAGGTCCTTTATCAACGGCTGTCAGTACAAGCAGTTTGCATTTTTCCCCCCATATCACACTGTGAACATGTTTAACACTTTGACTGGACTCAGGATTTGAACCAGAGTTCTCTTGTTTTGCGTAGCAGCGCTCTGAATACCATACCGGTACCTGAGCCCTTAGAGGGCGGCCTTCCCAGGCAAATAGTCTTTGCCGGAATGGGGGCGCCAGTCAGACGCATTAAACCGTTAACTGCCATATATATCCAGGGATCACGCCCCTGTTTTCTTTCACGATGCAGGCAACCAATTGTTGTCATTACATTTTTTCGATTATGTGTTCGACTTCGATTTGAAAAAGAAAAGAAAAGATGTATCCACTTTGTGTGATCCCGCGAGCTGCAGTAGCCAGGCTTCCAACAATCATTCTATTCTGTTGGAACTCGCTTAGTGCGTCGAGTAATGTCCCGTCCTGACAAGAAGACATCCTTAATCTTTTTAAATTAACTCTCCTTCTAAAAGTCACCCTTTTAGGGGAGAATAAAACAGATTCTACTTTCTTCACTGAGGGCGCCGGTCGGAATTCTGGGTGTTTTTTTTAGCTCCACAATTTAAGGAATAATAGATTCGTCATTAAAATTGTGCATTCATGCTCACAGCGTAATAAGTCCTACGGTTACAATAGATCAAAGAGAAAGCCGTGGGGATGGTCGCCCAAACGGTTTTCCGTGGTACAGATGTCGACAATTGAAATATCCAGTTCGAAGACGATTGATATCTTGTACCGGTATTATAGTGTGGATTGCCAACAGCAGCGGTACGTGATACCGATACGGTTCTATTACAGGGACGGTAGTACATAAACTGCAGGGAATGCGGTCACGGTAACACATGTCACTCTAAAACGGAGAGAGGGTTGGGAGAGGGAGAGGGAGAGGGAGAGGGAGAGGGAGAGGGAGAGGGAGAGGGAGAGGCGGAAGGGAGAGGGAGAGGGAGGGGGAGAGGGAGAGGGAGGGGGAGAGGGAGAGGGAGAGGGAGAGGGAGAGGGAGAGGGAGAGGGAGAGGGAGAGGGAGAGGCAGAGGGAGAGGCAGAGGCAGAGGCAGAGGGAGAGGGAGAGGGAGAGGGAGAGGGAGAGGGAGAGGGAGAGGGAGAGGGAGAGTTGGAAGGGAGAGGTGGAAGGGAGAGGGAGAGGGAGAGGGAGAGGGAGAGGGAGAGGGAAAGGGAGAGGGAAAGGGAGATGTAGAGGGAGAGAGGGAGGGAGAGGGTGATATAGAGGGAGAGAGGGAGGGAGATGGAGAGGAGGGGAGAGGGAGAGGAAGAGAGGAGGGAGAGGGAGAGCGAGAATCTAGAGGTAGAGGCAGAGGGAGATGTAGAGGGAGAGGGAGAGGGAGATGGAGATGTAGAGCGAGAGGGACAGGGACAGGGAGAAGGACAGGGAGATGAAGAATGAAGACAGATTGAGAGGGAGAGCATAGGGAGAAAGAAATGCCACACGCACGTAGCTTACGTGCCTAGAATGTCTCAATCGATCTCGAATGTCTCCCTTACCCCAACCCCTTCCCACTCCCCCACCACTCTCTCAGCCGCTGGCAGTTCCTCGGAGACCGACGCGAACAGACCCCACGCTGACAGTCACAAAAGAAAAATGCTTCGCACGCAGCACTCAGCACGGACAGTGATTGGCGTGGGGCTGGGAGGAGGAGAAGACGGGGGGGGGGGGGGGCTATAGCCGGCATCGTCTCGGTCGCTTCCGGGAGAGCCCCGGCGTTTGTTGGGCGGACTGAGCTCACTACTACCCCGCACTTCTCTCCCATTCAAAGCCCCTCCCTAATTTCCTCGTCCACGGCCGCCCCCGAAGAGTCATAAGTGAGAGCGTGGCAGTTGCTAACCTATCGGGTTAAGTGAAGGACGCGGGGCACCCCCCCCCCGCCGGTGAGGGGAAGGGGTTGCTCGGAGAGGTCTGCGATAGTGCAACAGGAAGGCTTGGTATACTTGAACTTCTAAGTGGCGCATTCTTGACACCGCAGTTTCCGAGTGGAGATAATGGATAGAATGAGGAGGAGGAGGAGGAGGAGGAGGAGGAGGAGGAGGAGGGGGAGGAGGAGGAGGAGGAGGAGGAGGAGGAGAGGCAGAAAGAGGACGGGGAGAGAGGGGGGTCCTTGTCAGTCACCCAGCAAGTTCGATTCCCGATTCGTCTCAGATAGCGCCCCGTTGTGAGCGCAGGCACGCGACTTCAGTTAGGGTAGAATCCGATCAAAATAGTTCAAGGCCTTGACTATATGTGGGCGTCGCACGCGTTGCTTTTCATTCGACAACGATTTCTGTGCCTGTGAGTGCAAGTCTCTTTTTGAAAACAAAACCCAGGTTTTCATCTTAGGTCACAGTGCTATTCTAATACATTCCACACTTCATTACAGTCCGTGTTCAAGAAAACGCTCAGCGACATGGCGAATCTGCCATTCTTTTACAGCCCCAATCTTGCGGGCGTTTTTGGAATCAGATTCGATTCGATTCCATTCCATTCAGTCCGATGCCATCCGAACAATTCAATCCCATCCATACCACTCCCATCCAATCCACTCCAATCCAATCCAATCTAATCCAATCCTATCCAATCCACTCCAATCCAATCCAATATAATCCAATCCTATCCAATCCACTCCAATCTAATCCAATCCCATCCAATCCACTCCAATCCGATCTAATCCAATCCCATCCAATCCGATCCAATCCAATCTAATCCAATCCCATCCAATCCACTCCAATCTAATCCAATCCCATCCAATCCACTCCAATCCGATCCAATCCAATCTAATCCAATCCCATCCAATCCAATTTGATCCGATCCCATCCAATCCGAGTCAATCTATATATTTACGATTTTCGCGATTAGAATTTAGGGCTCACAACCCGGAAAAGGACACTTCGAGTGCAAATTGAAACTAGAAACGAGTTTGTGGACAAACACAAGCTGTTCCGTAGTGCATAAATTAATGACATGCATGTAGACATTTTCGAGTGAAAATATTTGCGAGGTTTAACGTGATGTGGAAATCATGTCAGTTAAATTTTACCTTTAACATTGTCAGTTCTAAACTCAAGCAAAGTGGCAATCTGAAGCAATGTGTACTTCAAACAATTTAATCAGTGAAAATAATGCAGCTTTAATGTCACGTGACGCACCACATGACAAAGTAACACTGACAAATTTGTTCGAAGACCACCGGAGGCCGATGATCAAATGGTACGAAGTCTGATGTCATTCAAATTGAGGGAAGCAGTAAATTGCACGGTTGACAACAATCTCATGTCACGTGACCTCTGAGGCAGTGACAGTAACGGGTTTTGTCCAATAGCAACTAGCGGCGATGGACTAAAATGTGCACCTAATACGAAATCAGTCAAGTGAACGAATGCTACAGTATTTGACATTCAAATACATGCACTGCACCTACATGGACAAAAGCGGTTACCTTCAAATTCATGTCACGTGATTTGCGTGTCATTAACTTGACGCCCGATGACGTCATCATTTCTAATTTCGTCTGGGACCATCTCTTGGTGGTTGTCTGAGAGTGTATCAAGTCTGAAGTCAATTTGTTGTAATAATTCAAAGCACCCGAATCACGAAGGTGAACGAAACGTGTACAGATTGTATGGGTGCACAAATGCCTATTTCAAATTTCTTAACTCAACACCAGATGACGTCATCATTTTGATTTTTTTCTAGGACCATCTTTGGCCGGGCTCCTCAGTATGTGCTAAGACTCAAGTCGATCGGATGAAGTAAACTATCAAAGTGGGGGTCCAGAGCGATTTGGCTGAATAAGGACAACATGAAACCGAACGAAAACAATACATGTATAGCTGTTTCGGAAAGATCGAAACAGCTAACAAGAAAAGTCTGTTCACCCGAATGAGCTCCTACTTAGAACTCCGGGATACTTTCCATCTGGCGTGATGACAGTCAGGCATTGGAAGTTCAGTCACTGTGGCGAGTGGACAGGCTACCCCAAGTCGTTGGCCTTGACTTTGGTTCATGTCAAGGTCACAAGGTTGGGAGATGCATGGTTGGGCTATAGGCCATGTTCAGACACCGTACTACGGAGACCGAAAAAAAGGTCTATCATTTGCGGTCACAGCGGGAGGTAAACATCTCATTGCGATATAGGAAGGTTTGCGGTGACACCATGTATCGGGTCTCTTAAAGGAACAGGTTTGGTTCTGAAAAGAACCTGAGTGGTAACTCGACGTTTCGACCAGTATGCTCTGGCCGTCATCATTCTCCTGAAGACGGCCAGAGCATACTGGTCGAAACGTCGAGTTACCACTCAGGTTCTTTTCAGAACAAAACCTGTTCCTTTAAGAGACCTGATACATGGTGTCACCGCAAACCTTCCTATATTGATTTACCCACCATGCAAAGCCTTAAAGAAGAATGAAACCCAGAGAAAATAGTTGGCTTATCTCTTTGGTTGATAAAACCAACCTACAATTACCCATGTGCAACTCACCTACGAGTTTCATAAAGAGGGAAAAATCATGGAATTCGGTGGTCGAATTCGCGTTCCCTCAACCCGCCATGCTTTCGAAATTCCCGGAAGGTCACTGCGGGGGTATGACATCACGGCGGAGACGACCCTGTCTGATTGGTCAGTTAGGCTTGTTCAATCATTTTAATTTAAACTACAAATATTAATCAACATTTAAAAAAGAATTATACCTCAATGTGTGAGAAAATAATCTTATAATCCTTTGCAGATTTATTGTTTTTCGCTTTGGTCATTATTTGAATTATTCTTGGGGATTGCGTATAGTCTTGATCTACAAACACTTTCACGGCTTCCTGATTGCATACGTTGCACGGACTGTACATGTACAGTGCACGTACAATGTACACGTTGTGTACTACATGTAATGTACAGTACATGTACACACTACTACTGTACTGTACACGTGTACAATGTACACGTTGTCCTACTTGTAATGTACTACTGTACACGTGTACATTACGTTGGTATCTGTAACAAAATAAACGCTGCGCAATTTTGGTTCTCTGTTTTCTTGATCTTCGCCGAATGGCGCCCTGTTATAACAGCTAAACAAGTAGGCCTAAAATAACTTATACACCAGGGGCTGAGTTTAATAAAGGTCCGACAACTATGACTGGGAGCCCACTGTGTCCGGCTTTTGTTTCAGCTCGCGTAATTTTAATAGGAAAATACGAGAAATGATTCAAGAGATGGTCGATGTTTTGGAGAGATTTCAGTTGTACACGTTAGCGAAGCTGTGTGGAGCTTAGTGGGGGTCAGGGGTCATGCACTTCCCAGCGTATGCTATGCACACAATAGCGCTGGGTGACAGGAGTTGCGGTCAGCGACCAGGGAATAAACAGTGTGGGCGACTGGAGTCGCGTTCCGATAACGTGTAAATTAGGCCTAGCTCCATGTTCTTGTTGCAGCACAAATAAAAATACGGCACGGTACGTATATCCCCCCTTCTTCCTCCATGGTAATTGGTACAATACATGTATATCTATGGAGTTTACCCTCCATGAGTTACAGATAAGCGGTCTGCGAGAAAGACTAGGCAGAACGTGCATGTGAGAAAAGTCACGCTAGGACCGAAACGAAAACATACATCAAAAGTCGATCGTATCATACAGGAAAAACATCAAAATTAACTCAGCTTTCTGGATTCCAATGCGGCAATTCGTGAAGCTGTCGATGAACGTGATGCCACCGCTGGTCGATGTGAAAATACTGAAGGAACGGCATGTTCTTTCAGTATATTTCTCGGCTTCGAGCCGGTGAGTTTGGCCCGCAAGTCAACCTCGATCCCAACTCCTCCGTGAAGTGATCGCTACAAATCACGTCATTTCGACTATATTTGTAGCCGACATTGAGAAATTTTTCTACTTTTATGGCCGCAGCCCACTTCCCAAACAACTCAGATCTCTTGGCCTTGTTAGGAACTGCATGGACAGATTTCCCTAGCTTTTTTCCGCTGGCATTGTTACAACCAAAAGCCTGGCAGTACACTATCGTTCATGCTCGCGAGTGTATACAAACTGCACGCAGTATACATGTGTTGTGTACACACATGTTACTTGTAGGGATACGTCCGTCCTGGCCCATGCGGGGGTAGCCCGTCATTATGTCATACCCCCCGCAGTGACCTGCCGGGAATTTCGAAAACATGGCGGGTACAGGGAACGCGAATTCGACCACCGAATTCCATGATTTTTCCCTCTTTATGAAACTCGTAGGTGAGTTGCACATGGGTAATTGTAGGTTGGTTTTATCAACCAAAGAGATAAGCCAACTATTTTCTCTGGGTTTCATTCTTCTTTAAGTCTTATTTATCTCATTGCAAACCCCTTGCGTTCATACTCACTGAGTTCAAATGAAATCTCTGGAACTAAGAGTCCTGATAAGTTACCGCGACTCTGACTAACAGCAGGCCGGCCAGGGACCTCATCAGGGGCCGGCCGACTCCTTCAACCCACCCAACCGCCACCGCCATCATCCCCCCCCCACTCGGCGCGCTAATTAAACCGCAGGATTCCATTTTAAAGTCACGCGAAGAGGGTCGAGCTATTAAGCCGACAAGTCACGCTCCGCGTCGACGAGAAGACCCGACTGACAGCACCCGCACCCCCACCCGTCTTTCTCTGACAGTCTGTCTCTGTCACCCTCTGTCATGCTCCTGAATATCTTCCTCTCTGTCTCTTTCTCGCTACATTGTGTCTCTCCATGTCTTGTCTCTTTCTCTCTCCAATTACCCGAAAGAAACAAAAAGTCACGGAGAACGCGGAGAGCGGTACCTATACGATTGTACACCCAACACTTTGAAGCTTGTCCTATATAATACAGTTCTTCCCGTGACCCGACCAGGCCCACAAATCTCCTCCCCCGCCTGCCCTGATGATAGTCCACCCTCTCCTCCTCTCTCCCCCTCCTTTCTGAAGTGAAAGGACAACACTACTGCGAGTTCCCCCGAGACTTGTAACAACAAACACGCATTATGCGCGCCGGGCGACGTATTAGGCGGCGAGAACGGGATCTCCCAGGCCTCACGACGGAGCACAGCGGACGGAGCGATATTCGGAGACGTTTCTAAGGCTTGTGGATTTAGATTAACGTGTGAACGCTGTTGTTGGCCCTTTCAAGTCTCCAGCGTTTTTTGGGGCGGGGGCAGTCGCTCTCTCACTCTGCGTTCTTTCCCTTTCCCTAATTAAAGTGGCGCCAAGTTCTCAGAACGTTACAGCTTCACCAGTCCATTGAGGGCGCTATTGTCTTGCCTCTGAGCAATAATTGGTCGACCAATGATCGTCTTCTATGGATGGCGGTCAAACAGTGTCGGTTCCTCTTGAACACACTTCAGAGACAAGGATGAGAGAGAGCATGGAGGGATACGTTCTTAAGTAAGAGTTCTTTAGTAAGAGTGGAGAGACAGACAGACAGACACACAGACAGACAGGGATTGAGCGTGTGTGAGAAAGGAAGACTGAGAGAGAGAGAGCTGAGAAAGGAAGAATGAGAGAGAGTGAGAAAGGAAGAGACAGAGAGTGAGAGACCGAGACAGAGAGTGAGAAATGAAGACTGAGAGAGAGAGGAATACTGAGAGAGAGAAAGAGAGAGGGGGTAGGGGAGAGTGAGAAAGGAAGACTGAGAGAGAGAAAGAGAGAGAGAGAGAGAGAGCCAGAGAGAAAAAGAGAGTGACAAAGGAAGACTGAGAGAGAGAGACAAAGAGAGAGAGAGAGAGAGAGAGAGAGAGAGAGAGAGAGAGAGAGAGGGAGAGAGAGAGAGGGGGGAGAGGGAGAGAGAGAGAAAAAAAAGAGAGAGAGAGAGGGTAAGAAAGGAAGACTGAGAGAGAGGAAGACTGAGAGAGTGAGAGTGAGAGAGGAAGACTGAGAGAGAGAGAGAGAGAGAGAGAGGGAGAAATAGAGGGAGAGAGAGAGAGCCAGAGAGAGAGCCAGAGAGAGAGCCAGAGAGAGAGAGCCAGAGAGAGAGCCAGAGAGAGAGGCCTGCAGTCGTGTAGAGAGGACAGCGCGATGGAATCCGAGCTCACCCTGCATGCGGGGACCACTCGACGTTTGCCTTGGGACCAGTTCATCCCCCATCTCCGAGAATAGGGATTACGGGCAACACGGCTGTCGCTCACGGCGCGGATTGTGGCCTATAACCCTGACAGAACACGACCAGTAGGGGAGATGACGATGAAAACAAGCGATCGCGCACAATGCAACCGCTCCATGAAAGAAAAGATCTTTATGGACCAGGGCTGAACGAGTACAGTTTCTTCCCTCTTCGCCCCCCCCCCCAAAAAAAAAAATGGAAACAAGTCATGATGGTTTTGCTGCGGGACTATACGCAGCGACGTATACAAGGGGGTCATTCATCAGAACAGACAAGGATGCATTTGAGAGTAAGTCGGGTAAACGAGGCATACAGAGAGGAAGAGGGAGGCATATTGTGCAGTCAGTCGTATGAAGCTCAATTCGGGGGAACAAATACCCACACTTTTCAATGGGGACGAGTTCACTATCTCGACGGGACTATAGTAGGCCTACACATTTCCTTCCAAAATTTCCAAGAAAGATTAGAGGGGACATCGAAAGAGCCAACTTGGAACCCGAGGCCCGTCCAGTCGCCGTGTGAATGTGTGTCAAATGCTTTGAAAAGTCATATCAAACTGGATAAGGGTTCGCAATCATGCATTGACGGTAAACAAAATAGCCTATTTCTGCTGCCTAGGATTACTGAGGACTGAATCCAGACTACTACGTCTCCAAGACCTTTCTTACTCATATCACACTAGTGTGTTGTCCAAACTCGGTCTGTGTAACGGGGAATCGGGGTGTAGTTCTCGCCACCTACGGCTGGTTCTGATTGGATGAGCGCCACCTACGGTTGGTCTCAATTAGATGAGCGCCACCAACGGCTGGTTTCAATTAGATGAGCGCCACCAACGGCTGGTTTCAATTGGATGAGCGCCACCAACGGCTGGTTCCTATTGGATGACGCCGTTGGTCGATTTGAATACGAAGAAACACTTACTTGCCATACTAAACGTGTTCCTTAGCATTGAACTAAACGTTACGAAAAAACAACTGAAGGCACAAAATGGAGTTAACACAAAAGATGTTCAGGGGGATGGCAAGAGTTCCACTTGTGTAAAGTTTGAATAAACACACGCTATTCGCCAGAGAAAGGGTAAAACAAACTGTGCATTCCGTTTCTGTTGAGAATACCGAAAGGAAGGCCAGAGTGCACGGAAGCGCGAGTAATCCTCGGCCGCAACCACTGTCTCGGACAATTGTGCTCCCTGATAATAGCCAGGTATCTCGCGCAAACCACGGGTCATCCAAGCTCAAACGGCCCGGTGCCATTATACGTCCGGTGGTCGCGCAACCACAATTGCGGGATTCCGTCCCTTTATTCCCTGCCAGCTATAAATACAGCTGGGCTGTCGGTAAACAGTCTGGCGTGCGTGCAAGGCGGGTTTTTGTGTGTGCGTGTGTGTGTGTGGACCGTGTCGGTGGGGTTGGCGTTGGCACGAGCCCGCGGTGTGGCACGGTCGACGACTTGACGCGATGCGTTTTCGTCTGCTCACCAGCGGTCTTACTCAATCAACCGACCCCTTCCTCCAACCAACCAATCAACCAACCACCCCGTCCCTCTGCCCCCTCCCTCCTGAGTCCTATCCATGTACACGTATCCCGTCCATCCACCCATCCACCCGTTCTAAGATACATGGACTATGGAGGCATTGGGAGCAGTGACACCATTGCTTCCTTTGAAGCCCAAAACGTCAATCATTCGGAGATCGCACAACACCACCCCAACGGTAAAGGTAAACATTGTTCTTACCAAGGACAACGTATTCTCCCGACAAGTGTTTTGCCCTTCGAGAAATCGTCTGATAACTGCCCTCGGAATTTACGGCCGCAATCACCCAAAGTTACCGGTACACCTAGAAACCAGGTGGTTGATTATAGCAAACGCATCGCGTGCAATTGCCTGTTTGTCTTTACGATATCATAGATTGTCCGTTTCTGTTTTGCTCTACCAAACGGGTCCGCTCCGCGTACTAAAATCGTTAACATTTCTACACGGGCCATTCATGCTGCACTGTAAAAACAAATGTGAGCAACCGAGTTTCTGGGTAAAGTTGTTTAACCTGTTGACCAAGGGTTGGTCAGTCAGATTACCTCAATTAGTTGGTTAAAATATAACCCAGAAAATGGATGAGTTGACTAATACTATAGCCCAACGTTTGGAAAATTGTTGGGCATTTATTTGCCCAACATTTTCACAGTGTGCACGTTCACACTACGCAACAACACACCGTATACCTGAATCTGTATCCTTGTCGAGACATGTCTTTGTCAGAAACGATGTTTTAAAAATGCTCCCGTTTCAAGTCAACCACATTCACTTTCCTGCTGGTTAGAAATTTCCAAATTTCCAAATACCAGTTTCGTGATATTCTTGTGGAGACCTTTAGTGAATTTCCCTGTGGGGACCTATTCAACCTATTGTCCCTAGGTCTCCATGAGACACCTATCGAGCAGGGTTATAATTTCGACACGCTGTGGTAAAACCTCGTGGGCAGGGGCCTATTTCACGCAGCCTCTTAAAGCAGCAACAACACTGGCCCAAGAACGAAAAGTCATAATTCTTGTTGTCACCTTGTCATCCCGAACTTCCATTGCTATTAGCAACGTACAAGTCAGGAACAACTGACTTCACATCACAATGTGGTTTTTAATCCTGTTTACACAAGGGATAGTGTTCATGCTTAGCAGACTTTCAGGGTTAATCGGCTCTATGAGATTGGGCTCAGGTTACGTGAGTGCAACCCTGGAGATTTTATTTTTGCCGTGTGAAAAGCTAGTATGCTATCATAAGTTCCTATGAGGGACTTCGGTCGTGGCTGCTCGGATAAATCCGTCCGTTGGAAATTCACGAAACACGGCTTCATGGTTGAAACAAGGACACGGTGAGGTCACTACCCTCCGTGCACCCAGCATTGTAACGCGATGACTGCAGTCCATGTCTGCCCAGTGCCACTTTATCGGCTGAGGAGCGATACCCTCTGTATCAGAGGGAATGACCTTCCTTGGAATGACCTTCCTTTTCACGTTTAATAGGAGAGCTGACAGTTTCACCACTTTTAAACCACTGTTAAAAACTCATCTTTTTAAACTGGCTTTCAACTTGATGTAATTTGTTTTTATTAATGTTTAATGTTTTAATAATTTAACTTTTTGATTTTAGAGTAAATTATTCTTACTTTTTTAATTTTGTTGTGTCTGTAATGTTAATCTTTCATCAAATTTTATTTATCTTTTCATGTTTTAATTTTCATTTTACATGCTTGGTGTATTAAGCAATTTTACTTTTGACCAATATCTACTTATTTTTTTTATATTTAATGGTATCTTTCATTCATATATATTTGTATAATACTGAATGCCTTTCTAATTGTTTGTATTTTTGTCTAAGTTTTATGTATCAGTAAGTGCATTTTAGGTTATTTATTGTTATTTTTGTTTTAACGTTATTTTATCATATCTGTTAATTTGTATGTAGCCTACAGCGCATCTGAACATGCATAATGGAATTTGCGCTTTAAGAATGAATTTAATAATAATAATAATAATATCAACGTTCCCTCTCCCCGCGTTAAGTGCTGTCAAGCGAAGCTGAATACCAGCCGACACCCGGCAGGGCACCAGACTATAGCCTCCACAGGCCAGCGCGCTGCAACTTGTGCCGAAATGGCAGCGTGCGGTTGAGCAGAGCTGCTCGTCGGGCCACCGCCGCACCGGGCCTGAATGGACGTCGGGCGACGGGCGCGCTGTTTCCTATGGTCTTGTCTTACTACAGACGGACTCCCCGAACAAGTCTCATTCTGGACCTTTTTTTTCTATGGCCGTTTCGCTTTGGTCCGAAACGTAAAACAGCTGGTAGTTTACGTATCAGTTTGTCAACCACACCGTTGGTCAAATATCGAATGCACCTTTAGTCATCATCCAAAGCCAAAGTCAATCTTAAGTACATTTGTGTAGGCCTACCAAAATAAAGCAATTGTGTACTGATTTATCGACAAAAATGTCGTTTAGTTCCGAATAGGACCTTTTCTCAGAGGCAGAAGTTCAGCTAAGATCGAAACTTCACGTTCTAACCGCCTAAGCCGATACTTAGACCCTGCACAAAAACAGCCCCAAAACCTGTGTGCCCAATATCCGTGAGGAGGTATCCTAAGTTCACTGGCTTGGGCTGGACATAGCACGCATCTGTATGGGGAGTAATGATCCGGACCCGCAGCCGCTTATGATAATAAAAGCTCGTGGCTAATCCGTACCATCTCGGAGAGACCGTTGGTAAAGCTGTTGGCCGCATAAAAAATGTTTATAAAAGAGCTCTGCTCTACCAGTATCTGACATAGTTTGTTTTTCTCATTATTGTTTCAGCAATAAGCTTTTCAAAATTTATGTACTATTTTGTCTTCATCGTTTACCGTTTGTCTGTTCACTTCCGACCGTGGCTGTCCGTTTGTCCGTCCGCTTGTCTTTGTCTTTGTTCCCGTTTCGTAATAAGGCATTTCACTACAAGCCTCGGCTTCCCGAAGATGCCTCCATGCTTATTTTCCCCTTTATCTTTTGTACAATTAATTCATTCTAAATGTTGGTGAATATCTTTCCGATCAAGGCTTATGCATGCATAGGCCTATGTTCAGCTCTTCCCATGAAGCATGGAAATAAATGTGAGTTTGAATTGAATTGAAATGAAATGTGAGTTTGAATTGAATTGAATTCGTATCTAGTCGAAGTGCGCACAAAGCTTTTTTGTGCAAACTTTAAAACGCATGGTTTGAGTATCAGGCCACGGTCAGGGTTAGAGTAGTCTATTCTAACCCTGAACCTCAAACCTCGAGCCTGTAAGTTGGTAATTGGAAGTTTTTTAACGCAAGGGACGGTGCGCAATTCTAAAGGTCACGCAAGGCTGAACGATTGTGCTCGACATCGGCATTCGATTCGAGGGGACCCGCGAACCGCGGAGAGTGTCGACATTCCATTTCAGCGGGGGCATTCCAGTTTCCTCTAACTGATTTGTGGGTCGTCCCACTTTTTTTTTTACCGCTTCCCGATCATGCCAGACACAACAGATCAATCAAGGTGACAGATTGGCTCGCGTCCAACCGCTGCATCATAAAGGAAAACAAAAACCCATTATCGCCGAGCCCCGATGGCGGCGCGCCACGAATGTGGATTCCGGGAGGAGGGGGGGGGGCTCACGACGGCTGGAGACAGAGACTACGCCGCCGCACTTGCGCGCACATCTGTAGAACCACGATTGACCTCAGCCGAGGACCACAATTGTCAGGAGGACGGGTCATTTGCTTGACGGATCTCCCCCTCTCTTCTTTCGAGCGGCGATAATCGATGTTCCTCGAGGCACTAGAATGTTGAATTGATCAAGGTCGAGAGAGAGGGGGCGTGTTATTACCCCCCTCCTTTAGTTGGAGCGTCTGAGCTCGTCCAGTATACACAGCGAAACAAAGATGGCAGACGGGTGGACTGGAGGCATGCGTACAAATCAAGGATCTTTGATCTGCCCATTTGTAGAGGGAAGTCCTGGACACGTCCGACGAGTATGACCCTTGATCAGACAAGTTGCTCAAGCACTTGACGAATCTATCCCACACACAACTCGACGTTTTATGGGTACCGGTGTAACGATCTCAGATGGGCCCCCGTGCTGAGTTGAGCCGTGACGTCACTGGCTCACCTCAGCACGTTGCAGCAACGTTCTCAGCTGCTCAGACGAGTCAGTGAACCAAGCACCTGGGGCGCCCTTCATGTGAACGTTGTTTATGATTATCCGTGAACGAACACAATTTGTACTATTTGCTTTTGATTGTATAAAGCCAATCGATATACCCTCATTACGGGGGAACAACTGCAGCATTTCTTCTCCAGTGTAAAACTGCAAGTTCTAGGCCTAGGTACTAGGCTCCGTACTGAGCGTTGTTGGTAAATAACTAAGGGTCAACGATCGTGCCTGAAAGCGCTGCATTGCCAATGGCCGTATCGACTCAGCAAGGCCTTCAAAATGGACAACTACCGTACGCACTGCGCATGACGTTTTTTTATCCATATATGGTGACGGTCTCATCTGAGCATGGGATCCGTATCAGACCGCTACACCGGCACCCCTTCGTAGATCTGGGGGTCGTGGGTTATGGGTCCCCTGCTGGAGGTTCCTCTGAGTCTGCCCGGTCAAATCGTGGGGCGTATGGGCACAAGGGGCTACACAGTGCCCAGAATGCTCATGGAAGAACCGAAGCCTGTAAGGCCAATCTTTTAGGTTTTATTGATACAGGCTCATTACTTGGAGCCGAGAATGTTCTTCAAAGTGCCAAAATCTGACCTGTCAAAGTCTGGCGTGGGGCACAGGTCCCTACAATGTGCCAATATACTCACCTCTAAGTGCAAAGATATGAACATTTAAAGCGAGGATTTATCAGAGTCTAGTACTACAGAGATCTAAGATGGTCCGCTCAGTGGCGAGATCCGATCAGCTTGATGTCTGTGGGCCATGGCAGATCCCAACCCACGGGCCCGAGAGTGCTCTTAAAAAGGTGCTATATGGATTCGAACCGGCGAGTTCCCGGTTTTCGGTGCAAACGATTCATGAGTGTGCCTGAAAGTTCCAGCATTCACAGTGTGCGGTTCTTTGATACAGGCTGGTGCCTAGAGCCACGTTCCTCAATGTTCCTCAGAATAAAGTGCCGAGATCTGCACGCGCAGTCAAACCTTGAACGGTATGAGCGCAATCCACTGCATAGAGACAATCGTTTTCCCCCTCGAAACGCCGAGATCTCTCCCAAAGTCAAAGCTGATACACCTTACGAGGATAGAGACCCATATACCAAAAGTCAAGGAAGTTTGACATCTAACCATTCGCCACTTTGGGGTTTTCCGAGTAAGGACTCCGATCCGGAGTCCGTCCCACGGTCCGTGAGGCAAACAACAATCTTCCTCAGAAGTGCCGAGATCCGGAGAGTCAAGGGCCGAAGCTTCCGGCTCGACAGAGCCAAACAGTTTCCTCAAAGGTGCCGACATTATGAACGAATCGTGTCTTGGGGCTCACGAGCACGGAGTCCCACGCACCTAGAGCCACGAAAATCCTCCTCAGCAGATATGCAAAAGATCGGCCCATGGTAGAAAAAAAACAACCCACACTGTTCTTTTTTTCTTCTTTCCTTCCCGACGTCGACCCACCTGTCCAAACATACTCCCGTCTGAGGTAAGAAAACACAAGTTTGAAATGCACGGAAATCCCAGGATCCAAAAGGTGAGACTTTCTGCCGTCAAGGAAAGGGGACAGTGGGGGGGAAATGAAGAAAATGAAGTGACGGAGAAAAAAAAATGAAGCAAAAGAAAATCACTCGGCACATGAGGCTGAATACATAATCAAGGTTTCACTCTACACTGTGGAGTTCGACAAATATTGACAGCGACGTGGACGGAATGTCTTTTTTTTTTTTTTTTTTTTTTTTTTTGGGGGGGGGGGGGCTTGTTCACTCGCTTTCCGGAGCATCCAGCGTGTTTTCACACTCTTCCTTGCGGGGGGAAATTGCGGTGAGAGTCCCCCGCGCAGACGAGTGGAACGACCGGTGGATATCCGTCATAATTCGGGACGGCTCGGTCCCAAAGCAAAACTCTTAAAAACGACCAAACAGAAAAAAAACCGTCAATTTCATTTGGGTCCGGCCCGTGGAAAGTGGTTCGAGTCACGTTTTCCACACCAGTTCCTCCCTTTTGTTTATCGACTGCCCGCTGAATCACGGTCTGGCGGGACCGGCGTGCCGACGTGACTGTTCCAGAAGTTATCAAAACATTTTCCCGCTCCCAGCAGAATGACGGGGAGGAGGAGGGGCGTGTGTGTGTGTGTGTGTGTAGGGGGGGGGTACTATACGGTGAGCCCGCTTGAAAGGGTTACCTCCCTTATGATCTCGGGTCACTGGTGCGGCAACTGATACACACAATGTGAAGGAATGTCAAAACACTTTGAACCAATGTAAATGCGGGTCAGATACTCTGGCACTCGCATGAGTCCACGTGCACGTATATAGACTGCAAAACATAGAGATATTGGGCAAGTGAAGTTTAGGCAGTACCGGCGTACACTCAGTGCAGCAGTGATTTATGATCGATTTTGACTTTGAAAATCAAATAGTCTTGGCATTTTTATTGAGCAATGATTTTGGACCGTGGATATTGTAAGGCAACGCCGGCCAGAAATGCTGGTTAAAATGATCTATGCTATGTTTATTGATAGGCTCTGGTGATTGAAAACAAATGGTGAAGTTTAAGGATGTACCGGTTGCTCACCCCGTAGCTTCGGCGCCGAATTTGATCATAAACAAACATTCTCCGACGAATGAGCCGAGCGCCGAATGTACGACTGTAAACTTAGCAGACGCTATACAACACAATGTGCTGTCTGTGATCATTTCTAATTTTGTTTTTTCTCGAAGCACCGCGATGTCAACTCTGAGGCACCCAACAGGCTCTTCCCCTCCCACGAGACGGTCCATAAAACTTGAACGAATAATGGGTCGCCTCGCATTTGATCGTGTAGAGAAAAGTCGGGTCAACAGTACCCCGAGGACCCGTTGGGGGCGGGAGAGAGTTCAGATGAGCGTTCCAAGAGTTTACGAAGGTTGTGAACTTGTGAACGAAACCGTCTGCCACTCGCGGTTGCACAAACCTTTTGCCAAACAACCTTTTGACAATACAAGATTGTATGATAAATCTTGGGACCAGAAATGTTGCAAACCGTTCACTGACTGTAATGCACACCTCAGTGGAGGACTGGGCCCCGATGTTTTCGATCCTAGCGAGCTCTTTTCTCAGAGGCAGAACGCAGGCTCTGCCTCTGAGAAAGGTCACGCTAGGATCGAAACGTCAAGCCATCTATAGAATGGTTGAGTCTAATCGTTTGTTGTTGCCCGAGTGAGATTCACTGGTGCTCGGTGAAACAGTTTTGCATTCACACGAGCTAACATCCTAGCTATAGGTCCCGGTGCGTAAAGAAAGGCTTCCACCGAGCGCGGTGCAGGGGCTTCCCTGCCGCCATCATGTAGAGGAGAATCTCACCCCTACTCTGTCACACAAAGCCACACAAGTCTCAGCAAAGCCAATCCTGCATGCTTGTTCCTGCGGCTTTATACTCCCTCAAGGGGTGAGAGAGAGAGAGAGAGAGAGAGAGAGAGAGAGGGAGAGAGAGAGAGGTGGGGAGAGACTAGAGAGGAGTACAGAGATAGATAGAGAGAGGTGCATGTAGAGAGCGAGAGATTATAGATAGATGAAGGGCGAGAGAGGGAGGGAGAGAGAGGTGGGGAGAGAGAGGTGGAGAGAGGCAGGGAAGAAGAGAGAGGATGAGAGAGGGAGAGAGACAGGGAAGGAGAGAGAGGCGGAGAGAATGGGAGAGAAAGAGAGATGGAGAGGGTAGGGGGAGAAGGAGAGAGGGAGGGGAGGAGAGAGGCGAGAGAATGGGAGAGAAAGAGAGATGGAGATGGTAGGGAGAGAAGGAGAGAGGGAGGGAGGCGAGAGAATGAGAGATGGAGAGGCTAGGGAGAGAAGGGGAGAGGGAGGGGAGGAGAGAAAGGCGAGATAAAGAGAGGTGGAGAGGGTAGGGAGATAAGGAGAGGAGAGAGAGAGTGGTGGAGAGAGAAGAGAAGACAGAGGGTAGGGTAATAGAGGGAGAGGGGAGGGACGGAGGGAGAGGGAGGGGCAGGGAGAGAGTGGAACAGAGAGGGATAAGCTATCGCGCCCCGCATCCCATGAGACTACCACCAGCGCCGGTTCTCATCGATGCGGATCAGCCCAAACCGCTAATCCCGCCAAGAGGTCTTTGGGGGGAAAAAAACGCCCGCAAAGAAGCACTCTGGGAAGAAACCGACCGAGAAAAGATCCAAGCTCTAAGCGAAATGACACCCAGGGGAATAGCTGCAGGAGATAAACCCCCAACAAGATGCTCAGCCTCTCCCTGTTTCGCCGGGTGAATAAGTGAACCGGCAACTCCTCTTTTCTCGGTCGAAGTCAGCAGGTGGTATTAATGGTTCATTATTGTGATCGAACAAAAATGCAGTTCCGCCATAGTCCGGGGTCCCACCCAATCAGTTAGAAAAACATTAAAAGGTGCCACCTTTTTTCGATCCTCATGGGGCCAGGAGAGAGAGACAGAGAGAGAGGCGGGCAAGATAGGAGTTACGCTACAAAACCACCTGCTAGGTTTTAGTGGGACTTATTCTGAAGGGGTTTAGTTCGCTGAACGGGCGAACGTGGTTGCAATAGCGTGAACGGACTGCCTGACACCCGCTCCCTTCACAGGGACGGTACGGTCATCCCCTTTGGTTCCACGCAGTATGTTATCGATACAAAACAAAACGATATTGTAAACTGTTTACTGACGAGTGCAACCAGGAATTTACAAATGTCAGAAGGTTATCAATCAGATCAGGCAGGGAGCCAGGTCACAGGGCGCGACCTCAAGCAACAGCAGCTACAACTGACAGAATTTACGTGGCGTCCAACCGATTACTGCATCTCTGTGCATGCAGGCCTACACATCCCTTGTTGTATGATTACATCCATCCTGGATACCATTTCTTGTTCACTTTGTTTCATTAATGAGGTTGTTGTATAAAACTGAAACTGTTTTGCATGCGTATGAGCGCAGCGAAGTAGCATGAAAAGAGATATAGCCTAGGCCCTATAAGCGGTTGGTACCCGCACTGCACTGCAAGCACCCTTTCATCTTTCCAAGCAGAAATCTGCTGAGATCGACCCTCACTCAATTTCGGCTCGCGGAACCGTTCACCTCGTGTTCTCGAAAGAACAAAAATAAATGATCCCAAACTCTACGCGGAAGTAGGGAGGCTATTTCTTTTCGACGACAATTTCTTTTCACTGGCTTCAATCCAAAGTGTCAAATATCTATAGAAAATTATGACCGATTCGTCATTAGATTGACAGGCTGACAGACGACCAAAGGTCCGGTAGGCCTATGTGGTTTTGGAACTGGTGCCAAAAAGCTCCAACAAAGACCAATTCATTGTTACGGGGTTTTTTATGATCATTCGCCCACGGCCATTGAAATCACATTGTGTAATGGTTTTTTTTCCCTCTCTTAAGAGATTGTTATCAGTCTGTAGACGCAGAGACGTGTGGAATAGGGAACTACGAGCAGCCATGCAGACATTCTGACATCTTTATGTGAAACTGCTGGCTCCACAATTAAAGGGCGGTATTGTCCCGCCAGTTCCATACCGCGGGTTGAACGCAATCGAATCAATCACGGAATTGCCGACAAGGCGGCCGCGTGAGACAGAATGGCTTCGTCGGCGGGCAGCGCGCCTAACTTCCTCCTCTTTTGTCCAACAGACGGACGCGTCTTTTATACCTGCGGCATGTGACCATTGCGGGGAAAGGCGCGTACAACACCCTTGAACTGGGTCACGTCATCTTGGACAATGGGTCTGCGGTGACGCAATGTAACGCATCACTTTTCAGACGGGAGTGTGGCTCTGATAGGAGCCGGTGTACTCTTGCCCGAAACGTTGAGTTACCGGCTCTTTTCTCAGTACTCCGTCTCAAAAGAGACGGTCCTCGTGGTGTCACCGCAAACCTTCCACCTGAGACTTCCACCACGCAAACCTTCACAACATGCACTGATGTTTGCGTGGAGGAGAATGCAATTCAATGAAGTTTTGCCCTTGCTCGACGTGATAAACACTGAGTGCTCAGTGCTTTGCCAGGTGTCCTGCCAAAAAGTGTCCCTGCCAAATACTGTCCGCTCATTAGCATACTGATCGCTGATTGGTTAGCGTTAGGACTAGGATTAGGGTCGTTATGGTTAGGGTTTGGATTAGAATTAGGATTGGGATTAGGATTAGGGTTAGGATTAGGGTTGTTTGGGTTAGGGTTAGCGTTACGGTTACAGTTAGGGTCCAACGGTACCAAAGTGCCCAACGTTGCGTGTGTTAGGCCAGCAACCATACACAATGCGTGTGTAGTGCGCAACCATACCCCAACCACGGTGGTTGAATGTCATACGTATTGGACCAATCAGCGATCAGTATGCTAATGAGTGGACACTATTTGGCAGGGGACACTATTTGGCATGACACCGGTGCCTGATTAAAAAAAATCAGGCAGCTCTACCTTCTTATACCGACAAGCTTCTTGTGGGTCCCCCATCTCATTGCATTGATTACTTTCCATCATCAATTCTTGCATCATGGTTGGCCTATTTACTACTTATTCTCCCGTTTGCGATCTATGGCCAGTTTGTGTAGTGTTTTGCTTTGAGAAGAAATACATTTGATGGCTTGATTTGATAACCTCCAGATGTGCCATAATCCCTCTCTAATCCCCGGCACCGCCATTGGAATTGAGTGCAGCGACGCCGCAAATTTAACCCCCCCCTCCATAATCCCGTCATTGAGAGATACACCCCCCTCTTTCAGGCGCGGGTGCACGGAGGGGCATCTGATAGAACAGGAGATGAGATTGAGGTAAATCGATCGGAAATCAAACTCGGAACAAAAGGGGGGTTTGCTCTAGGCCAGTGTATAGTTTTGGGAAGGGGGAAGGGGGTGGATTACAAAAATTGAGGCGAACAGGGAGGAAGATTTCACAATGGGTGTTTATGACGTGATTAAGGCTGGCCTTTGCCCTCCTTCCTTTTGGCGGAGGACGGGGAACTCATTTCGCGGTAAGGAAAGAAGGCAGAAGATGAGACAGACGAAGAAGAGACAGGTGACATTTGTTCACTTTTCAAAAGAAATTCTTTATCACAATACTTCTACTTCTTTATCTTCCTCTTGTTCTCCCTTTTCTTCTTCTTCCTCTTCATCTTCTTCTTGTTCATTTTCATCCTCTTTTTCTTCTTTATCTTCTTCTTTTTCTCCCTTTTCTTCTTCTTCCTCTTCTTCTTTATCCTTTTCATCTTATTTTTCTTCTTCATCTTCTTCTTCATCACCTCCTCCCTTCTTCGTCTCTTCTCTCGTCGTCGTCGTCTTCTTCTTCTTCTTCTTCTTCTTGGACTTTCAAAGGAATCTCTTATTTCCAAATTTGGAGAGCCTGACGTTTCGATCCTCGCAGGACCTTTCTCAAAGGGAGAAAGAGAAATTTTTTTTGGAGAGAAAATCGTAACTTCCCATAAATTTTCCCCCTTTTTTTGGTTTACTTTCAAAGCACTGCAATAATAGTATTCCTTTTGAAAAAAAAAGTCATTTCCGTCCTCTGCCTTCTTTCGCTGACGGTTCTTCCCCCAAAACGAAGGAGTCAAGAAGGGTCAATTTGATTGCGTTGTCACTGAAAGCACCCCTGCCGGTCGTCCAAAAAGTGAAGGCCACTCTCTGTGGGGAGAGAAGAGGGAACCAGCAGCATACCCGCAGAGAGTGGTCACACTTCAGACCCGTATAGGCTTCAACCCAGCGGGTGGGTCGTCGGAGGAAGGGCGTGAGCTCCCTAATTAGACGGGACAGCCTCCGTCGGCCCGGTGTGTGGGGGGGGGACGACCCAACAAAAATCGTCCAGTCGGGATTTAACCCATTGCCTTCCACCCTCCGCTTCGCTTCATGTGCACGGCGGTGGAGCTGTGACACCACGAGTTATCGTCGTCCGCTGACAAACCAGATTGGCACATATTTAAGACGTGAAGGTTTGCACGGTGGAAGTGCCAAGAGTAAGGGTTTGCAGTGACATCGTGTGACACATCCTTTTCCTATCAAAAAATAGGCAAGGGGGTGACGTTTCGATCCCAGCAGGACCTTTCTCAAAAGTAGAAGCATTCTGCCATACCCTTTTGGCTATTTTAGCCAGCCAGCAGTTTGCAACAGTTGTTGCATAGTACAGCGCATCTCTTTTCAGACGGAGTGTGGCTCTGAAATGAGCTACCGGTACCGGTAACAAAAGAGCTGGTCCAAAATCAGTACAGCAATCACCGTGTGAACATAATATCCAAGTGCGGTTCTGAATAGAACCGATGGAAAACCACACACACTCGCAAGAACCGTCACACTCACTCACAAAAGAGATATGGCTTCAGTGCAAACCGCCCTTGACTCGCCATACCTCCACCCGTGAACGGCCTGCAATCCCACCGGCCAGGCAGCGTATTTTTTTTTCGTAGGAGGGTTAGGGGCAATCGTCATAAATGGGCGTGTCGTAATTTCTTCAGTCGTAATTTTCTTTAAAAAACAATTAGACACACCTATCTTTTTTTAAAATGAAAATTGCCCTCAACCCTCCTACGAAAAAAAAGTACACGGCCCGGTGTCCTGCCAAAAAGTATCCCTGCCAAATACTGTCCGCTCATTAGCATATTGAACGCTGATTGGTTAGCGTTAGGGATAGAGTCAGGGTTAGGATTAGGATTAGGGTCGTAAGGGTTAGGGTTTGGATTAGGATTAGGATTAGGGTTAGGATTAGGATTAGGGTTTGTTTGGGTTAGGGTTAGCGTTACGGTTACAGTTAGGGTCAAACGGTACCAAAGTGCCCAACGTTGCGTGTGTTAGGCCAGCAACCATACACAATGCGTCATACGTGTGTATAGTGCGCAACCATACCCCAACCATGTCATACGTATTGAATGTCATACGTATTGGACCAATCAGCGATCAGCATGCTAATGAGCGGACACTATTTGGCATGACACCGGCACATGTTCAAATTTGTAGAGGCACGACGTACGAGGGCGGAAGACGGTCAGTCATCTGGGAGGTTGCCCCGATGCCTCGCGTGGTCCGAACAGAACCCGGAGGAGTGCAGTCCGGCCCCGATCCGGACGCGGTTCACGGGCGTCGGACGTCTCCCGTCCCCGCTCAGTCGGCCCTTCCTCTCGCCGCCGCACCCTTCCCAAGAACTAATCATCACTGACGCTGACGTCCTTCGCGCCCGCAAAGGTGCGGAGAGGTCGAAGTCATTTGGCACGCGAGCCAGCTCCGTCTCCTTTGAGAAAACGACGGAGAAACCCAATCTCTTTCTCTTTTGTTTTCCTTTCCAGCACGCACGGCCTGATAAATGGCGGCCTTCTCCAACTCTCCTCCATCCTCCCCTTGGCGGCAAATGATTCGGACAGACCAATTCCGATTGTCCAGGCGATGCTCCAAAATCTTTTTGTTGCTGCCGATGTTTTTTTTTTCGTCTTCAATGACCATTCAATCTCGGGCCGGATCCCTTCTGAAGGCAGGCACCGAAACTAAAGCCGGGATCTCTCAGTTCTGCAAAGTGTACAAAGCTTCGTTTTTCTTTTGGGCGGAGCCGATTGGGGAACTCCGAGCGCATTACAAATAAAAAAAAGAGAACAAGAATGCCGCACTCTCTCAGAGCGGGATCGTTTCGTGATCACACCGTCTTTGGTTTAGGTAATGATGGGAATCTGAGATGGGGGGAGGGGGGAGGGGGGTGGGGGACGGGAGAGCGGACGTGTGAAGCGCGCAAATTGACACCACTAACGACCACGCGACCGCGCTGTCGTGAACGCCCACAATGGAAAGAACAAAACACACACACTTCAAACCTCCATCCTCCCCGCCTAATTCGTTTCTTTTTCCCCTCCTATGTTTTCAATTAACTCGAGCCCTTAACGTCCAACTACTGATGGGGGCAGAAGTCACCACACCGTGTGCGTCAATGCGTGTGTTAGTTTGGGGGTAGTAAAGAAAGCGTGACCAATCCGTGACGTAAAGGTGGTAGTTCCATGAAATGAGAAGAAATGATCTTCGGTTAGGCCTGATATAAGGGGAGAGATGCCACTTGTATTGAAAAAAAAAAAAAATAAGGTCCCGTAAGATGACTAGCTTAGTTCGGCTGGGGCTTGAATCAACAGTACTGGTATTTTTTGCGCCGGCCGGGAAGAGAAACTCATTTCAATAATCATCACAGTTTGAGTTGAGCTTAAACAAAATGTTATTTTATATAAGAAAAAAGCACAGAAATTGTATTCAATAATCATCACAGTTTGAGCTGAACAATACAGCACTTTTTTAGCATTAAAATAACACTTTTTATGCGAATTGAATCAATAAAAACCGAATGTGAAAAACCAAATGAGACTAAAATCGAATAAAGATTCAAAATAAATGGTTTTGAGGAGACTGACTAAAATCGAATAAAGATTTAAAATAAAAGGATTTTGAGGAGACTGTGACTAAAACCGAATAAAGATTTAAAATAAGAGGTTTTGAGGAGACTGTGACTAAAATCGAATACAGATTTAAAATAAAATTGTAAATTGTAATAAAATCGATTGTTTTCGTTTAGAAATAAAACAAAAACCAAAACAAAATGGGGTCGAATGTAGTGATTATATAATAAACCAGTCAAGCATGTCGGGCTGGCAGGGAGCTCCCAGGCGTGGGCCAGCCGCAAGGCAGTCTTGTGAGTAACCTCAACCGGTGTGTAGATGTATACCTCTTATTTGGTCGCTGTGTCGTGCTGCTGGGCTACCCACCCGCGACTCAACCTATTCCCCGCAGTGCACCCCGCGCTGGGGCAAACAGGTACAGTAAATGTATAAATACTACAATAACGACATCGGGGCATTTGTATAACGCCTCGTAGGCATGTATTTTGTTTCCATCCACCATCGAAGCCAATGGACGACAGAAGATTAAAGAAAATGATAGAAAAAAAAAAAACACTTACACAATAGATCATACTCCGATGTAGCCTTGATCAAAAGTCGACGGGCGACGATTTCGAAAAACCTGTTAAAACCTGTTCGGCCTTCTGTATAATAGTGCGTTAAGTGCACGCAGACACACCGCAAGGCGCTTGGCAGTGATGCACTCGTTTGTCTCCAGTCCGCGCGTCAATAGCTCAACACATCCCACCGGTAACGCCTTCGTTTCGGGGAACGATCAGCGCGGACTCGAACCTATAACGAGACAGTTAACCTTCAAAAGGCCCCCTCCCCCCTCATCACAATCCGCGTTCAGAACCAGTAGGAATGGCGAATCTGCACCATTCGTGCAACATTCAGGACGGATTTCAAAATCGGACCGACAGTCTGACAGCGTTTTCGAGTGATGTCGACGCGTAATTTCCGAACGCAGCTCGAGATGTGTAGGGCACAGTATGGGAATATTCACGATGTGTGTCACTCCGTCTTTAAGAAAGGTCCTGCTATAGGATCGAAATATCAGGCCCTCATGATTTTGGATATCTGCATTTTGGTAATTTTTAGTCAGTAAGTATAGCCCTGATTTGCAACATTTGTTCCAATACTGCTCCGACATGTCAATAGGATGTTGTCAGAATATTCAGAATACAGCGTGCAGCTGGAAATTAATGCACTTAAAGACACCGTTTGATATTTCACCACCTACGTGTATGTAGTTTTAGAATTCAGCAAGTGATCACAACCTGTGGTGTTCAGTTCCACATGGTGTGTGAACGAATATCTGTCCAGTTTGAGTTTGTTGAACTCGGGCGAAAAAAGGTCACCGTGTGCGGCGACTTGAGCTACTTGCTGAGACCCCCCCCCCAAAAAAAAAAAAAAACAGGCCAATGAAAGCGAACGCCCTGTTCACGTGGTTTCCAAAATTAAGCAAGACAGACATCGGTTCTCACTGCCGTCTCGAGAGGCAGAAATCTCACCCAAAGTTGAACGCACGGCATACGTACGGTGAGCTTTACGTGCTGAGCTAACGGCCTCGAGAGATTTGTTGTTTTTTCTGCTCAGCAGACAAGTCTCGTGTGCGAAGGACTTAAGCACACTCATCACACAGCACGGCGAATTCCATTGGCAAGCGCACAAACTGGAATTGTTTTCTGAGGGCCATCCGATGTATGGTATCATCTTATCCGTTATTGTGTCCCCCAACGCGTGGTCGGCTCGGATTTGCGAGGAGGTAACCCAGAGAGTCCGAGCAATGCGGCCTGACTATCTGGTCACTGGAAAAATACTGCGACTGTTAAAAAAAAGGGTCTCTTTTATTTGCTGGCGTAAGGGTGAAGACTGTCTCATACTATCTTTATTGTGTAGAGGATGTGGCTTTTATAGAGAGGCACGTTGGCAAGGCCACGGCTTGATGAGGTAGGCTGGCCGAGTCACTTTCCTCGCCGCCTTTTTAACCTTCCCCCAAGCTCTAAAGTGAGCCGGGTACTCAGAAGAGAGAGAGAGAGAGAGAGAGAGAGAGAGAGAGAGAGAGGGAGAGAGAGAGAGAGAGAGAGAGAGGAGAAAGAGAGAGAGGGAGGAGGGAGAGAGGAGGGAGAGAGAGTAAGGAGGGGAAGAGGAGGGAGAGTGGAGGAAGAGAGAGAGAGAGGAGGGAGAGAGAGAGAGGAAGGAGGGGAGAGGAGGGAGAGTGGAGGAAGAGAGAGAGGAGGGAGAGTGGAGGAAGAGAGAGAGAGAGGAGGGAGAGAGAGAGGAATAGGGAGAGAAAAGGGAGAGTGGACGAAGAGAGAGAGAGGAGGGAGAGAGAGAGAGAGGAAGGAGGGAGAGAGGAGGGAGAGTGGAGGAAGAGAGAGAGAGGAGGGAGAGTGGAGGAAGAGAGAGAGAGGAAGGAAGGGAAGAGGAGGGAGAGTGGAAGAAGAGAGAGAGGAGGGAGAGAGAGAGAGTGTGTCTTTGCAGCTTATGGTCCGAGTGCGATTCCAACCAGAAAGGCCAGCAACCTTTTACACTACAGACGAATGCTCTATAATCGTTCGACCACACTGCCTCCCCTAGGACGAAGGGTACCAGTCAGAAGCAAGTACACCGCTCCATGAATCACAATGCTATGCTACAATCCATGAACACTATAGGCTATAGACGGGGACCCATTTGGTTATTTTCTCCACCGCTCTATCACCCGACAAGCTGCATAACGTTGGCTTTTATTTGACTCCTGGGCTCCTCAGAACCACACGTTACTGAAGAAGAAGAGAGTGAATATATACGCTCTCGTAGTCTGACGTCACTTCCTGCTGAGGTCACAGCGCTGGCTCACGCTATACTGCTGTAGGAGCCCAAATCGTTCGTAGGGTTTGCGTAGGGCAAGTATAAACGCTGCTTGTTTTCAACATAAATTCATCAATATCATTCAATATCACGCAGAAAGTAACCAAGTGCAGTTGGCTGTTCTACCGCACCGTGTTCACGTCCTGGATGACTTCCCTACATGGGCGGCGGCAAAGCGAAAGCCATGCAGTTGCCAGGGTGGCGCCTGATTGACCTCGGCGTGAGGTCACGACTACGGCGGCGAATAGACCTATCTTTTGCTATGATAATAATACCGGTACGCCACAGCCGAAGTGTATGCCAACCAGTGGTTTGAAACTATGGTCGGCCGTCACAGTATATACTAAAGACAATTGACAATATATGTCATAAAATGCTGGACGACCACAAGAGTACCCAGTGATGTTCATAATTCTATCAAACACACAATACAGATGCATGTCTTTCCAATTGTTTAAATGTCTTAAAGATATTTTTTTTGGTGAAAGCTGTTATCAACTGTGGTTGATTTCATGGAAGCTGACGGCTGTCCTTACACAAAAAATGGAGGTCAATGTTTGTAAACAAAAAGAAAGGTCATTCATTTATAGGGCAGTTTCCCTATATACACTTGACGTCATAAGCACTGAGCTCAATGCTTTGCCCGGTTGACTGCTAAAAGGAATATGAGGCAGCTCGGGCAGGATTCGAACCCGCGACACCTGCTTTCCACGAAGACGGTTTAACCATCGAGCCGGTCGAGGTCACGTGGCGCCTTTCGAATAGCCTATGTATAGGCTAGATAGCGGCGGATAGTAATTGGTATACATGTATTTGGCATATTTGTAATTTACTTAGTTCTTTTTCCATATACATGTATATATTTTATATATTTTTTGTTTTCTGTCATTCAATTAGTTTGGACAGCCCCCTGACAGAAACTAGTTTCTTTTGGGCAATCCTGCCGGAGTTAATTGGATGTTGTTTCTGTTATTGTTGCTGTTGTTGTTTGTCTATTTGTGTGTTTGTTATTGTGTGTTTTTTTAATTTTTATTTGATTTATTTATTTATATTTTTCAAATTTATTCTTCCTTGTGTGCTGTGATGTGAATGCTGTATATGTATCCCGAAAAATGAAATAAATAAAAACAAATAAATAAATAGATACCGGCCACTGATGAGCACTCAGTGCTTATCACGTCGAGCAGGGCAAACCCCTCATTGAATCATTACATTTTCCTTGACGACGCAAACGGCATACAATAATACCTGAAAAGAAAGGGATATAGGTGAGCATGGATATCAGTGCAGAGGAATTCTCGACTCACCCGTCTTGCCGACCGAGGCTTGACCCAGCACGATGACCCGGAATGGCTTGCCCTGCGCCACCCCGTTCCGGCGGGAGGACGACCCCCTGCGCTTGAGTCCGGTCATGTAGGTCAGGCCGTTGTTGTTGCTGCTGCTGCTGCTGCCGGGCGGCGAGTTGGCGCGCGACATCTTGGTCGGCATGGCAGCCGGCGACGGGACTAGGTTCTCCGAGAGCGGGTACATGCGGCGGGGCCCCGCCGGGGCTGCGGGAGAGCTGGCCGCCCGGTCGCGGCGACCGCTCACGGCCGCTGCCTCCTGAGCCTCGCTGTCACCCTCCGTGTCTCTGTATGTGCGTTCCTCCCTCTCCCTAACTCTGTACCTTCTCTCGTTCTCTGCAGTCTGTATCTCCTCTCTCCCGGACGAGTCCTTCTCTTAAACTCACTCTCTCTCTCTCTTGATCGTGGTCTAGTCGGCTGTTCCAAGCTTTAGCCCGACATCTGCGGTTGAGGAAACAGTCAGTGGCCCTTCATCCACCGACGCGAAAAGGGAGAGACACAGGGCTGTGGGAGAACTCGAAGCGCCGACGACCGGTCAACTATAGAGGAGCGCGAATGGACGGGAGGAAGACGCCTCAATTCCCGCACAGCAGCTCGGCACAGCTCACGGTGATGGTGTCACTCTCTCCCGACTTCGTCCACGCCCGATGCCCTATATGCTGCAGTCCAGTACAATCCTGTCCAAACAGACAAACAAAACCAAACACGTCGAGTGACGTTATTAACCGAGATCGACGCACCACGCACGCGAGTTCCCCCGTTGCAATCGGGTCCTATATGGAAGCTAATGACAAGAGGCATAAAAGTCACGATTGGCTGATTCCATGAACTCCATGTCGGCAGCTCATAAAAATACATAGACTGAGCTGGAGGAAATGACGGAAAGTATGAAAAAAACAAGGCCCCCATGGGTTAATGGCATGACGTCAGATGGGGGGGGGGGGTGGGGTGGGGCGAAGGATGGGAGGAGGCTTAGTCGATCATTCACGGCCTCTTCCCCTTTTTTTGTGACTGCGAACATAAAGCTTGTTTCATAGCCTCTTAAGTGAAACCAACACTGTGCGTGTACGACCCCTTCCTTTCAGCGACCCGAGCCGTCTTGCTTTTGTTGGCCGAATTCCCGAAGTGAGATTAAAAAAAAAACCAGACACCTCTCTGATATAAACCCCTGTGCTGTGGATTACCGTACAATCGACCCTCTGGCGGGATATGTGTCATCTTAAGCAAAGGGAGTTGGGGGGGGGCTGGCCTTAACGACCGTAGATCAGACCTTGGTCGTTAGGAAAACGACCGGGCCGGGTTTCTCGGAGGGGAAAGGAGTCCCCCCGATAAGATGGGTGCGGGCAGGCAAACCGAAGTCATCCAGGAAAGGTGTCGTGTATGTTTTTTGTGCGTGCGCGTTGGTGCCCGTGTATTGAACCGTGGGCCGGTAGCGTGTCGTGTGCGTGCGCGTTGGTGCCCGTGTATTGAACCGTGGGCCGGTAGCGTGTCGTGTGCGTTCGCGTTGGTGCCCGTGTAGAGAACTGTGGGCCGGTAGCGTGTCATGTGCGTTCGCGTTGGTGGCCGCTAGGACTCTTCCGATTTGACCCGTCCGATGGCGTTGGCACCGGGTAGCCATCGTGTATTTTTCACCCCAGAGTCCAGTACAATCGGATTTCTACCGGGGGAAATTTTATCGGTCGGATGAGTTCGAACCGGCACTCAACCGATGAACTTTTTGACAAGAGACCTTAGTCAAACCAAGGAGGTATTAGGCGACCCTTGGTCAAACCATGGTCAAACTCGTGGCTCGAACAAAGAAAACAAAATGAGCCGGCCTTATTTTGCAACAACAAATAGAACGTGTTGAATGAGCAGTAAGACCGTTAAACTAAGAAGAAACACGGTTTATAGCGGAGGGGATTTCTGTGTGTGCAAAACCCGAACGCAAATAAAGTTGATTGACTGTAATGGACACTGAAGTGGCCGACTGTTTACTGTAACAAATGGTATATTTGGGGAGGAGGGAGGACGGGAGGGTTTTGGTGAGGTCCGGCCAGGTAGCCGTTCCGTGGGCAGACAACCGCCAGCACGGCATCGCCCAATAAGAACCCCTGGTGTATCTCTCCCAGGCACCCTTCCCTCTTCTCTCTCTATCGGCGTGTGTCGCGGTACATCCCTCCCTCGCATAGGAGGTCGCACAACGGTCAGCCGTCTATGGTTGACACGCTCACCACTCTCCTCCTTGTCAACCTCCAACCCCCTCCCCCCCCCCCACCCCACTGCCACCAAATCCCATCAAACAAAAGCCCTTGTCAAATATTGACGGATTCTCAAGTAGTCGCCAACCACTCTCCGAGGCCACGTCTGTCACTCTCTCTCTCTTTCCTCTCCGTATCATTTCTCTCTCTCTCCCCCTCTCCCTCTCTTTCCCCGATAGCTAAACCCAAACATACGGGGGGCGGCCGACGGATTTGACAGCAGAATTCACGCTAGCCCGGCAAACAAGCTATAGGGGGAGGGGACAAGTCGACAATCACTGGCCGCTGTAAACCTCCAGCAAAGTGGAAGATAAGAGTCGTTTGATGTACTGTATCCCTGCACCGTACTGACACCGCCGTTGTTATCGAACAAGATCACACCATGGAGCTCCATGATCACACCATACCTCCATGATCACACGTACCACCAGGAGTTGCTTAAGCAAAAAAAAAACACGATCCCTATGATAAATGTGCCGACCCAAATTTCACTTTGGTTTCATGCTAATTATAAAGAGAAGTGGAATACAAGTCAAAGGCAATTGACAGCACGTCAAAATGTGGATTGGGTTTCTGTTTACACAAAGGAAACTTTTCCTGCTTAGCATATTTTTAGGCTTAAGCGCCTGTATGAAATATTGGGCCCAGATCTTTGCAACAGCTAGGATGCGCTTATACATTGATAAAAAAGTGGGTATTTTTTGACCAATATTTTACCCAACATTGGTCTAAACATCAACTGCCAATACAACTGCCCAACAGGTGTTGGGTAGTTACTTTCCAAATTAATTGGGCTTTTTCCTTTTCTCAAACATTGGTCTTTTGCCTTTACCATACAGTTGGTAAAACGTCATTCCATCGGTTGGTCAAATACGTTTATCACATTTGTTTGTTGATACTTCCCATGAATTGGTTAAATCATTTTGTCCAATAATTTGTCATTTTCATTCCCAGAAGTTGGTTATTTCTTTGTCACATTTGTTGGTTAATCATAACCTCCCAGTTGGTCAAACAGTTTGTCTAATAATTGGTCCTTTTTATTCCCAGTAGTTGGTTATTTCTTTGTCCTATTTGTTGGTTAATCATAACCTGCAGGTTGGTCATATAGTTTGTCCAATAGGCCTAATTGTATGGGCGGTCCCAATAGCCTAAAATCGGTCCAACTATATTATTCCTTTTGAGATTGTCCCCGCTGATTTTAGCTGAGGACAGTGACGCCGGGCGAAGAATTAGAAGCCCACAGAATGTCCCCAGCACCAACGTAAGCCACTCTCAAACAAACGAGCCAGTCCTTGGTTATATTAATCATAGAACAAGGGAACGTGTGACTGCCAATACGCAGCTAGTATCAGAGAGTTATTTAACAACAAATAGGAGGGCCTGACGTTTTGATTCTAGCAGGAACTTTCTCAATGACATCGCCACAACTATACAATTGGAAACCCGCCAGTCATCTTGAGCAACAAAACAGGCGTTGGGACTTTCACAAGGCGCTAAGCTCCGATAAGACTTGAAGGTTTTTCATGCAAATTCGCACAACACGAGACTACAAAGCCACTCAAGGTTAAGGGGTAAGGAGAGAAGGAGATAGGGAGAAACACAGGCTGCATGGAGATAGTAAGTCATCTTTATAAAGGACAAGACCGTATTATATACTGGAGGGAAACATGAACCAGGAAGGGAATTCCATGAAGTGAGAGGCAGAACGTGTGAAGAAGCTGTCCAGATACCTCTGTATTCATTCTCGAGAGAGATGACGTCGGACAATGTGAATCTTTCACATTGGTATTCACGATTTCACGGGTGCAACCTCAAGACACGCACTAAACGTGCCTGGTCGATTTCCATGAAAACCCATCGTAACTAACGACTAATCGCAAGACGATGATAGATGCACAGAAACCATAAAATGACCTATCGCAACTTACGATCGGTTGCCCCAAGTTGAGTTACGATGCGTCGTAAGGCTTTGCGCACCCACCTCTGGCAGATCGCATCATAAGAGAGATATGGCTAAACGGATACACGTACGCATACGATATAGGTATCCGCACCAGTTTGTGGCCATTCCGCCCTTTCGCAATCCCGACGTATTGGTGGCGCTGTTCGCTATCCCAAACGCTGGGTAAAATACGTGTAACATGAAGCATATTTCCGACACCATGCACCCACGTTTTGATACCCTGTATTGAGTCTAATTCGTTCGTATTTCAATGTCTTTGAAACTCACAAAAATGGCCCGTACATAATTATTAAGTGATTACCGATTCAGGAGTCAGGACAACACCATCCATAGGCCTATGGACCAAAACAGAAGAGTGAAGACGAATTACTAGAAATTCGATTTTTTTTTCAAGGCGCTTCTTCCTTACGTATATATATCGAGTGATTTATCCACTTCGTCTCGCATTTAGCGGATAGCAAGTAGCGTATCCGTTCGCTTGCGAAATATTTTGGACATGGGCCTACGAGAAATCCAGGGACGTTTGGACGGTTGATAATAATTATGTAGACACCGAAGCCGCTGATTTACGCTACCGTACGTTGTAGGCCTAGCTGGAAAAAAAACACGTTGCCGGTCTGCGGAAATTAAAAAAAAAACACCGAATATTAATCAGATAAAAAACCGGAATGTTAATCAATTGATAAATGGAGACGCGAAAAAACGCACCAAAATGGCCTCGGTCAACTGGTGATATCGCACCGATGACAGACTGTGATTGACGGGCGCGGGTATACGGCCAGTGAATCGGGTGATTGCTGGTCGGCAAGCTAGCAGTAGCAGGGGACGTGAAGGTGGGGGATGCGCTCGTAAAAGAAGACAACGGGTCATGAACCCACCTACCCCACCCCCCCCCCCTCCCATCCACGGCCCCCGCGGAGCTACGGGGAATAGACACTGGCTGCCAGACCAGACTGCAATGCAGACCCCTGCCGCCCGCCATCCCAACACGGGCCAAGAATGCAATCCGAGCCATAGCCGAGCGGAATGGAGACATCGAGAACACGGACCTTGATAGTGCAACAACCTCAGACTGAACACAATGTGTAGGCCTATTATATGGGTAATTCCACAAATCAGGGGTCCAACGTTACGACATTTTTGGCGTCCCCACTTATGCGACCATTCAGCTCTCCTGCATGCAATGTCATGGACTGGAGGAACAGGCTTTTTGAGTCACAGTGTTTTTCTCTTTTGTTCCTCCTGGCCATCTTAAGATTGGATTGTCCTTACTCTGCTTGTTTACTCCTTCCCTCTTACCCTCCTTCCCAATCTCTTCCCCTTCATCCCCAGTCCTTGCCCCATCTCTTCCCCTTCTTATCCTGACCTTTCACACCTCTGATACATGTGCATAATATATCTTCCTTGTTTGGTATTCATTCATCAATTTATCTCCCATCTTGAATTTCCATGATATAGATTGTATGACATTTCTCACCCTGAATGTACTTCTTGTTTGTTTTCCTTGGCCGAATAAATAATAATAATACTAATAAATAATAATCATAACAATGCAATGAACTGCTGTAGATTGAAAATTAACAGTACATTATGTTGAACAAAAATAGTGTAATATACTAATAGAGAGCATAGGTTTGTGGTGACACCATGTACGATAATCTCTTGTGTGGGTGACTGTGGTTCTGAAAAGAACCATCTGGTTCTTTTTAGAACCAAACTTGCCCAAAAAAATATTGCACATAGTGCATGTCACCGCTGAACCTATGCTCTTTATTAGCATCACCAACATGCATATCCTGAAGTCTTATCTATAGTATAATATACTGTTTCATCGACGTAACGTTTGTGCATGCAGTCATTAAGTGCATGTTTGGAAGCTAATAGTATCATGTGCCAGTGGGGACACCTGATGTACGCAACTACCCATATGGGTAATTCCGTATACATCAGGGCCATACATGTATATTCATAATTATGTTAAAAAAGACATAAAAACGTCGTAAAATCGTATCTGTGCGTCACCACTCGTCACTGACGCAAGACGTGCAAATTAAATGGAGAGTGCTAGATGTGACACAAGATAATAATTAAACAATTGTACAAGTTTCAAAACACGATACACGTTTCGAAATTTGGAAAAGGGACCAGCGCTCTTTCCACTTGAGGCTATCAAGACCGTAGATGGCGGCCTTCGCAAACAGTCGATTAGTCTTTGCCGAGCATGCAGGGAGCACAGTGACGCGAGCTAGAACTAAGCGGTCGTACTACTACTAAGCCGCTGTTGGTGGTGGCGTCATTGACTTTACCATGCGTGTTTTGTCTGCAGGCCGAAGCCGCAACGAGCCAGTTCGGACGTTCCCTTCACACACGCTTGCGTGTAACTCGAAGCCACAATAGTCAATGAATGCAGACATCACACGACAATGGGTTGTGGGTATGTAGTTCGAAGCCATACCCAATGAACTCGGCCATCTCCTTTACGTATGACCGATAAAGCCTACGTGACTGGCAGCCATATCCAGAAGCCACTGAAGTAAGGCATGAGGAATACGAAGTTTCAGACGCGCATAATGGTATACGGGTACACACACCAAGCACACACGTACAATATCCTATACATGTACCCTACGTCCCATAATAACCGTGCACCTTTTTGTGTGTATCGTCGCCGAAGCATTGCGTTCCGATCAGGCAATTAACCAGCACATATTAGAATACAAAAACCAGAAGTGACAATCAGACCACAAACAACCCAGTAACAACAACAAAGAAGCGGACAGGCAACTGTGCCGAAAACAATGCGAGGTGTTCATTACAACGTTTGTTTGCATTCCCTGGAAGTCAGAGAGGTCGCGGTTTGTGTTTCTTAGACTGTGCTGCTTTTATTTTGATCCCATTTGGTTTGTACCTGGATGTTCTTTCATCGTGTTTGATTTTTATACGCGGGTCATTAACTTAATCGCTCTCCTGCCCACACAAGACCGAGTAAAAAACAACTGTCAGCAAGCTCAGCTGGAGTCCCTTCTCCGTCCGGAGAGCTGACAGCGGAGGAAGCTCGGAGGGGGGGGGGGACAGGACGGGAACCGAGCCGACCCGTCAGTCAGGGCCTCGGACACGGGTCTTGGGACCGGTGCGATGTCGATGGCTCGTCACCAGGCGGATCAAGGCCGATCGGGGATGCCACCGAACGGGGATGAAGGCAGATGACTTAAAGAGGGGGGGGGAGGGAGGGAGTAGGGGAATGAAGGGAAGGGGGAGATGGAAGAGAGTTACAGTTGTATTAGGGAATGAAACAGATGGGGGGTGAGCGGAAAGACGAGAACAAGGCGGTGGGAGGTTGAGAGAGAGTGAACAGAGGGACTAGAGATAGAGGGGAGGGGAAGGGGAGAGAAAGGAGAGGGAAGGCACTAGGCAGAGGCAGATGGAAGGTGAGATAGGAAGGACAAGTTACAGAAATGGGAAGGGGTAAGGGATAGCGGGAGAAAATGAGTGAATGGAATTTATTGGAGCGGAAAGAGGATACATTCGTTGAGAGGAAGAGTGAAGGCTTTGAGATGGGGGATACATGAAAAGAGACCCAGTAACAGCTAGACAGAGAGAAGGAGACGCAGAGAGACGGGCCTACATAGATAGATAGGCCCATACATGTGTACATAGGAAGGCGAACTGAGAAGATACAAAAGAGACGTTTACACAAAACCGCGTTATTTGAACGCTAGGTATGCCAATTTCTAAAAAAAGAGCGCATTGGTATTTGGTAACCAGTGATGGGAATACTTTTTTATATTTATAACAGTTTGTCAAAATCTCAACAGGCGACATCCATTTTTAAAGCAAACAAATTGTCAACACGTCCAAGCATTTCTGGGCAGGAAAAAAAAGGCGGATGGTGTATCGTCATTTCCATCCGACCCTTTAGTGAAGACCATCGATGTTGATATAAAGACGACCATCATTTGCACGGCAGAGACACGTCGTCGAAATCCGCAAGGAAAATTCCGAAAGAATTTCGATGCCCGCCCCCCCCTCCACCTTCGAGACACGGTGAGTTGCGCGGTTGAATTTCCGGTTGCCAAGCACCCGTGCCAAAACCACCCAGGATCGCCATCATTTCGCACAATTATTATTGCCAATTCGTGCCGACGGTTAAGACAATTCATCGTAATGTTCGCGCGCAGTCGAGGCCACCGATTCGCTGTTCGAAGTTGCATCTGCCTTTAATCCAAGTGATTTTTTTTCCGTCGTTGGTGAGGCCAGGCATTTGTTGTTCATGACCCCAAGACCTAGCAAAAATCCTGGACAAATAATAGGAAAAGACCCAAGATTCATTTTGATACTAAAACGGCCTTGAAAACTTAATAATAGTTCGGCGCGAGTACGAGTTGGCGCGGGTACGAGTTGGTTGGGCACGAGTTCGCACGGATACGAGTTGACTCGAATTCTACCCATCGACCGTACACCCATCGATCGAAAACTTAAAACACCCTCAACCCAACGATGTCTCAACACCTATCGCTCACTCCTTTGCGTGTGTGTTTCACCACCCATGTCGGAACAAAATGGCACGGTGTTTATTGTGGGTAAGTCCTGAAGGAGAGATAATGGAAGGTAGGAGTTGACGAAGGCGAAGGTACGAGTTGGCGAAGTAACACGAGTTTGACGAAGATGAGAGTTGATGCACTTCATTCGGAATCAAGTAGGTGTACGGCTAACTTCAAGACATCGCGCCTATAGGTTGTTTTTGTGTAACATACGTGCTCTGCCATTCAGATTAATGGAGGATGTTCAGAGCCGCTCGTCCGGAATGGCCGCCGGCCGGCCGTACCTGGTAGGAATGTGGGTGGCTTATAGGAAGGAAGAAAAGAACTCTGCCGCCGTGTGTAAAGAACACTGTTAGTGTCCATATCACCGCGTCCTCCATGCCGTGCGGGATTCACACGCGCGAGGCTGACCCACGAACGGCCGAGCCGCACCGGGGAGAAACAAAAGCGGTCGCCTTTTCTTCGGCATTCCTGCACCGTATAGTACCTGTACACCCGCTTTCGTCTTGCTGCCCGATGTTTTTTTACGGTACGAGTGGCACAAACAACTCCCAATAGGAGACCAAGGCTAACTCTCACCCGATAAGCGGTCGTAAAAGTCGGAGATCCGTCCTCCCCGACAAACACCACACTGACATCCAATCAACCAACTTTACTCCCTCGCAACTACCCTAAGATCAATCTCGCACGACGCTGTCAACCGACTGTCGTGCGCTTTTTATAGGGGGGAGTTTTCACACGTAACGAGCACATTCCAGCTGTCCGTATTATCTGTAAATCCCGCCGTAATGAGCCGCCCGCTAGAATCGCACACACATTTTGGCACCCAATTTTCAAGGCTTTCACTACCAGTACAGTATATGCCGATAATTGTAGCCCAATAATCATGTAGCCCTCAATAACATACTCTGCAGACATCTCTTACCTCATTACGGCCAGTGTGTTTACTGACCTAAACGAAGGAAATTATACCCATTTACAGAAAACTAGGCGGCCTGGCGTTTAAAAAAGGGGTAACTAGCTAGCAGAGAATGTTTCACAAAAGGTAACATCTGATACTGGTGTGGCAAGTGTGAAAAATGACCCCCAACTATTTGTTGTATAAGATATGTACTTTGCCCTGTTAAACAAAGAACGACGTCTTTTAGTTTAATATTCATTCAGTCATCTCCTGTATTACGCAACCAACATGTCTAGGTAAATATTCATTTAATATATTTTTATCTTTTCATGTATAAGTTTGCTAATATCTTTTGCAGCCTTCTCATAATGTATTTAGGCACGCATTCTTAAAAGCAAGGTACAACTGAACTCTGTATTTTAGGGAAGAAACTTGTCTATTTTTGTTGGTCAGGAAAACCTGAACGAGTTCGTGTTTGATTCACCATGAACTTTATTGACTTTAATCTGATCATTCGCATCGATAATGAACAGGAGAGTTCCTTATTTCAGTTGCTCAGTCTAAACCATTGATTTTAACGTTTAGCTGTTTTTCTATACGATTTACGTGTATTTCTATATGTTCGTTATGTATTCGCAAGATGGCGACCTCCAGGCAAGGTTTTCGCGCCAAACTATGTTTACATTTAAATTATGTTGTATCACAGAAATAACTTTACAAACGAACATTAGATACTTTTCTAAGAAACTGTGTTCATATTTAACCGCCGATTGCTGAAGGATGGCAATCCATTAACTTGGAAATTACCTTTGAGATTGTTTGCTTCGTCCGACTTTGTTTAGTAATTTTGTATTTTTTTGGTTGATGAATTGTGGTCACTAAATAATTCACAATCATTCGAAGAGATAACATATTGACACGTCTCTTCATTCTGTCTCAACAGGCCATTAAATGTTGGAAGCACAGCCGTTCCCTCAGTTGTTGTTTTCTTTAAAAAACCGACCCGTCACACTGAGAACAGACCTCCGTCTAATTTGCGGAATCATTCATGGCTACGGTGTCATATCTCAAAGTAATAGAACTCACTCAACGAGCTGCACGGTGACTGGATGGGGAACGACCCAAAAGTTTTCAATCCGTTCCAGCAGTCGGCGGGAAGACCTCCGAGAAAGATCCTGCCAGGACTCAGTTCACAGTTTCCTCCCCCGTTGAAGTCACGTGTAACGAGCATGCACAGTGCAGGCCTGATTGGATTGCGAATTTATCAAACGTGCCAGAAAACTTATATATATATATGCACGGGCTCAAATCGAAGCCGCGTGAATTCAGTTCTCTTTATGAAAATCGTACGCCAGTGACTCCTACGTAATTGTGGGTTATATTGTACAATATTGGGTATCAAGTTTGGTCATGGGTGACGTCGGCGACGTCACGGAAGAAACTGTTTCCAATTCTTCCTCCGGCAAATCGGGTGTGCAATGGGCTCATTTTTTTTCAGTGTACAGTGGCCCTTGTAATGTTGAGTAAAATGGGTGATCAAAGTCACGCGATGTACTGTAAGTTGTATAATGTTGTCATATTTACGGTATAATGTGTGAAACTTAAAACGGAGGTACGAGTTGACTTACATGAAGGTACGAGTTGACCAAGGTACGAGTTGACTTGAATGAAGGTACGAGATGACCAAGGTACGAGTTGACTTAAATGAAGGTACGAGTTGACTTAAATGAAGGTACGAGTTGACCAAGGTACGAGTTGACTTAAATGAAGGTACGAGTTGACCAAGGTACAAGTTGACTTGAATGAAGGTACGAGTTGACCAAGGTACGAGTTGACCAAGGTCAAGTTGACTTAAATGAAGGTACGAGTTGACCAAGGTACGAGTTGATCAAGGTACGAGTTGACTTAAATGAAGGTACGAGTTGACCAGGGTACGAGTCGACTTGAAAGTTGAATGAAGGTACGATTTGACCAAGGTACGAGTTGACCAAGGTACGAGTTGACCAAAGTACGAGTTGACCAAGGTACGAGTTGACCAAAGTACGAGGTGACCTGTTACCAAACAAATCTCACTCCAACTCTTCCAAAGCAGTGAGACCTTTCTCCGGGAATCGGGACTAACAATCAAAACCTCTTAAAAGAGAGACGGTTTATAAAAAAAAAAATGGGCGCAGATTTCAACTCACCGCCAGTTGCAGTACATCATTATAGTTGAGATCACCGGTGTAAATATTTCCCCGATCGGTTCCGAGCGCGAATGGCGTTTTTTTTCCCTTGCGGGGCGCGATGAGCCTGTCATCAAAGGCTCTCTCCCCTCGTCTCTCTCCGATGTGGTCTGTACGCCCGGGCGCGCGTTAGTCCATGTATAGGTAGTCCGTCCGGTACGGCGAGCGTATGTGCCTGTGACGTGGGCGCAGCAGAGCAGAGCAGGACCGACTGTACGTGCGCTTCCACAGACTGTCGGACGAACTTTGTCACGCGAGCCGTTCGTGCTGAAGGGAGAGGGGACACACACACACACGTACACACCCACACAACGAACCTCCCTCAATACCGCACAAAACAAGGCCTCGCCGAGTGATGGAAAATGACTCAGGCCTCGCAACGTCGCTTCGCCGCTCTTCTTTGATGTTTCGAAAGAAACATCGAAGAAAAGAATAAAACAGCAGACCTTCCCCCCTCACCCCCCAAACAGAAGAAGAGAGAAAAGCCAACCGCGCGACCTCCCAGCTAATTATTAAACAGAGGGCTTTTCGTCGAGCGGATTGGTCATTAATCCGCCAGCCAGGGAAGGGGAGGAGAGGGCGGTGGGTGCGCGCGGTGGTGGCGGCGCTTGAGAGGTGATGATGTTCGGCGGTTTCCGCGACTGGATTCGCGGAAGGGCGGAGTTTGCCGGTGACAATGCCGTGCGGGCATTGGGAAGTCTTGGCCAAACGTGTCGGCGTCTGAGGACGCTGGCCTTTCAGGGCCTTCTAGTTCTAGGAGACTTTACCCCGGCACCAGTATGTGAACTGGTCATTATTTTCTCTCATTTCCAATTACATTATACTAAATAAGACTAAACATGTACTAAACAGATCGCTTCACTGTATTCGGTCTCTGTGTCCCTCTCCCCTGCCACTCCCCGCCTCTCTCTCTTCCTCTCCCCTTCACCTCCCTCTGTGCCACGCTTCTCCCCCTCTCTTCGTCTCTCTCTCCCTGGCCCTCCTTTTCTCTGTCTGTCTCCCCTTTTTCTGTCTCTGCCCCCCTCTGTCAGCGTGTCACTGTCTCTTTCTATCCCCGACTGTGCCTCTGAGACAGGTCCTGCTGGGATCGACACGTCAGGCCCACTAAATTTTGAGATTTTTGTAGTTTTAGTCAGTAAGCAGTTTGCAACATTTGTGTATCAATATAGGAAGATTTGCGGTGAACACCATGTATCAGGTCTCTTAAAGGAAGAGGTATGGTTCTGAAAAGAACCTGAGGGTAACTCGACGTTTCGACCAGTATGCTCTGGCCGTCATCCTGATGACGGCCACAGCATAACATTTGTGTATATCTCTTTCCATCTCCCTGTACTATCTCTCCCCTATCTCTATCTCTTTTCCGTCTCTCTCGCGTCGTCTCTACCTTCCCTGTCTCTCTCTCCCTCCCACCTCTATCAGTGCATGTGTGTCGCTAACCCTTTTTTGTCTATCTCTCCCTCTTCATGTATCTATCGGTGTCTTGCTCTGTCTCTCCCTGTGCCTCTGCCTCCCTCTCTGTCCCTGTCTCCCTGTTTGTACACCTCTCCCCTACCTCGATTGCTGTCGCTCCGTCTGTGTCGCTCTCTCCCTCCCTGTGTCTAAAACAGGGTGTACATTTGTATAGCTCTCTCGGTTTTCACACCTTGGCCTTTGTGCCCAAGCGGATGAGGCAATGGCTGCGGTAAAGGAGGATACAAAGGAATCTAGCCTATGACGCGCACGGCCAATGCGTCTTTAGCCAGGTCGGCCTCTTCTGAGGTTCCAGCTTTCTCGCCCGATCTAATAATGGTGCGAGAGGGAACCCCACTGCGTGACAATTAGAGATGGATTCGGCATTCGGTTTTATAGCGCGCGAGAACTGGAAACAAAATATGCCTCTTGAAGTCTGTTCAGGAAGGGGTGGTCTCATAGTACTCCAACTCAAGAAAAATGTGCTTATTGTGGGTGCAACCGCACTTGAACCAGACCGATGTTCCTGAGCTCCCGGGAGAGCAAATCCCTGGTCTTGTATGTATCCCCAATCTACATTTTGGCAGGGCACTCATGGTCAAGAACACACTCTTAAGCTCACGCACTATGACTTGCACTTTTGGGCAAGTACTAACTTGTGCTCATGGCTAAGTACATGTACTCATACTCACGGTAAATAACTTGATACTCAAGTTGTAGTCGTGAACAAGTACTTGCAATTGTCTCCAAAGCCGAGTACTGTACATGTATGTGTATTCATAGTAAAGTACATGTACATGTACTTGTACTCATGCCCACGAGTACTCATGCCCATGAACTTCCACTCCCTCACCTCAACCCTCCACGCTTCAACTTACCACAAAACAAAACAAGCCATGTCCTATACTGCCGACAGTCGGCAGTGAAACAAGTCATAAAGATTTGCTCTAAGTCTATTGTCCATACCCCCAAGACATCGACATGAACCCATAGGCATAGATCGTTAAAGCGTCCAATGCCTTCACAGGGCCAGGAGGTCGACCGTCCTGTTGTTGTGTGTTGTTGTTGTTTTCCGAGGACTTGAGCTGGTCGATCCCGAAATGCCGGCCGTGGAATTGGCGCTGTGAACGGTCAACGGCCGCTCGGTTTTCCCCTCATGACAAATGTGAGCTCGGGTCGCTTACCCTTTGTGATTCAGGTTCCGACTCGTGTGTAAACAAAAGGTAAACATAATGAGGCCAGGCGCCGGTGGGTGTCATATGCCCCTGCAGAGACACCTCCTACCCCACCCCTTGCTCCGAGTTCGGGCTCGGTCGCTTCTTTCCCTCGCAAATAGTCCCCCCCCCCCCCAATTTTTTTTCAGAACCGGTTGACGCCCTTGCTGAAACGAGCAGGTAACTCAACAGTTTGTTGAAGGCGACTGGCAGAGAACACACTGTCGTTTCGTACACGCTGCCTGAAACGTTGAGTTGTTACCGGGTCTTTCCAGAGCCATAGTACTCCACCTCGGTAGAGACGACTTTACACATTCCACCCTGCAAACCTTCAAATCGTATCTAAATAATGTATGCTTTTCGGTGGTTTGTCAGGCAGTGCACTGAGAAACTGTTAGTACAGTCTAGTCGGTTTGGCATCATTACTGTGAGACCTCCGGACGCAGAAGTTTCAAACACTCATCAGGGCGTTGTGAGTGTTGGTTTTTTTCGGACATGCCATTTCAGATGATGGCGTTTTTTCCTTCCAAAAGGAGATGGCTTTCGGATCGGGAAACGCATCCTTCCACAAGAGGGCGCCATTCAACATTCACCACTCTCTTCGCGACCAAGGAATTGTCTTGTTGTCGGCTTTCCAGATCGCGTCATAGCCACTCGAACGCTGAACAACAATCCGAAAGCGCCGATGAAAAACAGGAAAAAGAAAAAGAAAAAACAAACACCACCTCAACTTTCACACCCTGACTAAAAGTTAATCATTTACAGTGAGCCCCCTTTTTTCGACCAAAGAACAGAGTGACACTGTGACCTCTTTCCGATACTTGATTCCAGAATTCCAGACGAGATTGTCATTATTGTTACGCGCGGGATGAGGTTGGCCTTCCTCCAGGAGGTTTGCTCCTCTGAAAAGAGCTGCACTTTAATAAAAAAGGGGGAAAAAACGAAGCAGAAGAAATTCGATTAGACACGAACGGTTATTAATTTCAGCGTAGGTGTGCGCATTGTGTTGATTGCATGCCGCGGTATTGTGCGAGGTGCGCCTTTGGGAGGCAGAAATTAAATGAGCCGAATCGCAAACAAGGGGCGGGAGGAAAGGGTGTGTAGAGCTGTTTACATTCGGACCAGCAAAGCTCGGAAAACATCCCAATTATGTTCACGCCTTGGACAACCCGGCAATTAAATTGAGAGAAATGTCAATGGGGGCCGGGTCTCTTGTCCTTCGTCTGACCTGTCTTTTTTTTGTAATTCGGTGGGGGTGGGGGCGGGGAATGTTTGCTGCTTGACAGAATATAGAGAGAGGAGAGGGAGAGATGGGGACAGACAGACAGAGCCAGGCAAACAGAAATGGGTAGAAAAGAGAGAGAGAGGAGAGAGAAAACAGTCGGATGGGAGAGATGGGAAAGAGGTGGGGAGAGAAGAGAGAGAGAGATAGAGAGAGAGAGGGGGGGGAGAGAAGAGAGAGAAAACAATCGGGGAGAAGAGATGGGAAAGAGGTGGGGAGAGAAGAGAGAGAGAGAGATAGAGAGAGAGAGAGAGGAGAGAGTGGGGAGAGAAGAGAGAGAAAACAATCGGGGAGAAGAGATGGGAAAGAGGTGGGGAGATAAGAGAGGGAGAGAAGAGAGTGGGGAGAGAGACAGAGAGAGGACAGAGATGAGAGAGGGGAGAAAGAGAGTGGGGAGAGAGACAGAGAGAGGACAGAGATGAGAGAGGGGAGAAAGAGAGGATAGAGAGAGTGACAAGAGAGTGACATAAAGAAAAGAAGAGAGACAGGGATAGAGAGATCCAGCGACAGAGACAGCGACACAGAGATAGATTGATAGAAAGGAGAGAGAGAGAGATGAGAGAGAGAGGGAGAGAGGAGAAAGAGAGGGGTAGAGAGGGGAGAGAGATGGGAGAGAGAGGAGATAGAGAGGGGAGAGAGAGAGGAGACAGGGGAGAGAGAGGGGAGAGAGAGGGGAGAGAGAGGAGAGAGAGAGAGGGAGAGAGAGGGAGAGAGAGTGAGAGGGAGAGAGAGAGGAGATAAAGAGGGGAGAGAGAGAGGAGAGAGAGGGGAGAGAGAGGGGAGAGACAGAGAGAGAGAGGGAGAGAGAGAGGGGAGAGAGAGGGGAGAGACAGAGAGAGAGAGAGAGGGAGAGAGAGAGGGAGAGAGATGAGAGAGAGGAGATATAGAGAGGGGAGAGAGAGAGGAGAGAGAGGAGAGAGAGATGAGAGAGAGAGGGGAGAGAGGAGAGAGAGGAGAGAGAGAGGAGAGAGAGGGGAGAGAGTGGAGAGAGGGAGGGGGAGAGAGGGAAACATAGAGGAAGCCTCCCCTTTTTTTCTTCGAGGACGAGGTAAACCTGGAAGCTGATCAAGAGTGCTTGTGAGTCGCTTGACCTTCTCCGACCTCACTCTCGCTCGTCGCACGGCCCGCGCCGGCTGCGACATGTTTACAGGAGGTGGAGGTGGCGGAAGACGAGGGGGAGGGTGCGCGGTGAAATGGGGGAAAGAAATCTGAAATTGGAAATTAATGGTTGGATGAGATCGAGGAATGGAGTGGTGTGAGGCCACTTCTGCTTTGTAGCATATTAACTGCAGGACGGTTGTTCTCTGGCGGCGATTCGTGGTAAACCACAAGGTTTAGTATCCGCCTGCATTCACAAATAACCAACGCATAGAGAAAGTGTCTGTCCGTTCATAATCTTCACCATCTTCAGAATCTTCAGAATGTACTCCGGACATCGTTGTAATCAGCCTCGTCCAGATACGGCTAGGCGTCAGTATGTGGTGGTGTGGACTCGAATTGATGTACTTCATTTGAAGATTGGGAGTTTTTAGTAGACGGCATGTTTCTTGGGGGGGGGGTGTGGATGGGCAGAGTTGTTCAGTTTTTGATGGTTTGTGACCAGATACTATGAAGGTATATGCTTAGGTTCTACCTAGTTTGTTTTTTTGCGATGGTATAGATGGTATGTCTACTGCGTCTTCCACATGACCGTCTTCTTAGGCCTCTTGTCAAAAAGACCATCGGTTAGGTATCAGATGATTTGACCCGTCCGATGTCGTTTCCACCGGATAGCCATCGTGTATTTCTCACCCCAGAGTCCAGCACAATCGGCTTTCTACCGGGGGAAAAATTTTATCCGTCGGATGAATTCAACCGGCACTCAACCGATAAACTTTTTGACAAGAGACCTTAACTCAAGGCGGAGTCGGCTATAAATCGTGCAGCGTAATACTGTCGACCAGTTTCCCCATTTGCCGTCGCGTCTGAAGAATCCCCAATACCGCTTCCTCCTGCAACCCCTTCTCAAAACCCAGTCCCCGGCCTCCCTCTCGTCCCGATTTCTGTCCAGATTTGCGCGACGAACGCGTGCAATCAGGCCACACCGTAAACAAAAAACGGTGCACACATCATGCACATGGATGAAGTATGTTGCGACACACGGTGCACGATACATATCCAGCCCGTATCCAGCCCTTCTTTGCCGGGCAAATGCCCGTTAACTATACGGGAAGGCAAGCATCTAAGGGCTGGGCAGCTCAGAGGGTATCAGCGCTGGTACGAAAAAAAACATCAAAGGTCCGGGTTCGGGTCCCGGGTCTAGTCAATTGAGGCTGGTCACTGGAGTCTAGTACACTGTAAAAACGGTGCTCACATCATGCACACGGATGAAGTATGTTGCGACACACGGTGCACGATACATGCGCACGAGGTGATGCTCACTTTCACTCCATGTGCTTGAGGTACAGTAAATAAATGTTCTTGTACATGAAGAACTTCACGCACCTCATCCGACTTTTGGCTCAAGTGATTACAATGCCACATGTGTTTGAGCTACAGTATTTCATGTGCATGAAGTACAGTATAGGTGCCTCAAGTGTTCAAGATTCTGGGACAAATAATTATGTGCCATTGCAGAAGTGCATGAGGTGCAGTTCGTTTTTACAGTAGGTCTACAGTCACCACGAACCAAAACAGTATCGACCATGAACGTGGTCGTGAACGGCGGTAAATCTCGTCCGATAAATCTCGTCCGATAAATCTCGTCCGATAAATCTCGTCCGATAAATCTCGTCCGATAAATCTCGTCCGATAAATCTCGTCCGATAAATCTCGTCCGATAAATCTCGTCCGATAAATCTCGTCCGATAAATGATGGTCCCACGGGCTCGAGGCCAGTAAGAACCGATTTTTTTTCTCAAGCTGAGCGATCGATGGAGCTGCGCAAGGTGGTCAATAATAATGCCGGTTCAATCATCCAACTGTGATAATTATACGATTTGTTTACGGGGCAATGGCTTCGCTGAAATAGCGCCGGCGCCAGCTGTGCTCAACCTCGCGAGAAAAAAAAAGGAAAAAAAAGAAATGCGCTCCAATCGATACCTTCGCCTCACTTCACCACCGGGACAAGGTCGTGCTTTTGAAATCAAAGTAAATGAGAATACGAGAAACCTGGATATTATACAGGTTTTTCGGATTGTCGTTTTTTTAGTCGGTTGTGGGCGTAAAAAGGACGGAAGAAGAAGATGTACGGGCAGCCGACCCTTAGGTTCGAAAGGTGACAATCAATCATTCTTAAACTCACATCATACCCGGTATCTCATCAAATCTGGACTGACTGGCACCCCCATCCCGGCAAAGACTAGTTGACTATGCGGGAAGGCCACCATCTCAGGACAGGATAGCCGAAACGGAAGAACAGTACTGGTAGGTTAACACAGAGGTCTCGGGTTCAAGTGCCCGAACCAGTAACAATTTCTTTGCCAATGTTTCAAACCTTAAAACTGTTTGAATGGCAAATTATTGATTCTAAAGGCTGTTCAATATCGTACCGACATTCATAACCGACATAACTCGAATTCGAACCGTAACTCTCTACGCAAACCGTAACTTTAACTGTAACCCCACCACTTTTAGAGTGGTACAGAATAAAACATATTTTGGGTACTGCTTATTGACTGAAATGACCGTAAAGTGCAAATCTTGAGCGCCTGGCCTTTCAATCCTTTTGAGAAGACAGATCATACAGACTTAAGTCCTGCTGTATTAATACTGGATGGAGACTCACAAGACAGTGTCTATCCTATTCAAACATCCATGTGTCGGTCGGTTGCTGTTTACATGGATTGACCACGGAGACATTAACCATTCCCCCTCCGAGGTATTTGTTAACGAGGAATTGGCACATACCTTTATTTATTTGTTTCTTTTTTTCCCTCTCGTTCAGGAAAACAGCGCGGAGACTCCTATACCGTCCGTTCCAGCAGCTGACTGGATGATGGCGTCCGTGAGCGAGGTTACTAGTATACATCGGAGCCCGTGCACCCCCGCTGCGCTGAAGAGTCGAGATTTAATTGTACTCCCCGCCGGCCGAGGAAACCCCTCGGGAACCTTGTTAGTCTCTTCGCCGTCGAAGACAGGGGGGGAATTATGTCGAACAGCTCGGCCAAATGAAAGACATCCCCACACTAATCCCTCGGCTTAGTAAACAATCACTAACATTTCAACAACAAGAAAGACACCTTGTTCGTTCGGTCTGTCCGTAATCGAGGCAGTTCTGTGCTTCCAACGGGTCTCTCTCTCTCTCCCTAGGTCACCCCAAGCTGACACAGTTTGCTCAGACGCATGCGTCGATAATTATGGCAGAGACGCTGACACGGGTTTGTGGCTGTAAGTCACTGCAATGCAGGAGGAAGTGATGAACCCCCCCCCCCTCCATTTTTTTTAATAAGGGGATCAAAAAGGCATCTCCGGTCCTGTGACTATACTCTGTCGGCATCGTTTCTCCTTGAAGGATGTTGTTGTTGTTGTTGTTTTGCCCAATCAATCGGCGCTCAAATTCAGAGAAAAATGTGGCCACTTCCTACATTGATAGGGCCAACAGTGTCCATGAACGTGGGTCAACGTTCCGATGACGACCCCCGCCGAGACAGAAATGACGACAGGGAAATAACCGAGACCCCGGAAGTCGACAACAAGAAATGACTGTAAACCAATGAACTCAAGTCTATAGCCTATACTCTGAAGTACGCGAAAAAATGTGCTGAAGAATGCGTCCGACAATCAGAGGGGTTTCACTTTCAGAAGCTTGTTTATCCCAATGTCGAACGAAAGCATCATGACCACGATTTTGTTTTTTTTAAAGAATTACAACCCACCCAAGTTTAAATCAATCAAATAAACGCATATTTTAGAAATCGGTAAAGAAATTTTGAAACCAGGATACTCCTGGTTTTGCGTACCGTATACCGGCACTCCGAACCATGCGCTATCCAGCCCTTACATGACGGCCTTCCCAACTATAATAGCCAAATAGCCAACTATAATTAAAGGAATTACTGACAACAGATGGACCTTCTTCAACAGCAGGGCCTCTGAGAAGGAGAGAAAAAAATCAATCTAGCTAGAATCGAAACGTCAGGCTCTCCGAATGTAAGATATTTGAATCATTTGGGGCATTCGAGGTTTCTTTTTGCATCGCTCCGAAACAATCAACAAAGTTGAACGATTACGGGCGCGCGCATTGCATTGCAAGTGTGAACGAGTGGTGGGATCAGGCCGGTTGACTCCCCGGCTACCCCCCCCCCCTGGACCCCCGGGGGGGGGACGACGCTCACGGCACGCACTGCCCGAAACGTTGAGCCCAAAAACGGCTCCACACACACGGACCCACTCGCTCCCAAGAGAGATTAAACCCTCCGCGTCATCCCTGCATACCTCTTTACGATTGAACACCGCCGTGCAGGCCTCACAATCTCACCAACCATTAAGACACCGACCCTGATGATTATCTTGTACCATACACATTTCTAAGAGATTAGGTAATCAAACAAAATAACCTTGCGCTATGCTTAAAGACCATAGAATGTATGCTGTACTGTAATATACCCAGAAATGTTGCAAACTGCATAGTACCGACTAAAATGACCCAAAAGCGAACATCAAATAATTATTAGGAGGGCCCGACGTTTCGATCCTAGCAGGACCTGCCCTTGAGGAAGGTCCTGCTTGGAGCGAAACGGTAGGCCCACTTATTTGGTTGACCATAGGATGATCAGAATCATGCAAACCTCAATTGAGGAATGACAAGAAACTAATGAGGGAAATCAGTCGATTTTTAAAAACGAAATTAAGCGAAGAAATCAAACCAATCTCAAACGGTTACAACGTCCGGTCATGTCCTCGGTATGACATTTGACCTTTTGATACATTTTAAAGAGGGGTCGGGAAAAGAAGAATCCCGCTTGAGGAGACAAGTCAGCTCCTGTCCCCCCTTTAAAGCCCCTACACAACATTGGTTGAGGTCAAAGGATAGCATCCATACGTTGTCTGATCCAACATATGCATGAAATAGCACACCTGTGAAAAATTCAGCTCGATCCGCCAAGCGAGTCTCGAGAAAATCGTGAAAACCGCTTCATGTGTTTCGCGAAAATGCAGCATTCAACGCCGTACTGTTCCGAAAAATAGTTTAGATCTCGGTGAGACGTAAACTATTTCTTTTAGTAATTTCTCCCAAATTACAAAATTTTAGGCAGAATTATTTCAGCGAGAGGTTTCTACTATAACCATCTTCAAACTGTTTAAGTTTCATGTAGGGCCGAAATCTGTAAACATCTCTGTGTTTCGATCTTACCAATGTTGTGTAGGGGCTTTAAAGTCCTATGATAAAAAAATGGTTGCAGCTGAGTACGGAAATGCACGATGATTGAAATAACAGATACAGAACATGCAATGTATTTAACATAGATATAACGTGATGTTTGCGTCAGGGAGAATGTAATTCAAATGAGGGTTTGCCCTGCTCGATATCATCAGGCATCGGGCAAAGCACTGAGCACTCAGTGCTTATCACGTCGAGCAGGGCAAACCCTCATTGAATTATATTCTCCTCGACGCAAACATCCCGTTATACACATCTGCGATGCAACGTGATACCTGCCGCTATACATTATTCGAATCCATCACAAGACTTCGACCAGCTCGGTGGTCAAGTGATAATCCCGCCCGAGCTGCCTGGTATTTCTTAACTAATCAGGCATCGGGCAAAGCACAGAACACTCTGTGCTTATTACGTCGAGTAGGGCAAACCCTCATTGAATCACATTTAGGTTGGGCGGTGCCTAACAATGACCGTTTGACCGACGTTGCATACATTAGATCAACTGGGAATAGCATTGGCTAACACAGGCTAAAATGTTGCAAACTGCTTACTGACTAAAATTACCAAAATGCAAATCTTAAAATTTAGTGGGCCTGACGTTTCGATCCTAGCAGGACCTTTCTCAAAGGCAGAGAGAAAGGTCCTGCTAGGATCGAAACGTCAGGCCCACTAAATTTTAAGACAGGCTAAACTGTTTAATTGTCTTTGTCAAAATACATAATTTCTGATCAGCCCAGGCCAAGCTTTGGACATAATGTTAATGATGCATGGGCCAATGACTGTGTGTAAAGTTTGGAGGATCAACTTACGATTGACGCGAGTAGGCCTGCTGTCTACGACGCCACTTTCGAACGAGATCGTGGGGCCGCAGAATCGATTCTCCCCGAGCCAACGCTCCGGGTCTGCGCTCCGAGTGCTAGTGGCGTGACGGCAGAACACACACTGGTACATGGTGCGCGACCCTTCGGAACGCTGCCCTCATCTCTTGATACCCTCATCTCTTGATGTTCGGTCATGCGCGATGCGGGCGGCAGGCCTCAGAGGGCGGGGGGTGGGGGGGGGGGGGTTGGGTGGGTGGTGGGTTGGGATCTAATGACACGCACCGTCCGAGGCGGTGCGGACACCCGTACCGTGGGCGGCCCCGGGAAGCTCCCGGTCAATATCACCGGGAGGGTCGGTAATTGCCGGCGAAGGGACCTACAATGGCCACGGGACTATCGAAGGGGTTGTGTAGGGAGCAACCCATATTTTCTACTACATTGTTCGTTGCAGTTGGAGGCGGGACTTAACTAAGTGCTCCATGCAGTAAGGAGCATGTGACGAATCTCTACTTCCAAACTCTCTCTTCCTCTCTCTACCCCCCAATTCTTTCTCTCTTTCTCTCTTCCTCTCCCTCTCTCTCTCGCTCTCCACTTCTCTCTCATACCACTCTGTCCACTTCTCTCCCACCCCAACGCCTCCCTCTCATCTCTGTTCATCTCCCTCCCTCCCTTTCTTTCTCCCTCTCGCTCTACCTCTTTCCCTCTCTCTTATTATCCAACTCGATCTTTCTCTTCCTCTATCTCTGCATCGCTCTCTCTGTCCCACTCTCTCCATCTTGCTCAGTCTGTCCCTCCCCCTCTCTGTCCCCTCTCTCCTCCTCCTCTTTCAGCTGTCAGAACTCCTCAGAGCTTAGGAACTCCTTCCTGTACAGTCTTATTTATATATTGAAGCAAGATGCTGCTGGACTTCCAGTAAGTGTATTTTCCCATACAATGTCTCCTCATTATACGACCAAATACTCTTGATACATTTATTTTCATAGGTACATCACTAGCTGTGACACAAGCGTTTCAATACCCAATCATTAATTTTTGTTATCAGAGTTCTTTCCATGAAATTCCCAAAGAACCTTTCCCCGGCAGCGCACCAACAATTCTTGGCATGCTTTATAAAAAAAAGAGACATTCCAGAACGAGTATTTCTGTTGTTTGTCTGTTTGTTTGTTTGCGTTTGAATCGAGCGTTCCTTGAAAAAAAGTTTAAGCGCACACTGGGAAGAGAAGGGGGCTGCGGTGATGAGTAGTATACGTAGAAATTCTAGAGAGAGTTCCTCATTGTTTGGGTCTTTTGTTCTCTGTCCATTCAGCCGAAGCTTGTAGACCTGGAACTCGTGTCTTCTTCTTCGGTCAACAATTGACCGCGACCATTGGGCGGGAAGAAGAACATTTTCCATTGACAAGTATCGTCCCCCCCACCATTCGTCACCCCATCTCCCGTCCCCGGAGGGAGAAGGAGGAGGGGGAGAGGTGGATAGAGAGGTGGATAGAGAGGTGGATAGAGAGGTGGAAAGAGGGTGGAGAGAGGGTGGAGAGAGGTGGAGAGAGAGGTGGAGAGAGGTGGAGAGAAATGTAGAGAGAGGTGGAGAGAGAGAGAGAGAGGTGGAGTGAGGATGGAGAGAGGTGGAGAGAGGTGGGTAGAGAGAGGTGGAGAGAGAGGTGGATAGAGAGAGGTGGAGAGAGATGTGGATAGAGAGAGGTGGAAAGAGGTGGAGAGCGAGGTGCATAGAGAGGTGGAGAGAGGGTGGAGAGAGGGTGGAGAGAGGGTGGAGAGAGGGTGGAGAGAGGTGGAGAGAGGGGTGGATAGAGAGTCGGAGGGAGATGCGGAGAGAGAGAGAGCGAGAGAGAGAGAAAGAGGGAGAGAGAGGGGAGAGAGACACATTCCCCTATTTTCTCGGGGAGAACTCTCCCCCGTTTACATGCCGAATGCACATGCCGAACCACGAACTGTTCGACAAATCTTTACCAAACGTCGGCCGAAAATGTAGGTTGCAGTAAAAAAAATATCCCAACTGATGGATTGTGCCGGCCCAAATTCCAAACGCAACCTACAAACTCTGACACTACCTGTACCTGTCTAAGTTTTGGGCAAAACCATATAGTCCTACAGGCCGACACTTTTGTCCACATTTTTTTTTTCCGCTGGGCGGATTTTGGCTACAAGCAAGAGACACCTTTAGCCTGGGGGTCAATAATCTGATTTAATTTTTTCTTTCCAGACGGGGTTTCCCACCGACAACTTCAGGGCCCTTTGGTCGAAACGCAAAAAGCCGATCTTACCGTAAGAACATTATTCCGTGAGCGACTCAGTCGGGTGTGCGTAATCTAATCCAAACGTGCAATACATTTTGTCTCTCTCGCTCTCATCCCATCTCGCCAAATCCCTCCCGTGCATCCTTAATCCTCAGGCAATCCTTCCCTCCTGTGCATTATGTCCAAGGATTTTGCCTCCCTTTTCATCGCAACACAGCCGACTACGGCCGGAATAAAAACGACGTTCCTTGGCCCTTTGTGACCCGGCACAGCATAATGAGGAATAACCCCCACTTTTGAGATTTGGAGATGTTCTAATGATGTGAAAGAGTATACCATTAGCTTTCAAATGATATCAACATTATTTCCGTGTCAACCTTGTTGTAAATAGCACAGGGGGACTTCGCTCGTTCATTTGGTACCGTACCAGACACAATATAACAGTCTAACTCCTCGTAAGCGGCCATTCAAAAAGGCAGGAACTTCCCTTTTTCCTGAAAACAGTACACAAACACTCCCCAGAAATCCTCGTTTTTTCAACATTTAGAGACGGATTTCGGAAAAATCCTTTGAACATAATATCCTCCAATACATTAACTTTCCGAAAATACAAAAAAACACCAAAAATTATTTTTAATCGAATTGAGAAGATACTTTGACTTCAGGCGTTGCTAACTCGAAAAGTGTTTTGGTGGGATATCCTCATGTCGCTTTGACGGGTCACATTTTTGTTTTCGATTTGTTCATAAGTTCCCAGTCAGTAATTTCTTTAATTTGTTTGACGTATTGACAAAAGCGGCATGTACTTCATGCGATCCTATTCTGCTGCGTTTGCAATTGGTTGTTTGCATCTAAATACAATAAAAAAAAGGGGGGGTTAGTGATCCCTGAAGATATGCGAAAGTTAATGTTGGAATGCTTTTGACTGGAGCACCGAATCTGGCAAAGACTAGCAAAGACTAGCAAAGACTAACCTTAGGAAGGTCACCACCTAAGGGCTGGATAGCCCATATGGTATAAGAGCGCTTTAGTAAGCGAAACCAGAGGCCCCGGCTTCAAGTCCCGGTCCAGTCTTAGTTTTTTTCGTCTGACAAAACCTGAAAATCCACGCTGTGGTTTGTTTCCGAATTTGAAGGTTTGTCGGCTTGTACATGGAATTCCTCAAGAAACTGGGCCCATAATATGCTTGTTTTTAGATGCCTGTGATACTATAACGAGTATGACGAATATGACCGAAGCCTAAACCCGAGCCTAAGCCTTCATTTCGAAAACGGCCATAGGCAAACGCATTGCAAAATCCCAAGGGCGCACTATTGTGAATCGCCCCGTGTTAGCGCTATGACACGACTGGTACTCTGCCCGATTGCAGTGGGCGGGAGGGGAACCAGGGACTCACGAATCCCGGTGCAAGCGTCATGACCGCTTGATCACCGAGCTGTTCGAGGTCACACGGTGTGTTCGAATCCATGCACCGGCGGGTACCAGCGTTTGCATCGTAGATGTAAATTGATTCTGGCATCGGGGAGAATGCAATTCGACGGGGGGTCGCCTTTACTGAACGAATTACTCGCTGGGAAAAGGAGGGTTCTATCTGTCTGGGCAAAACTAAAATAGTTTTATAATTATCCTCCCGGTAAGATATCAGAATTCCTATTAGCCAAGCAGATGGCGCTGTGCATATTTTGTCAGTGAGCGGACTGTTCCGGCTGCGATGCAGCATGTAATGCACTGATAGGGTGACCTCGTATACCGTGGAGATAAGGGAATTATGAGCAAGAGGCATGGCCTCTAAGTGAAGTGCTTCCCTCGTTATATGCATTACACAGCCTAAAGGCTTGGAAATGATTGGATAAGAGGGAGGGAGGGAGGTAACGCCAGATCGAGACATAATTATACCTTGCACAGAATAATGGGCAGTCTTCAAAAAGCAAACTCTGAAAATTGTGTTCCGCTGGCTGGCGGTATTTTGCAAAGATCGTAAACAATCTGCCCTTTTATGCCTTTCAGAAAGGTCCTGCCAGGATCGAAACGTTAGGGCAATTTTGATTAAAAATCAAAGCAGAAACAGAAGAAGAAAAAAAACAATCTGACTGGGAACTTATCAACAATTGTTGAATGAAAGAGGCAAAGAAACCGATGACTGGGCCGGGACATGAACCCGAGACCTCTTGTTTTGTGTATCCGCAATCTTACCATCTCCCATAATCATACCAGCTACCCAGCCCTTAGAGGGTATCGGCCTTTCCGAACGGTCATTTGCCGGGATTGGGGTACCATTGAGTCAGAAGCATTCAACCATGCATTGCCGTACATCTCGTGTTCATTCAGATGCAAACAACCAATTGTTGTAAACTCCATTCAATTAGTATTCGACTTAATCGTCAACCCACGTTGCAGTTTGTCGCCGAATTTGAAGGTTCGTTGGCTTGATAACTATATAGGCTAGATCTTCAGACCCACACTCCGTCTCAAAAGAGACGTGTTACGTGATGTCACTTCCACTTGGCACTTCCAACGCGCCCAACCTCCACATCTGTGGTGTTATTGGTCAAAACAAGACCAACTTGTGGGCTACCTCGATCCAATCCTCCACAAACGCCCAACATTCCTGATCTAATCAGTCTCAAGTGTTTGGGCAAGCGATTTTGCCCCAGTTCCCGGCGTTGCCGAGCGGTTTGCCTATAAGTTATAGCGGCGTATTGACTGGTGGGTGTTCTTTTCTTTCTTCCCCGTATAGCTAGGTGTGCTCTCGTTTATCACTCATGCGCTATTGATCTGTCGACTTGGGGCGGTGGGAGAGCCCTCCGGTTCGGAGTGGCGGCCTTAATCCGGTTCGGCGTGGCGTGCGTTTAGAGAGAAAGAAGCCCGACTCCGTCCCTCCCTTTTCCTTTCGCCCAATCGAAGCCGAATGGGCCGGCCCTGTCCGAGAGCCCAAAACAGGTCCTCGAAGCAGCTACAGAAATGAGATACACAGAAACCACACAAGATCGGCGACCTGAAGAGAGAGAGAGAAAGAGAGAGAAACACAGAGACAGAGAGAAAGAAAAAAGAGAGGAGAGGGGAAAGAGAGAGAGAGAGAGGGAGAGAGGGGGGGGGGTGAGGGAGAAAGAGAGAGAAACAGAGATAAAGAAAGAGAGAAGGGGAAAAAGAGAGAAAGAACGAGATATATAGACAGATAGAGAGATAGAGAGAGACAAATATATGAAGAAATGTAAAGAGACATAGAGAGAGAGAGAGAGAGAGAGAGAGAGAGAGAGAGAGAGAGAGAGAGAGGAAGAAGGGGATCTAGAGAGACAGAGAGAGAGGAAGAAGGAGATCTAGAGAGACAGAGAGAGACAGAAAGAGAAAGAAAGAGAGAGAGAGAGAGAGACAGGGGGACAGTGGGAAACCCAGGATATAAAGAGGGAGGATGAGATATCGAGAGACAGAGAGAGAGGCAGAAAGATATATAGATATAGACAGAAAAGACAGCGAGGGAAGGAAAGAAATATACAGAGAGACAGAAGGAGACATAGAGAGAGAAAAAAAACCCAGGGAGATAGAGAGAGAGGAAGAAAGAGAGACAGATGGAGACACATAGTGAAACACACAAAGAGACAGAGAGACCCACAGAGAGAGATACGGGGAGAGGGTAACAAAAAACAGAGAGGGGGAGAGAAACACAGAGACAGGGAGAGAGAGAGACAGACGCGGAGAGAGAGACAGTGGGACAGAGAGAGAGCAGAGAGAGAGAGAAGAGAGAGAGAGAGAGAGAGAGAGAGAGAGAGAGAGAGAGAGAGGGGAGAGAGAGTCAGATGGAGGCATAGAGACAGAGAAAGACAGGCAGAGACTGAGGGAGGAAAGAAAGAAAGAAAGAAGGGGGGACTGAGAGAGAGAGAGAGAGAGATCAAGGGAGACATAAAGAGAGGAGGAGGAGGAAGAGGGGGGGGGGGGTGGCAGGATGGCCGGTGTTTGGGACCGCCACTCAATCGACAAGCATCTGTGGACTCAAAGCAATACGAAAAGCCGAATAGCGAAGTACGGGAGGCGCACTCACGCCGGGTGGGAAGGGACAAGGGCACGGTCCCGTTGGCAGGGACAATGCGCTCGCCGGAGACACGATTTGACGGGCGGGTAATGGAATTTCGTCGAAGTTCTGGGGGAGAACTGTGAATTAGGGTCACACGGTCCCGGGCCTTTGGTAAGGGGGAGGGGGGTGTTTGCCTATGTGGTGGTAGAGAGTTAGTTCAACAAGGGATAAGGGGAGATACGGACAAACCGCTAAACAAACACGCATTCAGGGGCAATCAGTGCAAATGGACGTCGGGATTACGGGCTGGACGGGGGACAGGGATTAACTTGGAGCCATTATCAACCGGCCCGGGGTAGGCCTGAACTCGGACAGAGATGGCATCGGGGTTCCTGGGCGATCCAGAAAACACCGAGCCGGAAGGTCTGAAAGACACAAGGAGCGGACGGCCCGACAATCGGCTCCGTAATAGAGGAAAGGGCTAATTAGATCGTGGACCCAAATCCAATCCGAACCTCCGATCCCCGACCATCAGAGCCAGAGGGGGGAAGAGGGCTGTCCGACCAGAGACCAACGACCTCTTTTTGCCCTCCTCCTCCTCCGCCTCCTCGGAATCCCCGGTTCCGGCTACTCTCCGTCGCGCACAATCACCGCTAATCCTTCTGTCTCGGCCGGTGTCAAGTCGGCGTTGGTAGTTTTTTTTTCGGGGGGGGGGGAACAAATGAGGCGAACTGAGCCGAGCCACTTTAATTCCGGCCTCGATTCACGGGGGACTTTGCCGATCATTGGCATGAGCGATTGGAAGTCCCCTCTTTCTCACAACTTCCACACGCAATCTATCTTGCTCTATATTTCTCTCCCCATGATCTCTCGGCCTCTCTCCATCCCCCTTTTTCTCCGAACTCTCTCCCTCTCCGCCGCCCCCTGTCTCTCTCTCTCTCTCTCTACCTCCCACCGTCTCACCCTCTCTCTTTCTCTTCCACTCTCCGGCTCTGCTTTCTCTCTTTCCCAACCTCGTTATCTCCCTTAAACTATTTCCCTCCCCTCTCCCCCCCCTCTCTCTCTCTCTCTCCTCTCCAAATGTCTCTCTTTCCCTCCACCTGTCCCTCAATCTTTTCCTCCCTTCTCATCCTCTACTCTCTCTTTTTTTCTTTCTGCTGAGGAGGAAAAGTCTGCTGAGGAGGAAAAGTCTGCTGAGCAGGAAAAGTCTGCTGAGGAGGAAAAGTCTGCTGAGGAGGAAAAGTCTGCTGAGGAGGAAAAGTCTGCTGAGGAGGAAAAGTCTGCCGAGCAGGAAAAGTCTGCTGAGGAGGAAAAGTCTGCTGAGGAGGAAAAGTCTGCTGATGAGGAAAAGTCTGCTGAGGAGGAAAAGTCTGCTGAGGAGGAAAAGTCTGCTGAGGAGGAAAAGTCTGCTGAGGAGGAAAAGTCTGCCGAGCAGGAAAAGTCTGCTGAGGAGGAAAAGTCTGCTGAGGAGGAAAAGTCTGCTGAGGAGGAAAAGTCTGCTGAGGAGGAAAAGTCTGCCGAGCAGGAAAAGTCTGCTGAGCAGGAAAAGTCTGCCAAGCAGGAAAAGTCTGCTGAGGAGGAAAAGTCTGCTGAGGAGGAAAAGTCTGCCGAGCAGGAAAAGTCTGCTGAGCAGGAAAAGTCTGCTGAGGAGGAAAAGTCTGCCGAGCAGGAAAAGTCTGCTGAGGAGGAAAAGTCTGCTGAGGAGGAAAAGTCTGCTGAGGAGGAAAAGTCTGCTGAGCAGGAAAAGTCTGCTGAGCAGGAAAAGTCTGCCGAGCAGGAAAAGTCTGCCAAGCAGGAAAAGTCTGCTGAGCAGGAAAAATCGTCCTTGCGCTGACAGGAGTACAAACCGTACTCTGATGTAAATCGCGTTCGACGATATTATTTCACCCTTCTTTAATTGACATAATGCAGAAGTGAAGTTCTATTCGGCATGGTGATCCCGTGAAGTTGGCCCCGACCATTGCACACCCCCCGGGGCCGGCCATGCGCAGCGGAGGCAGACCCGGCACGCGCTGCCCTTGCTCTCTCCCGGGCCGAGTTACAGTGCGGGCAAGGACGGTGCGGCCAGGGTAGCGCCACGGCAACCGGCTCAGTAGTCGAGGCAATTCGGGGACAGGTACTGCTGAGAGGCCTTGGACTGATGGCGAGGTGATTAGGGTCTCTTAATTAATAACCTTTTCGGACACGTTTCCCCCCTTTTTTGACATCCCTGTATTTGGGTGGTGTTGTTATTGCTGTTGATGGTTTTTTTTGGGGGGCGGGGTGGGGGGTAGTGGAGTTTTCGGTAGTGAAGTTTTTGAGCGAGTTGTGAGGCTGTGGAGAATTGCCATCCGTATAGGGCCTAAAAGACTACTCGAGATGATGGCTAAGAAGAGGGTAAAAGGGGGAACAAACTGTGGGTATAGCCTATAGGTATGGTGGCGCAAAAGGGACATCGCAAATCGCAAAATATGTGCAAAGATATTCGCACATTTGCGACATTTGCAAATATTTGCGACAAAATCTGCAATTCGCAGATTTTGTCGCAATTTTTTTTTCAAAGAAGCTAGGGGGCCACAAAAAAGAAGAAACCGCGGCTGGTCACTACACACAGCGTTAGACCCGGCGCAACGATGGGACGACAAAATCGTGGTGAGTAATTGTTGACAGTCACGAACGGATTTTTGAAGTTTTCTTACTTTGTAAACGAATGGAAAGGTATAATTAACGGAGATTGAAGAACAGGGCTGTGAATGTTCCGTGACACCGTGAGACTCGGTATTATAGTCACGGGGGGGGGGGGGGGTGGGTGGCCACAGCGCACCACCCAACCTTTGACAAGGCACCGCACAGCGAGTCATGCGACACTACGTCACTACTGGTTTGGGCCCCCTAGCTTCTTTGAAAAACAAATTGCGCCAAAATCTGCGAATTGCAGATTTTGTCGAAAATATATGCGCAAATATTTGCGACAAAATTTGCGAATTGCAATTTTGTCGCACTCTATATTCGTATTTTGCGATTTGCGATGTCCCTTCTGCGCCACCATAATATAGGCCATAGTGTCTGTGAAGCTGCCCGAACAAAGGTCCTGCTATGATCGAAACGTCAGGCCCTCCTAATGTTTGAATAACATCCTTTCTGCAGATTCAAATCCAACTCATTACCTCGAATAGCTCGACCAAAGATTGAACCGTGGGTTCGAATCCCCCCGATCTAGCTTCCACTTAATTTTCTTTTCCGGGCTAGCAGTCGGACAATACACTGTATAATGCATATACTGACACAACTGTGAGCGCCACACCACGCAGAGCGCACTGGATTTAGGTTCTCGAAATCTCCCTGCAATCAGGCAAAGCAGTCTGGGCGCACACGGTGCTAATCACACGAAACATATAAAGGCTCTGCATTATCATCCTGCGTGGCGTCGCTGGGACACCGTACACCGCACATGACCTTTGTGCACCTTACATACTGCATAATTATTATGCACACGGGTCGAGGGGTTATTCCACGCCCACATCATGTGGATAGGCAATCAAATTTCACCAGCCCCACTGAGTAAATCACGCAATTGTGACTCAACTGCTAAACAGAACACACACGACCGCCGACTTATACGACAAATTCGCATTCGTTGCTGCCTAACGGATTCTGCGGTATTCGATTGCCGAAGAGTGGTCAAAACCACAAACAGGGCGGGTGTGTCCTCTAGAGAATCCAATCAATATACCTGAGATTATATCCAAAAATTATCATGTTCTTATACGCGCTTACAATACACTGGGTAGAATCTGGCGGCTCGGACATGTTATGCCTAATTTCTTCTAAATATCTCCTAAAAGAGAAAGGTCCTGTCTTTAATTTGAGAAAGGTCCTGCTAGGATCGAAACGTCAGGCCCACTAAAATTGAGATTTGCATTTTGGTAATTTTAGACGTCGCTGAGATAAACAGAACGAATACGCGCAACGATGTACTGAACGAACTGTACACAGTGTACTGTACATGTACACAGTATACATGTAGGGGTGTACTCACGTGTGTACCTGTGTGTGCACTAGCATATTTTTTTCGGACAAACTGCGGCCGTTGACCAAGTAAGAACGACAATCTTTTATAACGGTCGTGTGAGGGCAGCATTCAACGAATTGTCCGAAACGCGATGATAACATCACTCGCAAGGGGAAATGATTATTGTCGATGTTTAAGTGACGATTTCTCGAAAACTACAACATCCCTGACCGTAAGATTTCAACATGAGGATTTTACCATGACCATCTACAAACTGTGTAAGTTTGAAGGAAATCTGTGGACATCGATGTTTTCCGATCTTCCCGATGTTGTATTGGTGCTTGGGTGGTTGGGTTTTTTGGTGGCAGGGTTTGTGGTTGTGTTTGGGTGATTGAGTGTGGTTTTAGAAGGACCGACGGGTTTTACTCGACGCTTCGAACAGTGTGTGTGTTTGTTCTCTTCTCCTAAAGACGAACATCCCGACCTTGAGAGAATACCTTCCAGAAAGGTCCTGCTAGGAAGGAAAATTCCAGGCCTATAATGTCTCAGATCTTTGCCAGGTTATTCATTGAGTAGTCGGCAACAATAATAATAATATTGGTCCAAAGTGAGAGAGGGAAGTGTTCAAGTTTCAAACAATCGGAATTGATTGGTGAGCGCAGCTGTGTGTGCGGAGGGGGCGGGGCTGAGGGCTACGCCGTTCCGATCCCGTGGCGCTTCGCACGCGGCGAGCGCTTTTCCGGAGTTTGCGCGGAGTACCGAAGTTGCCGCGGCGATTACCGCCAACAGCGCCCTCTTGTGCTGGCATAACCCCGAACCTGGGACCACGGACGTGTATAAAAAAACCTGGACTGTCAATGCCTCTGATTGGATGAAGCCACCGGCGGCCATCTTGGTGTGCCGTTTATTTTGTAAACAATCGCACGGCCTCCCATTTAAACGTGCGTATTTCTGTGCGATATGAAGGATCATGTCTGAGAAAAATGAATCGGGAATGGTATTACAGACAGTGATCATTAGTTTTTATCTACTAACTTACTTGTCGTGTTCGGGAGCCATAGAACACTGAAAATAAGCGCCCATTTAGCCGGAATTTATAAAGTTTTCCTCGTCTGACTTCGTTAGAAACTGCACACAGCACAGGCGAGTGCTATTGCTAGTGGCGGGCATAACGGACGACAGAACGCTGAAACTGCGACTGCGAGTGTGAAACAATTGGAGCAAGCACGGAACAAGGTAATTTCTTAAAAGTTACAGTAATGTTTCTATTTTGTAATCTTTTTGAAAATGTACATTATTTTTGGCTGGTGTCATGCCAAAAACTGTCCGAGGACAGCCTAGGCCGCTACGCGCACGATCATGTACGACTAATGGGGCACTGCCCTCTTGATTGCTGGATTGTTTACTCTGAATGTGTCTTGACTCAAGACATGGAGGAATAAGTAGGGTTCCTCCATGCTCAAGATAAGTAAATTCTGTAGCTATTCTAAATTTTATGAATTTATATTTTCTAAAATGTAGTGGGCCTGATGATTCAATCCTAGCAGGACCTTTCTCAAAGTCAAAGGTCTTTGACTGAGAAAGGTCCTGGTACTGGATCGAAAATTCCGGCCCACTAAATTTTGCGATTTGCATTTTATAAATTTCAGTCAGTAAGCAGTTTGCAACACTTTTGTAAATCACGATAATTTTGTAATTTATCAGCTACAGATAGCCCGTTTTGTTTTACTCCTTTTTTAACATTTTGGGATTTCGTCCTTGTACGACGGTCAAAATCCAAAAATTCATGTTAAAAAAGGAGTACGGCTAAAGTTACCTAATAATTTATATACCAGGCATGCCAGGTATAGCCTTTATTGCTAATAAAAATGTTAATTTCAATGCGTTATCTTCAACATAATCCATAATTATTTGTTGCAAATAAATGGACTTATGTCATACCTAGAAGTAGTACCACTACAACTTAGTACAAGTCTGAAGTTTTTCGCAAATCATCAAACACTTCGCTGCTGGTTGATACTCTCCTTAGCTGGATAACCTTCCTGAAAAAAATAACAACATCATCCAAGGATTTAACACGGTGATTGTTGGTATTTACTAGCCATAATGTGATCTTTTACGGACATTTGACAAAAAACTGTGACAGGTCAATGCTAGATGTATGCTAGATGAAGAGTCATGCACTCAAAGACGCACGCGTACGCTACTCTCTTTAGCAAGCTTGCATTATGTGACGACACGTCAATGATGCATAGCCAATCAGATCCCAATATGGTAATTAGCGGACATGTTTTGGCATAACTCCGGCACCGGTATTCTTCCACAAATGCTATGTTGCTGTTTACTTGGATTGACAAGATAGCCACAAGAAACGACCTCCTACAAAAAAAACCTTTCGGGCAAGAACACTTGCATGAACTGCAAAATAGCAGAAGAACCGGCAAAATGTCAATATTTGTATGATTACAGTACTCACCAATGGTCCATGATGAATGATAAACCTTGTCTGCAGATGAGTCACTTGGTTCAAATGATGTCAAGACAAGAGAAGTAATTGAATTAGACTGACTTCTGTCAGGGTCGGTAGCTCTCCGAAAAGCCGTCATGCTCACTACTGACTTGAGAACAAGATGAGCTTGGTCAGCCTTTTTTCGAATTGCATTTTTTTTCTTGTCATCATTCATAAATTTAATGGCATGGTGTAGACGCACCTTGCTGTAGCATTCTGAGATGCTACGTATTAAACTGAAGACGTGATTATTTTCGGCGTCAGTATCCAACATGTGGTCTTGGAGGCAGTGAAATGTTGTTGCACCAACTTCCTGTAGTACGACCCTTGAAATTGCCCTTTTTTTATCCCACATTGCTGTGGCATTCTTCCATCAGTGACCACCAGAAGCCTTTTTATGCAACGCTCGGTTGCCATGCCTCGCATACCTTAACAACACTTGTTGTGGGAACTGTTAGCCCTCCTCTGTTTTTTGTTGTGATAAGAGCGAATGCCAGGGAAGAATCTTCATTATTTCCAATTCCATGGACAGCTAATGAATTTAAGCATTCTCCACATTTCAGGGTCCGTCTCACCATTCTTACCACATAGCCAGCGATGTAACCTACACAAGATTCAGCAAAGGCAGACAGTGCAGCGAAGTTGGGAATGTCTGTGTAGTTATGGTCATCCCTCTCTGGTGATCGGAGCTCCAGGTCATACCGTCTGGCAACAAGCATATCTTGGCTTTCATCAGGGACAGCCAGCTTTGCAACATTTCTGAAGGATGCAGCAGCAAGAATTCGAGTAGCATCCTGTGCTGAACAGTTGCCTTTATTGACTTTCACATCATGCCGCATCAAGAGTCGTTTGTATGCTGATATGAACTGCCTTGCAGTAGGATTGTTGTTGGAACCACATGACAAACGAATGGCCCCAAAGAACAGTTCAATATGGTCCTGACTCAGTTTGTAAGTTAAAAGATACTGTAGCGGCGATTCTTCAGCTTTGACGTATGTCAAGTAGAGATTTTTCACACTAATGATGCATGCCATAAAGCCAATGAATGGTGTTCTGTTGCGTGTTTTTGTCATGAGCTGTCCATGAGTATTCTGTACAGAGGATAGGTAGTTGTATATAGGCGCTGTCTAAAAAGGGCATAAACAGTCCTTCACGGCTTGGCTTGAGTGGTGCCTTGTAGTTCCGTGCAAGTGGGTTTCTTGAGTTAAGGACATCAAAAAGATGATCAAGGGTTTCAATAAAGGTGCATGTCCCTTCACTTCCCTGGAATTCTGCCAATTTTAAGGTCTCCCTACAGTACTTAATTGCATCTGCCATGCTTGCACTCAGTGTTTGTGCAGCAGTGTCCACTTTCATGACATTGGATTTCCAATCAAGGTGCTTCCTACTAAGTTTATTTCCAAGTCGCAGTCCCTCCTTGTTTTGCAAATCATACAGGGCCTGAACATAATCCCAAGCTATTTCTTTATTGCATCCATCCTTAAGTACTTTCAACGACCCCATACAGTTCCTAGTCAGTTTCAACATGTGGCAGGCATCCAGCATTGCCCACACTTTTTTGGTCAGGGTCTGCAGGATGAGGGAACGATGAATCCATGTCCTCAGGAATGATTTTTGCCCCAAGTTCATTCAGCATGGTGACATGTGCAGATGGTCCATCACAGGTGAGAGAAATAACTTGCACACCGATCTCATACAATTTGATGAGGCATTGACTGACAAGGTTTGCTTGTTCCTTTCCTGTCAAACCATTAATCATGAAATGGCCAATAGGAACCTTCCAGCTACCATTTACAGCCACCAACATAAAGACTAACACATTTGTGGCTAGTGGCATGCTGTCATCTTCCACCATGTTGCCTATGTCCACGTAGCCAAGAACCTTGTCCCCTGACATCTCAACAGATTTCATCAGCGACATTTCATCCAGCATAAGGGAGCAGAGGGTTGTCTTTCCCTCCTCTAGTTCTGTCTGAAATCTTGTCTGCAGTGCCTTAAAGACAACTTCACTGAATCCAGGAGACCCGTCAATTGCGCTGTACCACTGTCGGATTGTTGAGGGACTGGGTAGTGCTAGTTCAAAGGTTTCTCGAACATATTCGTAAGCCTTAGCTGAATAAAAGTGCAGGGTCATGGCAACTGATTTTATTATTGTGCCATACTCCTCCTTACTATGCTTACCACTGCATTGGTTCTTTATTAGGCGGCTGATGACCTCTTTTGGCACTCCAGATAATGTTGATTCCAGCAAATGGGCACAGTTTTCTGAAATAAGGCCCTTTTTACTTAGCTCTTGAATTAGTGAGGTCATTGATTGTACTTTTTTCTTCAGACGTCGGTTTTGTTGATGTACAAGTTTAATTTTTGGGGGGCTGGAGTTTAACAAGGAATTTGCTGTATCGAGTTTCCTTTTCAATGTGGTAAGACTGGAGCTTGTAGAATAGGCATTATCGGTGAGATATGGTGCTGATGATGAATCACAAGTCAAAAGTGATTCTTTTTTACCACTAACTTTGACATCACATTCAGTGGAAGACGTTCTTGGTAGTGGTCGTTTCCTTGGGAGTTTTTGTGCCTAGATTCAATTAAACAGACCATAGACATATGATTTTTCATAAAGAGAATGTACTTAAACAGCTGGAATTCGAGCCCACAAAACTGCTTTCCAGTGCAGAAATCTTCACCATTGAAGGAAATAGACGTTAATGTTCAAAAACAGGCAACAAAAACACATACGAGAACATTCTTTAAATTGGCCACATTCCATTTAAATTATTTATTTACAGCAGCACATTTATGGAGAAAATTAGATTTTGGCAGTGTTTTTTTCTTCTGATTATTAAAATTAAGAGTTTCTTATAAATAAAAACATGTACAGGTGTATTGGGTCAGGAAATACAAAATTAAATGATATGAAAGAAAGAAAAAATTTGACAACTCACTCAATATATTAAAATAAAAGGGACAAACATGGTAGCCTTAGGCTCTAACAATGATGTTGATCAAGCACTGGAACATGTACACAAACCCATATGCTCTTTGGAAAATATCAAAATGTATTTTTATTGTATAAAATGTAACATGCTTTACATAAGAATGATTAACAGAACAAATTATTTGTAACACTACAGAATACCTGTAGATAACTTTGATAAAAATAAATGGTTGGTAAAAAAAATTGAAAAAAAACCTTTGTGTGATTCTTTGAAGGATGTGTGCATGTTTGTTCAATTCTTTAAGCTACCTACTTTTTCAGGAACAGAATGGGAGTCAAACCTGTATCTGCATTTAAACACACTTTCTTAAACCTAACAAAACAAATGTTATTTTAAATGTTCAAATTCAAAAACGCCATGGAAGTGACAAACAAATTCAATTGAATGAATGTGAAATACAAATGTTTTAAACAGAAACAAAAGTCAAACAAAATATATAAAAAGAAAACAATTAAGAAAAACAAACAAAAGATATTAAGAAAACGTTTTTAACATTAACAAAACCAGGGGTTGATTTCAAGAAGCGCTAAGATTAATCTTCAATATAAATCGATCTTAATTACTAAGCAAATTATGATGTCACAACACAAATTAATATGGTGATCCTCATCTTAAGATTAATATTAGAGCTTCATGAAATCAGCCCAGTAACCAGGGAAAAAAATGATAAAGGGCCTTATCTTATTTTAATAGTTTTGAAAATGGCAAAGAAAACTTTGACTGAACCCGTGAACCGGGACTCGAACCCGAGACCTCTTGAATACCGTACCAGCGCTGGTACGGTATTCCAGAGGTCTCGGGTTCGAGTCCCGGTTCAGTCAAAGTTTTCTTTGCCATTTTCAAAATTCCCAGTCAGTTTTCCTTTAATTATGTTCTTTTTATAGTGTTGGATTAGGCCAAGTACAAAAAAGGTTTCTCATCCAATTTTTTGGAAAATAAGAGGAAGCAGTCATTTTCCCTCAAGACAGGTACCAGTCTTATTTCCAGTCATCTTTAAGTACGGTAAGGAATGTACATGTAGGCTGTTCATGTGTGAGGTTCAACGACTGGAAACAGCGAAAATCAATGGACAATTGGTCTTTTCACATTTCATTATGAGGATGAGAAACTAATCAATTTGTTTTACTTGACCGATCCCTCGTGAATTTTGAAAAGATTCGCAAAATAAACCCAGCAATGCAACTATCGGTAATTCCCGACCAACCTTAATCAGGTGATTTGGAAAGTTGAAAATGCTTGGCACAGCATTCTGTCTCAGACGGACAGTTTGCCCAGTCTTATCAAAATCACTTCCCAAGAAGTGGGCACTGCAAATGACTGTGCAGCCTGGGGTGGGATGGAAACCTTCCCGTCGAAGTGCAGCAGTCCATCGTGAGCATCGTTCCTTATCCTTGGGAAAGCTGCATGTAAACAGTGCAATATCACAAATAACTATTTAATAAAACAATGCGCAGGCAAACACTACTGCCATTGTTGTACAACTAGTTAAGTGCCATGGGTTCAGAGGAATTCAAAAACATTAGTGTATTCAAAAAAACATTTGCACAAATCATGTTTATTATGTACTTCTCTAATCTCTATGACAATATTATTAGTATTATCCTGCCAAAAATCATTTGAATCAATTATTGAACGACCGAGATCTGAGGGGGCGGTGAGTTTGAGATGGTCAAAATTTACCCAGCTCTTTGACTTTGAGGAGTTAACATGGAAAATTAATTGAGGATTGCGGATGTCATTTGCTGATTTAAATTTTATAATCAAATATCACAATTATTCTGTACGTCAAGGCCATGACACTGTAGCGTACTACTATTCGTACTATTACTGTACATAGTATTACTAGTATTACTATTAGTCATACATGTAGGACCTACTTTATAATAATATTCATTGTACGTTTGTACGTACATGTACATGTACATGTACACAAGTACAATATACTGTACCTGTACAGTACTGTATAGTATAGTGATTAGTGAATTGTATAGACACCCTCGGCCTTCTGTTGTCGGTGAAAAAACCTAGCGAATTCGCCATGAAATATGACTTAAAAATAAATCAAATCAAACTTGCCGATGGAAAGTGAACCCAGGAGGTTTTCCCGAAGCGTTGGTACAGCCAAATGCTGCACAGTTCGGCATCCTTATGAGAAACGGTCGGCAATCGGGCGACTATCCAGATTTTCTGCATACGTTTATGCACAAAATAGCGATTTAATTTTCGCGCGAACGGCACACCAAGATGGCCGCCGGGCTGCCCATGGGTGCTTCATCGTCGTCCGCGCACGCCATTGGTGCATTGACAGGTTTTTTATACACGTCCGTGCCTGAGACCCCGAGGTTAGGGTTACGTGTGGAACGCGCGCGTGTGCAGCTCCTCAACCATTGATCAACCATTGATCTCCATAATAAAGACTGGATAGGACACCGCGCGTTGCTCGTGCACAAAATACGCGGTCGAACAATGGCGGCGCGCAACGCTTCGGGAGGGTAGAGTTTGTGGGTAACGTATGTTGGTGTGACCCTCTGCCGAGTATGAATATGCATCAGGTACTTACATCAGAACTTAACGAGTTTTACGCTGGTTGGAAAGACGATGATTAGATGAGCAGTAGGGCCTATATCAAAAAATCGTAGCGACTCTATATACGTTTTCTTTCTCTTTTACCTTTTTCGAGCATATGCACAATTAAGGCACATTCTCGTTTCTGAAAGGGTGGGGGACGTAGTAAGTCGTGAACCCCAAACACAACGGGTGGCGCTCTCACCTCCGACCCTTAAACTGAACAACTATAGGTCGCGCTTTGTTTATATATGGGATTGAATCGAGTGGTCTTTTAGCCATGGTTATCGATGTGAAGAAATCTAGTACGGTCTGCGCATGCGCGATAACCCGCAAGTTTACGACGTTCACATACCGTTAAATTAATATAGCGCCCTCTATATTAGCAGATACCAACCAAAATTAGTTTTTTCTTAGGTACATTTAGGCTTAGTTTGAAGTAATGCTTTATACGGGCTTTAAGGTTTCCATAATTCCAGTGTACAATGCGTGTAGCTCACGATTATCTGTAGACTAGGTAGCATACACAGAAAGCTGGTATACATGGTCGATTCTTCATCCGTTGGTAAATGGTGATAACAACCATAGCCTAAGTAAATGGTAGGCCGGTGGCCATGCGGGGAGGGGGATAGGCTTGGCCTCCTCCCGGAAAAGATCCTTCTTTGAAGATGATTTTTGGGCCTATAATGTTAATTATTTTTTGACCACTGCTGGAACCACATGTCATAATTATGCCATAAATTTGAAATGTCACTCATCATTAAGCAGTATGCAGTACTAATGAGTCCATCTGGGCTTACCAACAACTTACTTGTGAAAAGTTATTCCTTTCTTACGGCTCACTTTTCCGCCCCCCTCCGGGCAATTCACTGCTGCACACGCTTTGACCATTGTTATTTTCGAATTTTCCTATTTTATTCGTGTATGTTTATGTTTTTTCAAAAGATGACTATTTGAAGGGAAAAAAATGCGTTCACTTCTGTCAAAGAGTCCATTCAAATGTGTGCGCGCAGCAAAACTACACGTTCGTTTCTTACCCTCTTGACAAAACGCACACGCGGACGCGTATTTGACGCGCTGTCCTATCCAGTCTTTATTGTGGAGATCAGTGGTGTCACCACGCTCTTCGGCGTCAACATGCTCCCTAGTGCTTCAATACTTTGTTCAGGTAGTAGCCGTGCTGCTGTTAGCGAGCGCGCTTGGTCTGCACTGTCCGACAATTGGTTTTTTTTTGCAGCTAGGGGAGCATGTTGACGTTGAAGAGAGCGTTGACACCGAGGAGCTGGACAACAAACGCGCAAAGACTTTGGGAAAAGTGTGAACAGGTGAACGCTTGTTATACAGTGGCCAGTGACTGGTGAATTTCCGAAAGTAAACGCCCACACCGAAGTGCCCCGTCATTGATAGCGCCAAAATTCGTTCCGGGATGCTGTTGTGAACCATTGACAATGGGTAAAGGGTCTTCCAGGTTGAAAAATTACCCAGAAACACTAAGGTCACTTAATCCACTTCCTATCCTTATCCAAGGCGGTCTCTCCGGACAGAGATCCCGGTCAAACGCAAGCGAAGAGCGGCACTACGGCACAATACCACGCCGGGTCCGAGCTGTATACGGCTCGCAGACCGCACCGCTGATACAACACAAAAATAGCCTGTGTGCGTACGTGTGTACGACCCTGTACGCAGCTGTCCTAGGGCCGCCCTCGAGTAGCAAGACGGACCCCGGACGGGCCAATACAAGACGCGTATACGACATAATACTCACGGGAAGTTCCGGACGGAGTATGGTGCACAAACTGAGCGGATCAATGGAGCCGCATTTTGCAACGATGTTGCGCAAAGCACCATACTATAGGCTACTAGGCCAGATTTTGATTTTTAAATCGGCGACCAACGCCTTTGTCCGAAGGCTATCACCTTCCGGGTTAAATGGTCTGACCCGGAAGGACATCGGAGAAGTGGATGGAAGGGGGGGGGGAGCTTTCAATCAATATTATCTGACGCCGATATGCCGCGAGGCTGGGAAAACGGAATCGGTTGAGACAAGAAAACGCCTGCGGAGGGGCTATTTATTGTGCGTAGTTGAAATAGCAACGAGAGAAACTACAAGATATTGCACGCTGTACCGATTTATCACGAAGTGTAATTGAATTGCAGTGAAAGAGCTACACTGGTCCCCCCCCCCTTCCCCACCCCGCGGTCCCTAATGAACACCAGCGGACAGCTCTGTCAACACATTGGCCTGGGGAGATACGAAGGGCCGCCGGGTCCCCATGGTCCGGGAAGGGATGGAAGAGCGAGTCTTCGAGTCGGGGGAGTGACGGGGCTGAGAGACGCGTTTCTCCCGGCGGGAAACTGCTAGGCGGTAGACCGGCAACCCAGACATTCTCTTTGCCGGTTGTTTTTTTTTTTTTTTTTTTTTTTTTTTGGGGGGGGTCGCTCTGTCTGTAGTGAAAGGTCCGTGCATTAGCTGAGTGTATGTGGGCTGTGGGTAGCAGTGTTCATCCACTCCACAGTTGATCAGCCCTACCCGATCATTTGTTGGACTGAGGGCAGGGGTGTACGGGCTGGAGAGCAAGGACGTATCATCCTGAGTCACTACTTTGATCTCACCGCGGTCGCTGTTCGAACCGTGCCTCGCAGGTACGCCGCCAGTCAGAGGGTAGGCGCCTAAAAAAAGCCCCCCCCCCCTGCCTACATCTCCCTGTATCCCTACCCGTTCTCTGTCCTCGCCCTCATTCTCTCCTTCACCTGACTATTTCTCTCTTGTTTAATCTCGCTGGCCGATGGCTGACTGTAAGCCACCTTCATAATGTGGGGGCGGAGAGCAGGAAGAGAGAGGAGAGAGGAGAGGGAGAGAGGGGGAGAGGTGGAGAGAGAGAGGTAGAGAGAGATGGAGAGAGAGGGAGAGAGAGAAAGGGATAGAGAGAGTGGAGGGGAGAGAGAGGGGAGAGAAGGGGAGAGAGGGGGAAGCGAAGGAGAAAGAGGGAAGGGAGAGAGAGGAACTTAGGTGGAGAGAGAGAGAGGTAGAGAGAGATTGAGAGAGAGAGGGAGAGAGAGAAAGGGGTAGAGAGAGGGGAGGGGAGAGAAAGTGGCCGAGGTGAGAGAGAGGGAAGTGAGGGGGAGAGAGGGGAGGGATGGAGAGAGAGAGAGAAGGGGAACAAACTGTATACACAGCAATGTCAGTCATCTGCGGTGGGTAGGCGGCCACACGACGCAGAAAACCCGGTGCACGCACACTCGCTCGCGTGCCGCGCGCGTGCTCAGTGAGACGGTCGCTGCGCCGACGGCCGAGGCAGTCATCATTACAGACCCGCGGCTGCAGCTGTGTGCACGTGCGCCGCTCACAGAAACCAGTGCCGACATCGGATGTGGACTAAACCACCGCGCGTCTCTCCGCGGGAACACAGGGACACCGCGACGCCGAGTGAATACTAAAGAGCGCCGGTATCTCACGCGTGTGCATCGGAGGGCAACCGTCTCCGCCTACCGCGAACTCTGCGTCCCTCCTCCTCTGGCTCCCAGGGTGATCGAGTGTTGCTCGAGCGTCGTTTTCGGATGGTCCCTCGGTACCTGTGATCGCCCCCTTTTGTTTTCGACGGTAGGGACGGCGGCGGGGGTTGCGCTGAGGGGGAACCTCGGAATCGTGTGCCATGGCCGCCTCCCTTCGGCGATCTCCCCTCATCTTCCAGCAGGAAATGAAGTTCACGGTGCTGGGCAAACCGGGCGTGGGCAAATCCGGTAAGTTGAGAGCGAGCAGGCGGGTTTCGGCCTGTTTCTGGAAGGTGGGGTATGATAGGTTGAGCTGCTCGTTATTGTTAGAGGTGGTCTGTTACTCTATCTGGGTACGGGTGCGTCTTTTTGTGCGTCAATGATGTAGTAGTGACGTTCAGAATGATTTGACGTTCGATACTAGTACCAGGACCTTTCAGATTGGTCCTTTATCGGTGCGTTTGTCTGTCTGTATGTACATCTGCCTGTATTGTTTTATCTCTGTCTGTCTGTCCCTATAATATGTCTGTCTGTCCATCTATCTGTCGGTTTGTTTGTGTTAATATTCGCATTGATACGGTTTTACTCAATTTTAGGCCTATCTGTAAGGATTAAAAAAAGGTGAATTTCAAAATGCTGCCGTCAAACGTGAAGCTGTGATTGAGATTGCCAAAAACGTCACTCAAGAAGTAAAGGGTAGTGGTCTGGATTCAGACCAGAGACTTCACCACCTGAGATATCCAGCCCTGAGCCGGAGGCCAGTTCCCAACAACAGTAACCATGAGTTGGCATTTCAAACGAGAAGATTGTGACCAATAACAGGCAATACAAATATGTGACCCGGCACAGCATAATGAAGTATAACCCCACTTTTGTGATTTTGAGATTTTCTAATGATGTGAAAGAGTATACCATTAGCCTTCAAATGATATAAAAAAAAAATATCCTCTAATATCTAAAATTTCCGAAAAAAAAAAAAAAAACCCATTTATTTGTAATCGAATTGTGAAGATACTTTAACTTCAGGCGTTGTTTACTCAAAAAGTGTTTTGGTGGGATATTCCTCATGTCGTTGTGCCGGGTCACATATTGTTTTTCTCTAATCCAACGACCGTTCGAAAATCAGCCCCCCAAAAAGAAGTTATGAAAAGCATTGAAATATAAAAAATGGAAGCGTCGCAATACGATCCTTGTTTTTCAATGGGAGCTATTTTGATAGCTGACGGATGTGTTGCACGAAATCCTTGTGTTCTCTGAGAAAACGGCGAAAAAGGGAAATTGGCGTACGAATACATTTACGAGTTATTTTTTATGAACTCAATTTGAATTTCTTCCGGGAAAGCCTCATCGGTCGGCCCAGCAATTGGGAACATTGCTGTCACTGATGAATTGCTTATTTCCTTATGTTACCGTCGAGGGGGGGGGGTCGGGGGGGGGCTGTCCCAGGGCATCGTGACAAACGATTGCGCTAATCCCCCTTACAATATTAGCTATGATTCCGTGAATCTTTGTTTCTGATGATACTGTATAAATACACGGTGGCCTCGGTTCGTCTTTAGTGCATTCGCTGTATACATTTGCTGCCATCTGTCCCTCGTGCGCTGTCTAATTGAAGCTTTTCACAAAAATCATCCCACTGTGTCACTGCGTACTTGCCTCACATATATAGCATGCAGCCGCGCAGTACGGGGAATTGTATCATTAATTTTTCGTAAACCGAATCAATTTGTCATGAGCGTTCTTTGTGTGGACCTTTTCCCGGGAGAAACGGAGGAGGGGGGGGGGAGAGCTACGGAGGATAATAAAGAGAGAGGCAGGGAGGAGAGGGGAGATGAATGGAGGAGGGAGGGATGTGAAGGATGGAGAGAGGGAGAGAGGAAGGGAGGGAAGGATAGACGGGGAGGGGAGATGAAGGAAGGGAAGGGGAGAGGGATGGAGAGGTGAAGGGAGGGAAGCAGAGATGGAGGAGAGACGACGGGAGGGAAGGAGAAATGGAGGGAAGGAGAGAGGGAGGGGGAGACGAAGGGAGGGAAGGATCGAGGGAGGGAGAGATGAAGAGAGGGAAGGAGAGAGGGGTGGAGAATTGAAGGGAGGGAAGGAGAGAGGGAGGGAGAGACGAAGGGAGGGAAGGAGAAAGGGAGGGAGAGACAAAGGGAGGGATGGAGCCAGAGAGTTAGAGATGAAGAGAGGGAAGGATAGGAGGGAGGGACGAAGTATAGGATAAAAACGTCAGGCCCACTAAATTTTGAGATTTACCATTAGTACTAGTAGCATTCAGTCGTGTTAGTATGAATAAAAATCAGGTTAATGCTTTTACATATCATGTTCTACTACAAAGAAATTGCTAAATCCTTTAAATATTTAGTTTCACTTTTGTGGCATTGTTTAGGCCGTTAGCATTTGCTTCTTTTTATGTGAATAAAAAGAAGTATAGTGTAAGTGCTTCAGATGTCCCATATTTACTGGGTCATGACAACCTTGAAAAGGAGAAGCAAATACGAGTGCACAAAATGACAGCGGGTGATTAGAAATGAAATTTCAAGGTCAAATAAGACCAAGGGCTAAAGTCCCTACACAACATTGGTAAGATCGAAAAACAGAAATGTTCACATATTTAAATGAAACTTATACAGTTTGAAGATGGTTACAGTAGAAACCTCTCACAGAAATATTTCTGCCTAAAATGTTGTACTTTGGGAGAAATGAGTAAAAGAAATAGTTAACGTCTCACCGAGATCTAAACTATTGTTTGGAACAGTACGGCGTTGAATGATGCATTTTCTCGAAACAAATGAAGTGGTTTTCACGATTTTCTCGAGACTCGGTTGGCGGAATGAGCTGATTTTTTTCACAGGTGTGCTATTTCATGCATATGTGTGATCAGACAACGTATGGAGGCTATTCTTTGACCTCGACCAATGTGTAGGGGCTTTAAGACAGTAGACTGGATCTTCCTGGTTGATGGATTTTAGTTTATGGTAATCCTACACAAACCTACTATATCTGGTTTCTTTACTCTTCAGTTACTGATTGCGTATTGGGGGCTTCGTTTGGGCTGGATCCAGGGACATCACTAGGCGATAGCCACTGACTGAGAAACAGTTCCAACAGGGGGGGGGGGGGGGGCGGGGACCAGTCGGCTATGCCACACATGGATAACGAGCATGTGATCTCTATAATGCTTCGCCCACTCCCCTCAAACTTTCATCACCTCGCAATCGGCGTTTCGCTAATAACCAATTAGAGGTCCCGTCATAGTCGATCAGACGCACGCTTTATAGACTCATTTCATATGCGGAATCAATCGGAGGTCGTTCGAAAATGCGTTGCGTGTGCGGCCTGCGGCAAATCGTCTGGCGAACGTGGGGGATGTTTTTGTTATTATTGATTGATTGATTTCTTGGTGTGTTTTTAAATACATTATCCGGCCCGCGTATATATATTTTTTTTACACCGCAGCCTTCGGTTTTTCGCTGTATTCGTGCAAATCCGCGCTTGAAAAGAGACCACATGCAGTTCTGCGTTACGAGATCAGTCAGTTGGGATTTCTTGAATGTGACTGGCTGTTGTAAGTGTAGTTTGACACAAACATGTAAGATGTCTTGTTAATTGCAAATTTCTAGCTGCTGTTAATAATGCTCAGCTGCACTGGGTGATCTTGTAACGCAGGGCTAGTCTCTTTTCAAGCGCGGATTTACACGAATACAGCAAAAAAACCATGGCTGCGGTGTAAAAAAAAAACGCATCCGGCCCGGGGCGCGTCGCGTTCCGGCCTCGCGTCTGACGTAGGATATCACGGAGCGGGACATGGTTGACCAGACGAAAATTGGGGCAGGGAAGGAGACGCACACATTTCCCTCACCTCAGACGATCACCTCCCTGTTCCCGATGTACCACTGCGGGTGTGATATCGGACAATTATCGGACACGCGGCCATTTGTTTTTTTTTTTTTTTTGGGGGGGGGGAGGAGTTTCCGGTCTTCGACGTGGCCACGTGCCGCCCGGCCCAGGTCCGCTTGACCGCGTGGCCTGCTTTCTCACGGCCAGTGCATGGTGTGACCGCTATGCCCAGTCGGCCGTGGCGGCTGTCCTGGGGTTCTGTCATTCTTGCCTGGCTGCCCACGCGGGCTCTTACTCTTACTACTCTTACTACGCCCCGTATGTTTACGTCATGCCCTATCTCTCTCTCTTGCACCTCCTCTTACCCCTGCGTCACTCCCTCTCTTGGTCGTTCTCCTCTCTTCCTTTCTTTCCGCCTCTCTCCCTCCCACTTTCTCTGCCTCTATAATTATGTCTCAATCCCTATCGCCCTCTTTGTTTCTCACCTTCATCGGTATCACTTTACACCCTCTCTCGTTTCCGGTGTATTTTCTCTTTCTATATCTCTCTCGCCATCTCTCTCACCCTTCTCTATACAGAGAGTACATCTATCTCCCTCCCTCCAACTTCTCTCTCTCATCTCACTACCTTTCTCTGTTCCCTGTTCTTTCTCACTCCACCCCTCCCACCCTCTCTCTCTCTCTCTCTCTCTCTCTCTCTCTCTCTCTCTCTCTCTCTCTCTCTCTCTTTCTCTCTCTCTCTCTCTCTCTCTCTCTGTCTGTCTGTCTGTCTCTCTCTCTCTCTCCCTCTCTCTCTCTCTCTCAGTCTCTCTCTCATATCGAGTACTCATTTAAAATCTACCGACTGGGGAGAAATTCCGTCGATCTTTTGGCCCTACTGGCCGACCCACGCACGACGAACGAGACCAAGCCGTTAGACAATCCTCGAGGAATGTCGCCCGACTCCGAAGAACAATCCAATTGCTCGGCCTCATGTAGTTTCGGGCCGCGCCGCGCGGTATATCGTACGGTGTCGCGAGCTCGTAGCGGAAAGATTGGTTTTCTGTTCCGTCTGGGTTATACGGAGGATGAAGGCGAGTTGAGGGACGGGGGGGGGGGCATACGGGAAATGGCGCGCCGAGTACCAGGCTTAGCCGCACGAGCCGACGAGGGCTCGAGGAAGCTGCGCCCGCCGCCGGGATCGTGCGCAGGCCGGCCTGGCGTCGCTGGTCTTGTTCGTCCCGCTCTGGAAAGCTCGGTGGGTATACTTCGCTTGATTACACCCAATCTGTGCTTCGGAGTCTGGAGGACTGCTAATTATTTAGAGGACGCAGTCGCAGGTTTGATTCCTATAATTAAGAGCACCGATCCAGTTTCCCCCGATACATGCATACGCCTGAGTTCACTTGAAGTAGGTCATCATCAGAGAAAATTTCATCAGCGAAAAAAAAAGCCCACTGATCTTACCGGTTTAGCTATTCGATAGATTTTGAAGGTTTGCGGTCGTCACAAGGAGTTAATTAAAATGTCGTCATCGCCAAGCTTCTACGTGATTTAGAAATAGAAATAACGTATTAAAAGGGCCTGATATTTCGATCCTTTAGCAATAAAGGTGAAAATTACAAGAACCCAAACAGGGAGGAGTAATTAGGACATTAGCTATAGGAAAAATACACAAAGGAAAGCTGGTATAGATTGAATAAAGTGAGATCGAAGCGAAGGTCATGGAGTAGGGTATAAACGGATCATAATTATATAAACGGTGTATTGGATGCCGTTGTGCTTCAGGGCGCATGATCAGTGAACTGTGCATACACATAACCTTTGCCCCGAGGTTGCAGCGCTTCATCGATGCCACGCGGGATCAGGATCAAGTGTAAACGCGGCAGGGATCTGATCCCGCTCGCTGATGCAGCGCGGTGCCTGTAACTTGACGACACGACCTTTTCACTAGAGTCGCGAGTTCTACGCGCCGGGTTTTTCTGACCAATTTACATAATTATGAGATATGAAGGTTTACACGATGGACTCCAAAAAATGCGGCGACTGTTTTGCGGCGGCTGACAACGTGCGCACGAATCACGCCTGTGGAATGAGCGCTGCTCCGGGAAAGGGGCCAGTAATTCCGGATTAGATTCGATTCGAATGCACGCTCGTTGGAGTTACAATTATTTGGGACGTTTGCGTTGGCACCGTGTCCATTTCTCTTTCGGTGGGGGGGGGGGGGGGTTGAGTGTGGCTTCGAGGAGAGTCGGGTTACCTGATCGTTCAGTGAGTGTGTCTCCCGAACGTCCACAGGAGACCTTCGGACTTCATCCAACGGTGATGCATTTTGCTGACACCGGTATATCGTATTTCCGCCACGCTCTTTCCGTAACACGCGCTGTATTTGATTCCAGGTCCGTTCTGGGGTGGATTTCACGAAGCCTTACAATGTATCGTAACTCAACTTACGACGGATAACCCATCGTAAGTTGTAATGCACTGTGGTCTATGTGCATCGCTCATCGTCTTGCGATTGATCGTAAGTTACGATGAGTTTGGTGAAATCGACGCCAGGATATCTAAGAACATGTTGAATACCGCGTAAACGGGGTTTGAAACCGCCCTTTAAAAACCGTCGTTGTTTCCGACCGGATCTCAATGTAATCGTATCCACACGGCCGTCATACACGTCAACGAATTACGGTAATAGAGTTTCAAACTGCAAGCAAGCCGAGGGAGTACACTGGCGACCTATTTTCTCGGTTGCCCGCCGGCCTAAAAGTCAGTGGCTGTTGCCGTGACGTGAGGGGACTCGACGAGACGGGCCGCGTGCGTAACACGGGGGAGCCCAACGGTAGATCGCACGTTCGCACTGTACTGAGAACTGCACGTGCGTGCATAATTACGTCACAAGGGGAAGAAAGTGGGCCCCAAATTTAATACTGACTAAAGGAGGACCGAGAGGGTGAGAGAGAGAGGGAGAGGGTGGGGGAGATAGAAGAGAGAGGTGGAGAAAGAGAGGGGATGGAGATGGTAAAGGAGAGAAAAGGGGGAAGGGAGAGGTGAGAGTGAGAGAGTTGTGGAGAAAGAGAGGGGAGAGAAAAGGGTAGAGGGGAGAGAGAGATCTGGAGAGAGTGTTGGAAAGAGTGGAGAGGTTGAGAGAGTGGTGAACAGAGAGGTGGAGGGAGAGAGGGAGGGAGAAGTAGAGAGAGTTCGAGAAAGGCGAACAGAGAGGTGGAGGGAGAGAGAGGAAAGGAGACGTAGAGAGAGATCGAGAAAGGCGAACATAGGGTAATGAAATGGGGAGAGAGAGCTAGAGAGGTTGTGTAGATAAAGAGACGGGAAAGGTGAAGAAAGAGTGAGATGTGACAGAGGGAGAGAGAAAGAGAGGTGGGGGAGAGAAGGGGGAGAGGGAGAGTAAGGTGCGATATTATAGGAGTAGAAAGATAGATAGGGAGCGATGAGAGAGATAGAAAGGAGTAGAGAGATGAATCACATGAAGAGGGAGAGAAAGAAGGACAGTGAGACAATAAGATGGGAGAGAGTGGGTGCATGTAAGAGGGCGACTTACAAAGAGAGAGAGAGAGGGGAGTATATGAGATGTTCCGTATTTAATGTCGGCAGTGGTATTTTCATGCTTCACTTAAAGTGGCCTCGATGACAGATGACCCACTAGAACCGACTTTCAGGAGGCAGCGTACACAATTTATCAAGAAGGCGGTGGGGGAATGGATCAGACCGATGCCTCTTTAAGATGATTAGGGCCGCGGTTGCGGACATGGCTTATGTTTTTTTCCCATTCCAGCCCATCGGCAGAGGGATTTCCTCAGCTTATTGCAAGATATTTGTCACGTGCAGTCACATAGACATGTGAGAAGGGCCAGAGTGACGACAGCGCCAGATTCTCGATGGATGGAGGGAGGCAGGATAGATGAGTGGGGGGGAGGGCAAGGACGAGAGGGGAGGGAGAGGATGGGACTAGAATCACGTAGACCACGGTCACTGCACGGCACCGCACGGGATGATATCAAATCTCACGAGTCCTCGTCAGTATTGAAACTCTATACGAGGAAATCCAATTTGCAAAAAAAAAAGCAGTTACGTCTGGCCCGAATCCGGGGTATGTGTAACATCGCCTACTCGCATTGCTGAGCTGCTGCGCAAACAACTACATGTACTGTGCATTACAAACTGAATCGGTGTTACCCTTGGGGTGGATTTCTCCACTAATAAAGCGTTACGATGCATCCTAGCTAGACTTACGAATGTGAGTATAGGCCGTACTGCCTCTGTGCATCGATCATCGCCTTGAGATTGCTCGCAACGGTTACGATGAGTATGATTCAACCGACCACTACACTGTAAAAACCAACTGCACCTCATGCACTTCTGCAATGGCACATTTGTCCCAGAATCATGAACACTTGAGGCACCTATACTGTACTTCATGCACATGAAATACTGTAGCTCAAGCACGTGTGGCACTGTAATCACTTGAGCAAAAGTCGGATGAGGTGCATGAAGTGATGTACAAGAATATCTCCCTATTTACTGTACCTCAAGCACATGGAGTGAAAGTGAGCATCACCTCGTGCGCATGTATCGTGCACCATGTGCCTCAACATACTTCATCCATGCGCATGATTTGAGCACCGTTTTTACAGTGTAGTCATTCAGCTACCCGAACCAACCATGACATCATATCCGGTTCGTGGCCGCCATGTAAGCTATTCTATGGCTAATCAAGCACGAAAACCATCCCTTGCCCCTGGAAGGTATATGCCCTAATTATACTCCCTGATCGTAGAGAGGCAAACCGCTACAAGACACCTTGCTCTGGAGATGCAAGTACTGCACCCCCCCCCCCACTCCCTCTCGCTGGCTGAACTTGAGCCCAACAGTATCCAACAAGCATGAAAGTGTGAAGCCTGCTGATTCAACAGTACCCAACAGTGGATACTGTTGGGTTCAGCAGGGTCCTGCAATGTTGGTAATATTGCAGTAACTTTGCATACAATGCCAGGCCCAACAAAATCCAACTGTATCGTACAGTGTTGATCCCAACAAAGACCAACACTCAAGTAACTCAAGGTGATATACAAAAATGTTGCAAACTGCTTACTGACTAAAATTACCAAAAAGTAAATCTAAAATTTAGTGGGCCTGACGTTTCGATCCTAGCAGGACCTTTCTCAAAGGCAGAGTGACAAGGACAAAACAGATACATGTACACGAGGGCAGGGGGAGAGAGTGAATAGGACACGGATGAGAAACAGAGGACAAAGAGTGAAGCTGGTAGGGAGAGATCAAAGGGAAGGGCAAGGGGTAGGGTAGGGATTAGTGAGAGGAGGGGGAAAGATCAAAGAGAAGGGCAAGGAGTGGGGTAGGGATTAGTGACAATAGGGTGAAAAGATCAAAGAGAGAAGTGTGAAAGACTGTTTTGTGTTCAGTCTTTCACACTTCTCTCTTTGATCTTTTCACCCTATTGTCACTAATCCCTACCCCACTCCTTGCCCTTCTCTTTGATCTTTCCCCCTCCTCTCACTAATCCCTACCCTACCCCTTGCCCTTCCCTTTGATCTCTCCCTACCAGCTTCACTCTTTGTCCTCTGTTTCTCATCCGTGTCCTATTCACTCTCTCCCCCTGCCTTCGTGTACATGTATCTGTTTTGTCCTTGTCACTCTGCCTTTGAGAAAGGTCCTGCTAGGATCGAAACGTCAGGCCCACTAAATTTTAGACTCAAGTAACTCATGAAGGTCAAGTGTCAGTCGGATACACAATGTACGTGTGTACATTTAGAGCGCGATACGAAACAGACGCTGTGCACAGTGCATGTACGTGTTACGTCTTAGGCCGGATGTGGTTTTTTACAGAGTCTCGTTTAACTGAGTGGTGCGTTTCCACTGGACTAATCGGCTCGGTTAAACTTACCTGATAACTTTTACTGGGCAGAGGTTGCTCGGTAAAAGTAACCATTGGACTCGGTTAAAGTAACCGAGAGAAATTTGACTGGGCCGTTTCCACTGGACTCATTTTGGTCAAAGTAACCCACGTCTCGGTTACTTTAAACAAAATAAGGCCAGTGGAAACGCGGCTAAAAGCAAACTTGGCGTTAAGACGAAAAAAAGGCTTGAGGTCGAGATGTCTTATCGAGATTTGTTGACATTTCCAACCTTTTATTATGACAGCCGATGCATCGGCTGACGACGGCTCCAAGTATATACCCCCATAGCTGACAACACGACGGGTTTATTTAAGCGACTCTCAGCGACTCTGCGGTACTTAGCCATTCGATAAAGAAGGGTAACGTCATTAGATTAGGAGTCTACACATTGTAATAACTAACTAACTTCAGCGTGCCCAACTTGAGTCCTTCCCAATCAAGCTAAGTCAACTGAAGTAGAAAAGCGCTAATCGAAAATAAACAAAGTAACCTAAAAAAAAAAAAAAAACCAGCGCAGCATTGAGATGATGCCAATATACGCGACACTCATTTGGCGGGCTCGTTGCCGATATGATCCCGGCGACAACCGGAAATGGCCAATCGGAACGCCGCGCCGTACGTACTTAAAAGCGCCCGCCTGATTGGCTGGCAGACTCTTATATCGGGCGCGTTACCCCCGACGGCTGTTCCAGTCACACGCTGACCCCCTCGGTGGCGGCTGCGTGTAATAGTTTATGCATCGCCCGATGGCGCAACCGATGCCGGGTTTGAGCGGAAACAGGGAACGCCCCTATATAAATACGGACGGGATTGCTTGCCCCGTGCGATCCTATCTCTGCCAGTCCGGACTCACGTCACGCACTTGGCGCCAAAAAAAATCACATTGCCACGTCAACAAACGGAAGGGATATGGCAGTGGAGTGGTGTTTTGGACGCACCCCCGTGCATTACACACACTTCGACCCGCTTCCGCCCTTTTTTTGGGGGGGGGGGGGCTCATCCCTAATGCCGCTAATGTGAGATATCTGCCGAATGATGCCGATCAGCTTCTCAAAAATAGGATGGATTTGTAAACATCCCACACTCCCCCAGTAATAAAAAAATACAAGCCCGGGGTAACGTCATGGCTCCATGTGGTCTGGGAAGAACAGATGCGATCCAATGATGTGAGAAATAAAGTTGTTTGAAAAGAAGGGATAGGAAAAAAAATTATCAGAGCAAACCCATGGAAATTAGAGTAGATGAAGAAAGCGCCTCACGTGTTCATTACCTTAATATTATTTTGTGCTAGACAGCCAATCACATTTAATAGCTTTCTACAAACAGCTTTAAACCAACAGGATTTATTAAAGGACATGACGAATGATGTCAGCCAAAGATGTGGCACCTGATGGTGATGTTGATGGTGATGGTGATGTTGATGGTGATGGTGATGGTGATGGTGATGATGATGGTGATGGAGATGGTGATGGTGATGGTGATGGTGAGGTTGATGGTTATGGTGATGGTGATGGTGATGGTGATGGTGATGGTGATGGTGATGGTGATGGTGATGGTGATGGTGATGGTGATGGTGATGGTGATGGTGATGATGATGATGATGGTGATGGTGATGATGATGATGATGATGATGATGATGATGATGATGATGATGATGATGATGATGATGATGGTGACGGAGATGATGATGATGATGATGATGATGATGATAATGATGATGATGATTATGATGATGATGGTGATGGTGATGGAGATGATGATGATGACGATGATGATGATGATGATGATGATGATGATGATGATGATTATGATGATGATGGTGATGATGATGGTGATGATGGGGATGATGATGATGATGATGATGTTATCGCGCTGTTATGCCGCTGAAATAACTGAAGAATCTTCTGTTATACGAAGGCGGGGAATCACACCGCCGTGTGCATGGGACAGCATAGCCCGAACCTACTTATGGTTTTGATTACCACGAGGCATATTCCCTCCGGCCCTTGACAACGACGGCAGCCCGCCGTTGCCAGAGAAAGGAGGAAAGACAGAGACCGGTGCTTCTTCCCATTAAATTTCTGTGCATTCCACAATGTCGTGGGTCTTCACTCGCAAGGTCTCTTGTCAAAAAGATCATCGGTTGAGTGCCGGTTGAATTCATCCGACCGATAAAATTTCCGATTTGTACTGGACTCTGGGGTTACAAATTAACGATGGCTATACGGTGGAAACGACATCGGACGGGTCAAATCATCTAATACCCAACCGATGATCTTTTTGACAAGAGGTTTATTTGCGTTCCTTGGTGTCCCTAAGTCACATACACTGTCGCTCAAAAAGTTGGAAAATTTTGTCTTCCACCTTCTTACATTTAATCCGCCTGACAATGTGATTTGTCAGTCTTGAAAGATTAAAAGTAAAACTGTTGTATTGGAAAAGGGCAAAGAAAACTTTGACTGGACAGGACTTGAACCCGAGATCTCTGGAGGTTGTAACCAGCGAACCATCGGAGGTATCCCTCAGCCCTTTGATCTCGGACTTCCCATATAGTCAAGTAGTCTTTGCCGGGCAAATGCCCGTTAACTATACGGGAAGGCAACCACCTAAGGGCTGGGCAGCTCAGGTAGTATGAGCGCTGGTACAAAAAAAACCAAAGGTCCGGGTTCGGGTCCCGAGTCTAGTCAATGGAGGCTGTTCACTGGAGTCTACTACTCTGTAAAAACGGTGCTCACATCATGCACATGGATGAAGTATGTTGAGGCACATGGTGCACGATACATGCGCACGAGGTGATGCTCACTTTCACTCCATGTGCTTGAGGTACAGTAAATAGGGAGATGTTCTTGTAAATGAAGCACTTCATGCACCTCATTCGACTTTTCCTCAAGTGATTACAATGCCACATGTGCTGGAGCTACAGTATTTCATGTGCATGAAGTACAGTATAGGTGCCTCAAGTGTTCATGATTCTGGGACAAACAAATATGTGCCATTGCAGAAGTGCATGAGGTGCAGTTCGGTTTTACAGTGTAGGTCCAGAACCAGAGCAAGTCCAGAATGTGCATATATAATTGTCTGGTCGGCGTCCTGACAGAATAATGTCAGCTACGGGGGAAAATAATATGGAATAGACCGCGGTCGGCAGATCCACAGAGGGCGCTGTTGCACAGTCGTTACATTACCTAATGCGAACATCATTTATTGGAGTCCCTATAGGGGGTTGTACAGCGTCCTTTTATATATATATATATATATTGGTACAGCTTTCACATTAAGAATGGATGGAATTCAGAGGATCTGGTGTGACATGCAGTGGCCGATTTGACAAATGAACGAGTTTGGTCTATCGTGAGTTTGTTTGCCATCTCATCATGGGGTCACAGACCTGTCATACGATGAGTGCTATATAAGCACCGCGGTGCACATTGTTTTGACTGTATTCCGAAACAGGACAACGATATTAATGCTTGGCACTTCTTGTGGCTCTCAGCTGTGAATTCTGACATGAATGTGTGAAGATGTAGCCCGATCTGTCTATAAAAAAGGCGAATACTACCGATCCGGGGGACAGCACTTAAATCGACCAACCGTTGCAGAAGCACTCGCAGCAAACAACTCCCGTCGCCATCTAGAGCGTATCCCATACACTGTGTCCACTTTCGTTGCATCTGAGTCAAAGTCGGCCAAGACCGGGGGAAGTTGAGAATTCGTAGCTATATATATATAAGCGGGGTCTTCAGCGAGATGAGACCCATTGTCGGGGGCGATCAATGACGCCCATATGAACTCCGACAAACGCCTGCAACCTTTCGCTGTAACGATCGAGGAGACGCGGGAGGGATACAGTCGAAGGTTTCGATACAACCTTCTCGAACCCTTCGAACCTCGCCATCTAATGAAAACCCCCCCCCAAAAAAATATTCGACCGAGGAAGAACCGCTCGGGTTTCCACCTGTTTGCAGAGGCAGTGGTTTATTATAGAAACCCAGCGTCACGGTTCTCTTTCCCGCCGAGTCCGTGAATAATCAAAGCTATTTTTGGCACTCGGCAATTCACGCCTCCGCCTCCTCCACCTCCTTCTCCTCCTCCTCCTCCTCCTGCCCCTCCCCTGCCGCTCCTCCTCCTCCTCCTCCTCCTCCTCGTCGTCGTCTTCGTGCGAAGCTGTACGGGGATAATGTTACCCGGGAAACACAAGAGGAAAGATCGGATTCTTCGTCGACCGAAGCCGGCTCAATACTCGAGGGCTGGCGGGGCCAGGTGCCCGCGGGAGAGAGGAAGGGAGGGACGGAGGTAGGAGAAGAGGGGGAGATGAGAGACACGGGCAACGTGTTATTGCGGGGAATAGCCGTGATGTGCCCCCAGTGGTGTCTTCCTTCATCAGCGCCGATTGCTTACCGACGGAAGTGCGTCACTGTCTTCTATAAAAAAGTCTCGACAACCGTTTAGCATCCTGCAAGGAATTCGCGGAAAGCGACCCCCCCTCCCCATTTACACGCTGGTGCAGCTGGGGCGGTTGTGCATTTTCGGTGTGCGTGTTAAAGAATGTTGGGCATTTTTTATACCTATAGCGTTCGTGTCAACGTTGGTCGTAACCGAACAATCATTGGAATGAGTGGGCCGGCAAGAGGCCAACTCCTGGATTGCGTTTGTCATTGTCATCGTCATTTTGGCCAGGGTTCGTCGTGACTGGGCTGGTCCAACCATGGTGGACCGCTGTACTTGTGGCGATATTGAGAGGAGGTCCGTTTTGGCTCGGCGAGTACCGGTAGTGCGTCCCGAGACTTGATGGCCTTGTCCAGGACGGTCTCTCCGGTACGGCACCGGGCAGAGAGATCTGCATGGGCCAGACACAGGCAAACCACGGCACTACCACGTCGCATACTGGGGATGAGATTGGGGGTTGTTGGGTCGTGTGCATCTCGTCACACCGTGGCGTCCGGCCATTTTATCCAAGGGGTCGCCAAGAAGAACAAGCGAGGAGGATGGGGATTCGGGGGGGGGGGGGGTGGCGAGGATTTTGTATTACCGAATTGACGGGAGCGATTTGTTCCCCGCAATTCGATAACAGTATAAACGAACTTCGTGACTGGTAGTTGTATACGACAAGGCCGGGTAATTACGGCCTAGTGACGGCGTGCACGTATACCGTTCAACTTTGAGCAGCCGGGAGGCAAGGCGTTGACCGAGCTATGCTGCTAGACCCGACTCTGAACGACCCAAACTGGGTCGGGCTGTTTCCTCTGGGGGTTTGGGGGGGGGAGGTAGGGAAGAAGTGAGCCCCGTGGCGTAGATCCATCTGCATCGAAATTATTTGATTACGGCATGAAAGGCTGTCACCGACCACGGTCCCATCGCTAGCTGCGAATAAACGCAGACAGAAAAAAAAAATGTGCTCTTCCCGGAGAGCTCCTCCTCGCTTCGACAGGATCACGGGCCGATTTGACTAAAGGCGACGTGCACTGCTTTTTTATCCCCCCCCCTCCACCCCACCGAGACTGTATAATGCCTACTTGATCGAGCCGTTAGATACACGGGGAGATTTGGCGGACATGCTGGGGATTGAGTCCCCAAATAACGCATCTCGGGTCCCGACGTTGTCCTCTTTAGCAAGGACCTCTCCGGCGCGAAAGGCGGTTTTGAAATCTTGGCAGACTGCCGTTTGGACGAATTATTTTCCTTTGAAAGAAGATGATAAAAAAAAATGATACAACTTTAATGTAATATCATTGATTGGTGCGTAGAGGGGAATGTTATTTTAACAAGGGTTTGCCATACTCGACGTAATAAGCACTGTATGCCCACAGTGCTTTTCCCGATTTCCGGTTGAAGAAAAAACATTGAGCATACAGTGCGTATTGCGTCGAGCAGGGAAAACCCTCCATCCAAGATTGCCATTTGACAGTATCGCCTCATAGGTTAGGTTAATAACTAAGGACTCTTGTCAAAAAGATCATCGGTTGGGTATTACATGATTTGACCCGTCCGATGTCGTTTCCACCGGATTGGCATCGTGTATTTTTCACCCCAAAGTCCAGTACAATCAGCTTTCTACCGGGGGAAATTTTATCGGTCGGATGAATTCAACCGGCACTCAACCGATGATCTTTTTGACAGGAGACCATAAGGTGGTATTTCTTCAGAAAGCGGCCCGAAAACAGGGCCAGCTTGGATCCCAAGTAAAACCCTCGAGATCTTATAAGACCATACGGGACGTATACATGTAGCTTCAGCCGAGGTGAATCAAACACAAAATAATGGAAATAATCTTTCATCTATTGGCTTTCATCTTTCGGGGACGAGGCCTGAACCAGAGCCCGAGCCACATCCGTCATTGGCCTAAGATTCGGAGCAATTTCCAATTTCCGCGAGTATAACGAGCGTCTATCGCAGACCGGCCAACATGCTTTAATAATCCATCTGTCCTGCTGTGCTCCCATCTATATAGTCCGCACGAGTCCACAGCTCAACGGCGGCAGCGCTACATCGTGTAATGCAGCTGAGAGATGGGCAGTCACGGTCTATGCGCCTGCCTGGCCGGTGCGAGGTGTGCCTTGATCAAGGCGTTGGTCGACGATATAGATATCTAATTATTAATTCCGGCATTCAGAAATACTGCAGTGTTGCTTTTGCGCAATACCGTTGCGAGTAAAAAATGCAGCCCCCGTTCTCCGCTCACAGCTTGCGTGCCATCCCCCGCTCGTAAAGCATGCATGCGTTACATGTTGAGTGCGGGACCTTGTCCCTGGTCCGTTGCTACTCCATAGGGCTGCAAGTACGACTGCGTACAACGCTCGTACACAACGTACGCACACAGACTGCTGGGTGTGACATGGCAGCGGCACCGTCTGCGAGCCGTGTACAGCTGCTCGTATAGGGCGTACGTGGTAGTGCCGTTGCGCCGTTGTTTTAATACCTGCATTATGGCCTGGGTCTCTTCCCGGGAGCCGTACCGGAGAGACCGCCTTGGACAAAGCTAGCACATTGCGGCGGGCTTGTTTCACGGGCGTGAAACGACCACGAACAACCCGGCCCTCCCTCGACCTCTACACCATCGAATATCCCTCCCTCTAAACCGGATAGGATTTCTTCACAAGTAGGCCAATATGCCTCGATGTGTTTTACCCCTGTCCATAAACCGGATACCATCCCCCGCTAACCCCCCACCCAAAAAAAATAAAAAATAAAAAAATAAAATTAGAAATCAACCTTTAACAGAATCGCCTGAATCATTTCAAGATCACCCGGCATGGATAAAAAAAAAAAAAATCCACCTCCTCACACCAGTGCCTTTAATAAAAGTAGACACCCTCCCTCCTCCGATTCGATTTCCCCCGCGCCTCAAGCAGAACACGTCCACTTTGGTAAACGAGAAGCACGAGAACCCCGTCACTAGTCCAGCGCAGGCTTCCTGTGCACATGACGCAGAGCTGTTAATGGGAAATGCTCCGGGCCGCAGTCCACCAGTATTAATGTTGAGCTATATATAGTTTTTGTTTTTTTATCCTACGGGTTTATCGGGACCGGGGCTGGTTTAAGTCGTCGATGTAAACCCTGATCTTCATCGCAAATACTGTCCGGGTAGTTTTGTTTAATAATTCTTACTCGACTGATAGCAATGGGGTTCGACTATCCTGCTTTAGCTCCAGGTGTGTAAGCCTGTAAACAAAATACACCTATTACGAGACTTGCGTCTGCCGAGTGCAAAACATTAAGCAATGTTGTAAAGCGACCCGTCTGCTTCGTCCTCTTGGGTAAAAATTTGAGTCCTTGTGGAGCTTGGTTATAGTATAGGCTAAATACCCTGATAGGAATCTGAACTTCCTTCCTGCGATGTGTCTCCTATTGGAAATGCGCATAGATTGCTGTTGGGCGAGCGGCCGCAGGGCAGATTGTTTGGCGTGTCCTTCGTCAAGACGGCTGATCGGATGCTGATAGCCTGGCAATATAGGTACACCTTTATCAGACCCCTCCCCGAACACACACACACACACACATACAGATGAATGTTTTTTTCATAGAGCCTGTGGTTGTCTGGTCGCCTCTGCCTGTGTCATTCCCCCTGCCCGCGTTCTCGATTGCTTCGCTGTGGACAAGCGTTTGCGATCCCACCTGCATTCCTTGACTGATTGCTTGCCCCAGATGCGGCTTTGATCTTCACCGGAAGGTCTCAGTCGAGACAAGGGGTAGGAGAAGAAGAAGATAAAGAAGAAGAAGAAAAATAAGAAGAAGAAAAAAAGAAGAAGGAAAAAAACGAAGAAGGAGAAGAAGAAGAAGAAGAAGAAGAAGAAGAAGACTTTGACTTTTCAAATGAAAACTTTATTTTCCAGATGAAACACAAAATACAGTTGACAAATATATACAAGAACAAATAATATAAAATAAAAGGGGAAAAACAATCATACAATTGGAAAAAAACACGGCATATTACTAAATGAAAACGAAAACATTCATTGGAAGGGAAAGCAACATTTGAAAGACTTTGATGAAACAAATGCTTTTAATGAAAACATAATAATTAATCATTAAGAAGAAGAAGAAGAAGAAGAAGAATATGACTTTTTGTTTACTTTTCAAAAGGAAAATTTTATTTCATTCCTTTGAAAATAACAAATTCAATATAACATAATTAAACAATAAACATAGGAGAAAATTATAAGTATAATTCCGAAACATATATGAGAGCTGTTTTATAATGCAAAATAAAGTCAGTTTAAGGGGAGTTGTCAAGTAGTTCTTGAAAATAAACCAGTGAAAGATCTCTCCATGAGCAGAAGTATAACACCATGTCTCGCTTACGCGAGCAGCTGCTACCGAGAAAGAAAATCACGATGGTTTAATTTTCGTTAGAAAAAGGTCCACAAGGAAGAATATGAAACAAAAGAAGAAGACGAAGAAGAAGAAGAAGAAGAACATGAAGAAGAAGGGTAGGAGGAGCAGAGAAAAAGACAAAGAAGAGAAAGCAGGAGAAGCTGAAGTAGGAGAGGAAGAAGAAGAAGCAGAAGGAGACGTAGAAGAAGAAGCCTTTTATACTTTTCAAAAGGAAAACTGTATTTCATTTGTTTGAAAGTAACAGAAAAATACAAACTAAACAAATCAACAAATAGTTACATATAAAAGACTTCAAAATTGTAAATCAAATACATAAATGAATAAAAATCAGAATAATTAAACAAATAGCATATACGACATAGACGGAGAAGAAAAAGAGGAAGAAGAGCAAGAACAAAAGGGAAAATAGGAGGAGGAAGACGAAGACGAGGAGAACGTGGAGTTGTTGGAGAGAGAGCTCGACATCAAAATATGTAAAGACATGCATGGGTAGCTGACGTTCCATCAATCATGCAGGCATTAAAAGCAGCCCCGGTAAAACCGACAGAGCCAACACACAGGAGAAAAGGGAAATTTAAGTAATGGCCTATAGCTTATTTGTAAAGTCAATTGGCCGTGGCAGCCGCGTGAAAATTGCCCAAGCCGAAGAGAATGCTTGAACACATTTTTGTTTTTAACGACCGGCGTATTACGGTACCCCAAACCCACCCCCAGCGTGCAACCGCGTTGTCTCCCTTTCCATAAAAACAACGAACCAATCTATTTCCACATTACTTCCCGGGATTACTTCTGCCACGAGCATTATGCCATAAAAAAAACACATTTCACCGCGACGTGCGCAGTCTCACGAGCCATTTTGTTCTTCCACACTGCCGATAGTTTGGCCTTTGGCAAGAAACCAACAGCGTGAAGAACGGATGTAATTTATACAGCTGATGAAATGGTTGGTAGCCTTGATTAAAAAAAGGTTCACGAGCTCAGAGAACGTTCCAAGCGCTTCACATTTTTGGGCCACGTTGATGATTAGACTCGCGCGGACCTCCTCCCCCAATAAACAGATAATCACCTAAATCATCTGAATCCGTGAAAAACGGTTGCAAACTACTTACTAACTTAAATGACTGAACTGCGAATTTCAGGATCTGATGTTGACATTTTAGCGTGATCTATCTGAATTTTTTTTTTTTTTAGACATTTCGTGCTAGCCTGGAACAGTTAGTCTCTCGAAAATGTTTGTAGTATGAATTCCTGAGTGGGCAGAATTCAATTTGGACTACTTCATTCCCTTATAGGTAGGATACACTATTTGCGAAGTTCAAAGGTTGTGCCCCCGCTTCTAGACTTTGTCAAATTCAACGTATATAAAATAACACACAGGCGTTTTACAGTTTCGGCTCAATCCGTCAACCATGTCACTATAAAAACCGAGAAAAAAACAAAAATGTTAACCTTTTTCAGACGTAGAGGGTGGTATTTTTAAAGGAACAATTTGTGCCACAATTTCCTACTCTTTTATTTTTTTACGGAATACCATTACAAAGCTAAACCATTAGCTAAAGCTAATTACGAAGCGAGTACCGTATAATTCTCAAATTTGGATTGTCAGGAAATGGGGTAGAAATCTTTGACCAAATGAAGCAGTATTTTATGAGTTATGCTGAATTTACTGAGCCCCATGCCACAGTACTATTGAACGTTACACAGAAGCCTATGGGAAAAAAAACATAGTTATCTGTGGGGTTACGGTCGGGAGATCGAGCAGCGGACGACGTACAACCCCACAGTTCTGGGGGTAAGAGCGCACCAGACGGGCGTAAAGTGATTTGACCGTTGTTACGCCCTAACGCCATTCCATCGGGCTTCTGCAATGGTGGCCGGGAAGGCAATACGCCGCCGTCATGAATGGACAAGAATTACTCCAGGCCGTACTCTAAGTATTAGCAAGGCTCTCGGAAAACTCCCCTTTGGCGGCGGGGATGATTTCGGGTTTGTTTTCATTAATACAATGTGACGTAGCCTTCCGATCAACAGTCAGCCGCTATATGCTGAGGCAAATCCGTCGCAAATGACTCTTAAATCTAGCGTGTTAACACCTAATCCAAGGATATCGTGCTTTAAAGCCCCTGCACAGCATTGGTCGAGGTCAAAGAATAGCATCCATACGTTGTCTGATCCAACATATGCATAAAATAGCACACCTGTGAAATTTGCAGCTCAATCTGCCAACCGAGTCTCGAAAAAAATCGCGAAAACTGCTTCATTAGTTTCGCGAAAATGCAGCATTCAACGCCATACTGTTCCGAAAAATAGTTTAGATCTTGGTGGGACGTAAACTATTTCTTGTACTCATTTCTCCCATATTACAATATTTTAGGCAGAAATATTTCAGTGCGAGGTTTCTACTATAACCATCTTCAAACTGTATAAGTTTCATCTAAATCTGTGAACAGTATTTTCTGTTTTTCAATCTTATCAATGTTGTGTAGGGGCTTTAATAACTGATGGGACTCCCCCCCCCAAAAAAAAGAAACCCATACACTGTATAGGTCTTCATTCGACCCACATTGCACGACCTCGGATGTTTCAGATACAGGTGGTCCTTGTCATCGCTCTCATCAGAAAAAAAACCACATGGGACCATGGCATTTGCTGTGTTTTTTTCTTTCCCAAAGCCATGCCTATGGGATTTCCTACGAAAAGTATACGGGATTGGATTCTCTATCATCCTAATCAAGTGAGCTGCGAGGTGGAGATGGGGAGAAACTTGACCCAAGAGCCCGCTCGAGCCATCTGATAAGATTATGACAAATGATACACCTCTCCCCACGCCCCCCCCCCCACTGGACGATGTTTGAACACGCGCCGCCTAACTTCCGCTCGCATTACCGTCCCGTCCCGGAAAGCGAGCAGGTGCGCACACAGACACGAGCGACGCCACCCGGGGCTGTGGTTTACAGGAAATTACCGGCGGAACCACTTCGAAGCCCGCGGCCTCCCCCCCCCCCACGGCTCGGCCGCACCCGTAACCCCGTCGTCGATCCAAAAGTCCGGCATGAAGATGGGGGAGGATTTGCACGGTACACCCCCACTCTCTCTGTCTCTGTCTCTCTCGCTCGCTCTCTCTCTCTGTCTCTGTCTCTCTGTCTCTGTCTCTCTCTCTCTCCGCTAACCCTACTCCATTCCACTTTATCCCCACACGCATCACTCGCAGCAATTAGTAACTCCATGGTAACGGGAAAATGATCTGAACCGGTCGGCATGCGTCATTCATAACAGTCGGGCTCGCATGGAGATTCATAAGTACGCCTTATAAAAAAAAAACACCTACAACGGTCGGGGCAGTAGTAGACAGTGTAGTACAAAATCGTTCGACCATATCTTGATCAGTTTTTTATCGCAGATTTGTGCTATTGAGAAACGTCCTATACGCCGATGCTGCCCTCGCCTTGATCAAGTCGTTGGGCGCGACGATCCGTTCTTCAGAAATAATACTGTACGGTGCATTGCGCAATACCGTTGCAGCCCCATTCTCCGCTCATAGCTTTCGCACGCCATGTTGTGTGCGAGCCTTTTCCTGCTGCGCTGCATGCGTACTCAAGGGCGGCTAAGGCCGGCAGCTAGCTGCGTACACGCTCGTACACAATGTCGGCACGTGGACTGTTGCGTGTGGGATGCCAACGGCGCGGTCCTCGTGCCGAGTACGGCTTGGATGTGACGTGGTAAAGCCGCCGCCATTGTGTTTTGCGTGCGTTTAAGGTCTGAATCTCTGCCGTGCCGGAGATACCGCCTTGGACAAGGATACGGCTGTCCACTTTGTGGGCTTTGCGTTTTGGTCAGTTAAGTCAGTAAGCCAGTATAGGCCTATAGGCAAACGGCCAGCGCTAGCGATCGTCTGCGGTGCGGGTGGTTCCTGGTGCGAATCCCACTCGGACCAGAAGCTCAGGGAAACTATATATACCCATCCGGCACGCGAATGGACACACATCTCTCTTTAGAGCTGGGAGAAGGTTGCATATGCCGCTAGGAAAGGAACTGGCCACCCTACCTGAACATGCCGTTGCCTTGTAAAACGTGCTTCTCTACTAAGGCACGTCCCCATAATGGGACATCCCATTATAAAGTCAGTAAGGCATTGATTTTGTTTTAGTATTGCGTAAATCAACGTTGGGAGTTTGTGATTGATTTCGACCGATATAATGGGTTTTTTATTGGCCAAGAAATTCATCAATTTACAGGGTGAGCAACGCTGGCTATAATGTTGGTTAAATATTTGCTCAACACAGTGTACGGACGGCTTCGGTGAAATAAAAGCAAGCAAGCACAGCATGTTAAATGCACGTTCGTCTAAAACATGGAAAGGTTAGTCTTGGTACGGGGATGTAACTATGGACATTGTACACACCCAGGGAAGCTGAAGCAATGACCACTATAAATCATAGGATGGTGGAAAACATGCACCAGATAAGGGGGGATCTAAAGGGTTGTGTGTGTGGGTGTGTGGAGGGAGGCAGGAGAAATGGCTTTTGCTCAGCATCTCTGCACAGGGGAGAACGAGCATAACGCACTGGTCAAGGGACATTGGGCTAAGGGACTTCGGGCTACTGGATATTGGGCTACGGGACATTGGGCTACGGGACATTGGGCTACGGGACATTGGGCTACGGGACCTTGGGTTAGGCTACTGAACATTGGGCTACGGAACATTGCCCTACGGGACATTGGGCTACGGAACATTAGGCTAGGCTACAGGACATTGGACTACGGGACATTGGGCTACGGGACATTGGGATACGGAACATTGGGCTACGGAACATTGGGCCACGGGACATTGGGCTACGGGACATTGGGCTAGGGGACATTGGGCTAGGGGACATTGGGCTAGGGGACATTGGGCTAGGGGACATTGGGCTACGGGACATTGGGCTACGGGACATTGGGCTACGGGACATTGGGCTACGGAACATTGGGCTACGTGACATTGGGCTGCGTGGCATAGGGCTACGGGACACTATGAGCCTCCGAGTGTATTAGGCCCCTATATATACAAAATAGATACATATATTACCCTGGATGGTACCATAGGGAGACATTTCCATATAATTATGGGGTTGTGCACAAACTTTACGTCCCTATATTTCTAAACATCCTCCAAACCAATGAACTTGAAAATCACGCTGTGTTCTTTTGAGAGCATTCCCTTTCTACTATGAAAATATGGACTAAAAAAAATATGTTTTCATAAGGTAGTTGGGACATTAGGGAGACACTGGAATATCGCCCTAATGTCGAGCGTCTCCCGTAAGTTACCATTAATAACGACAAAAATGTCCTATATATGAATATTTTACATACATTTTATGCATATACACCTAAATGTAATTTATGTATATAGACAGACGGCGACAGGCAGGCAGACAGACAGACATAAACAAACATACATATAAATAGATAAATAGATTCGCATTTAACGTGTGAAAACTAATTACATAGACGTGCATTTAGTATGCACCATCAGAAATCATCAGTTTGACATTTTATTGGGAATAGCTCACATTGGAACTTTTACCACCTAAGCCTGGCTACCGGTATCTTATTTCAGGACAGAGTGGTAAGATATTTCCCCGTTTTCCCCGTCATCCGTATCACGTAATTTGGTTTACAGATGTCTCAAAAGGAATCGGCTAAATCAAGTTTCGGACTGAAAGATTGTGTTTCTCCATCGTAATAATATTTTTTTCACAGCGCACTGTACTGTGTTCGGCATGGATGGAGGGTCAATGACGACCATGGTACTGAATCGAAGCACCGTGCTCATGCAAGCCAGACGCGAGCTGCAAGAAGCTATAAATCCCGGCGTGTTTCTCGTGTAAACAATTATTCTAAAGGCACGCACGCAGCTGCTTATAACTTTGGGAGGGCCTACTGGCAGACTTGCAGATGTGCCGGTACCTGATTTATTGAAACACAGTTTTCAGTTTTCGTACACAACACATGTATACTGAAGTACATATCTCGTATGCCTCCATGACAAGTCAGTCTTTACTGTCTCGTTAATTCGAAAGGGCTAATAGCCGGGATGGATGAAAAACCAGAAATCAAAACTCACTCTGCTGAGAAATTGCTCTGGGAAAGCATGCTACTGATAATTACATTTAGAAAAGGGGAGTAAACGTAGCTTGTACATTATCATCTAATAACTTCGTTGATATCCATTGTTGACTGAGAGATCGCTTTCTGCCAGTGTACAGATGGTATTTCACACCCGTATCGTCCCTCACATAACCAAATGGACCTGTCACCGACAAGTATTCTTAAGAACTAATTTTCGCATTTTTTTTCACCGCCCCATTCAACCGTACGGAAGTGCACGCCTTCAGCCAGTCGCAACATACCCGAAAAAAAAAACAAGGAAGAAGTGATCGATGCTAGTCGCTGTCTGGTGACATTCATCAACAGGCGAGGTGGTGTTGCCAACCTCGAGGGGGTTACAACAGCAGTCAGCTTGGGTCCCCAAGACGCATTCACGTCATCAGACTGCCTGATATAGTGGTATAGATATGGGTGTACGGGATGGCAGGCCTACACCTGGAGAGGCTATAATTATATTGGCGGTGAAGTCGTCCATCAAATACAAGACTCCTCGACCCAAACACCCGAGCAATAAGAGGCGACTCCTGGGCTGCACACCTGCACTGTGGGGACAGTATACATTCCCGAAACGACCGCACGAGCATCGGCTGACTCAATCTTGTCGGATGGGTCCAGTCTGCGTCGAGCGTTTTTCTTACTCCAAAAGTATCCCCATCCAATCGCTACAGTCCTCTCCGTTTTCTCCGTGGTATGTTTTTACCCTTGCCTGTGATATGGTGACCATTATTCAGATCTGTATCTGTTTCGGATCAGACATGGAGACAACCGGAGAAGTGGGTCAAACTGCTTACTCGGGTCAAGTGGTTGACTCGGGTCAAGTAGTTGACTCGAACCAAGCGGTTGACTCGGGTCAAGTGGCTGAATCGGGCCAAGGGGTTGACTTTGGTAAAGTGGCTGACTCGGGTCAAGTACTTGACTCGGGCCAAGAGGTTGAATCGGGCAAAGGGGTTGACTTTAGTAAAGTTGCTGACTCGGGTCAAGTAGTTGACTCGGGTCAAGTGGCTGACTCAGTCCAAGAGGTCGACTCAGGTCAAGTGGCTGAATCGGGCCAAGGGGTTGACTTTGGTAAAGTGGCTGACTCGGGTCAAGTAGTTGACTCAGGCCAAGAGGTTGAATCGGGCAAAGGGGTTGACTTTAGTAAAGTGGCTGACTCGGGTCAAGTGGTTGACTCAGATCAAGAGGGTGACTTGGGCCAATTGGCTGACTTGGGCCAATTGGCTGACTCGGGCCCGCGGGTTTGACTTTGGCCAAGTGGCTGACTCGGATCAAGTGGTCGACTCGGGTTGACCTGGGGTCAAGAAGTTGAGTCGGGTCAAAGCATTGGCTCGGAGCAATGTAATGTCCATGAAGCTTCTTGCATGCACACGGCTTTTGCTGAGAAGGATCGTGTTGCAACGCACGATGATTCCGCCGCTTCGTTCCCGGTCGTGCATGATATCCCCTTACCGGGCAATTACCGCGTGGGCTCGTTACTTTATGAGACCCAGGGGAACCGGGGGAGGTATAGCGACATCAGGCCAAGCCGTCGACAGATTTCAGGCGGTTTGGGTGCATAATGATTCAGGCGTAATGGACAACGCGCCCCTTGTCGTTTCGATAGCGTGTTTTCCTATAATCGAAGGAGGGGCCAGAGTTCCATGTGTGTCGCCACACGGTCTAATTAGCCTCGGAACAATCTCCGCCTCATTGGGAGCCCGCTGGGCCCAACCAAGTATGTTGACCGTACCATTCAACCAACACCATCGGCTTCATTACAACAGTTGGGGACTGACGTTCCGATCCTCTCAGGACCTTTCTCGAACGTAAGGCACTCTTAACGGTTTGTGATTTGCATTCTCGCCAATTAAGTCAGCCAGTAGTTTGCAATACATATTTTGGTACCACTTAAGAGGCCGTTTGGAGTCCGCGACTGATTTCGACTGATTTTGACTGGCACTATCCAACAGCTGGGCATCCTGACGGACAAAATAATGTGCAAATGTCGGCATTTTCTTTCAGTCTATAGCCAGATGCTCCAGACTACACAGACGTCCTAATAAGATAACAATTACAGTGTCTGGCTGTGATGGGTAGCTGAGATTAGCGTGTGCACCCCACTATGGCCTCGAGTCGGAGCGACTGTCTACGCATAAGCAGTGCGTTAATGGTCGTCGTTGTGAACCTTACCACACATAGGGCACAAAGTGAACTTGGCAAAACGCGCTATTCAACGAGTACTAGGCCTGCCCACAACTGCAGACGTATCTAATATTATTTATAGATGGACAATAACGGGCGCCAGACTGTCATGCCACGGCAGCTGTTATCTGTAAAAAGAACAATATGGTGGAAGTTACGAGCGTCGCCACGGATGCATATAGGCCTATTTGTTTTCTCAGAGAGGGCGAGAAAGAAACACATACCCTGATACGTCAACGCGTAGCGTAAAAGAACCATGCATGCACTTTTTTTTCAAAACCCGGCTTAAATCCCCTACACAACATTGGTCGAGGTCAAACAATAGCATCCATACGTTGTCTGATCCAACATATGCATGAAATGGCACACCTGTGAAAATGTCAGCTCAATCCGCCAACCGAGTCTTGAGAAAATCATGAAAACCGCTTCATTTGTTTCGCGAAAATGCAGCATTCCACTCCGTACTGTTCCGAAAAATAGTTTAGATCTCGGTGAGACGTAAACTACGGTATTTCTTTTACTCATTTCTCCCAAAATACAAATTATAGGCATAACAATTTCAGTGAAAAGGCCGGTTTCTACTATAACCATCTTCAAACTGTATTTAAGTTTCATGTAAATCTGTGAAAATTTATGTTTTTCGATCTTATCAATGTTGTGTAGGGGCTTTAAACTTCGGCTCCGGCTTCTGATGAACGTTTGGAGTGATACAAAGACTTGAACCCGGGACGCTAACAGTGGGGAGCTCTTTTCGCTATGATCGCTGTGATACAAGCAAGTAAACAGCCTCACGGTCGGGAAATTCGAGTCGTTTCAAAGCCTACCGAGGCTTTACGGTAACGTAACGTTATCACGTGTGTTTGTGACGCCATATTGGAGGTCAAAACGGTACGGTCGATCAGCCGTGCACAGTCATGACAAGACAAGCATGGGTAATGAGTCACGTTAATAATATCTACACGAAATTTCGCAAGTGATAAAGCGCATTTGTCCAGTAGGCTAGGCCTTTAGAATGATGTCCACTTCGAAGTTGTCAGATGAAGTGAAGCATCTCGACGAAGAGTGTAAGAAACGTTATTTGGCAAAGCTTTATCTCGTCGTCATGACAGACACTTAACAATTTCCGAGAAGCGTACTCAGACCTCTAGAGCTGCTATCCACATCGGTCTTACCTGAGTTCAGTTATATTGACAAATGTGACCCGGCACAGCGACATGAGGAATATCCCACCAAAACACTTTTCGAGTAAACAACTCAATTCGAAAAAAAAAATCAATTTTTGTTTTTGTATTTTCGGAAAGTTAATGTATTGGAGGATATTATGTCCAAAGGATTTTTCCGAAATCCGTCTCTTAATGTTGAAAAAACGAGGATTTCGGGTGAGTATTTGTGTACTGTTTTTATGAAAATGTAAAGTTTCTGCCTTTTTGAATGGCCGCTTTCGAGAATTAGAATGGTGCTGCTATATTGTGTCTGGTATACCAAATGAACGAGCGAAGTGCCCTTGTACTATTTACAACAAAGTTCACACGGAAATAATTTTGATACCATTTGAAAGCTAATGGTATACTCTTTCACATCATTAGAAAATCTCAAAATCTCAAAAGTGGGGGTTATTCCTCATTATGCTGTGCCGGGTCACATATACAACTTCCTCATATATTGGCCATCACCATCCACGGGAAAAGATTTGAAGGCCTGAACAAAAACCTTGGTGCATAGTATTTAACGGCTGGTATGGTGCATGACGGAGTCATATAGAAACTACCGATCAAAATGTTCTTCTCATGACAAAGGCATGACAATGTCTTCTCATGACAAAGGTAAAAAAGTTGAGCAGTAGACTTACTTTTCAAATGTTGAGTGCGTTGCTCTGTACAAAACATGCACCTCACCATTCCTATTATACGTACATATGCAATAGAATCATCAAACAGCCAAGTAATGAACAAACAAAATCAGCCTTAGACGTAGGAGGGTGAGAAAATAACTGGTTGAATTGACGTAATTTCATATTTTGGCCAAGGAAAGGCGAAATGAAGAAGAAAAAAAACCTACACACTACCCCTAGGTTCTGCTCGATTCCTGCAAAGAGTCCGAGAATATAATTATGGAAGTGTGGCGGGGCCTTGAGATTTCGCATGCGCCCCACTCATCGCCACGCCGAGCAGCTAGAGAAAAGTTCCCCCTCCAAAAAAAAAAACAAAAAAAAAAAAAACACGCAACACCCGCTCACGTAATGACTCGCACACGATTGGGCGGAGGTGTTCGCATAGGCGAGTCACGGATAGTGCTCTGACCCGCAAGTCGGCGAATTCTGCTTGCGTAAACTAGTCGGTTACGGACGACGGACAGACAGGACATTAGGGCCCAATGATATATAGATCAGTGCAGGAGTGGCGCTTCCTATGCCGTGAATCAGCAGAGTTTCGTTGACAGTGTAATAATAGTGACCGTGGGCTTTGTTTCCGGGCTAATTGTTTTTTTTCTTGTTTTATTTGTAGATTTGTATTCGTGTTGTAATCGTGTGTTTTTTTTCCTCTCAGATTTTGGTTGGTGGATCTTGGATTTAATTATTACGGGAATGTAATTCAGCATCAGGTTGTCCATTCCGTGCGTATACGTATAGGTAGGCCTATGCTCAGTGGTCTGGCCGATTTCTTGGTCATTACATTTTGTAACTCGGTGATGGGATCTCGCATGCCCAGCCAGGCGCGTGTACACTGTAAAAAACGGTGCTCACATCATGCACATGGATGAGGTATGTTGAGGCACATGGTGCGCGATACATGCACGAGGTGATGCTCACTTTCACTCCATGTGCTTGAGGTACAATAGTAGGGAGATGTTCTTGTACATGAAGCACTTCATGCACCTCATCCGACTTTTGCTCAAGTGATTACAATGCCACATGTGCTGGAGCTACAGTATTTCATGTGCATGTGCGTTTAGTTTAGTTTAGTTTAGTTTATTTATTTCTACAGCGTCAACCAACAAAGCACATATCACAGAATGTACATCACAAAGAATGAATAGGCAAAATTAAGAGGGAAAGGACTGGCACATTAAGTGATAACTTAATATAAATAAACATGAATGCGATGAATGTGATGAGTGAATGTTCTGGGACAAATATGTGCCATGGCAGAAGTGCATGAGGTGCAGTTCGTTTTTATAGTGCGTGCTGAACGCTTGTATAACTGCTCCAAACAAACTGCAGGCAGCACGGCTCGGATTCGACCTACCCCATGCTTTGTAGCGCAGACGTACGTCTCAACCACTTGTGTGTCCAGCTAAAGCCGAGGTGGTTTGATGGATTTGGGAGTATACACGAGGACAGATTATCATTAATTTATAGCAAACCTAATATTAGTCCAACAGACAAAGGAAAAAACTGACTGGGAACTTTTGAACAAATTAAAAACAAAATGGCAAAGAGAACGAACTATGACTAGACCGGGACTTGAACCCGAGATCTCTGGATGAACTTACTAGTATTCTTTCATCTGAGTTATCTGGCCCTTAGACGATGATCTTCGGTAATAGTCAACTATTTTTTGCCGGAGTGGGGGCGAACTTGATATTGATATGGTGGGGAGGACAGCATTTACGTCATTGGTTAAGCCCGTATTGTGCTTGTACTGTATTGGGCTGTATTGGGCAAATACGTCACGCCCGGAGATGGCGCATCGTACAAAAGGATTCCGGAGGCATCGGCAAGACAGATTGGGGTAATTTGGGACTGATGTTGGCGATCCCTTCCCTTCGGGCGTCTCTCGTAGGAGACAGTGACCGGAGCTGACCGGTCATTTTGGGTCATGGGGCGTCCTCAACCCCCCACCCCTTCCCCCACACCGTCACATCCGCCGAATGAAGACTTTAAAGCCGTGTTCGCATTGGACTTAAAATTGTCAAACTACCGCGGCAGGGCGGAAGAATGACAAAAATAAATCCAATGTGGACAGGCGGAAAACTACCCTCCCTGTCAAGTTACCGCGAGCGTGATGTAAAACTAACAGGGCGAGAGACGTTGCGGAAACTTTCCGCTCAGCCACGGTAACTTGACAGGGCCATAATAGGTGACATTCTGCCAGCCTCACACAGTGAATTTCTCATTCCGCCGCGGAAGATAAATCCAAGTGCGGACGCACGGTAGAATCACCTTAAGGAATGTCGCGGTAAGTTACCGCGTGGCCGCGGAAGAAAAAGTCCAATGCGAACACGGCTTTAGTTCGAACACAGATATAATTATCTTCCGTGAGCGAGCGAGCAGACGCCACCAGCGCTTCTCTTTGACTATGAATAGCCGATTTTTTTTCGGAGAAGTGCACGGGGATGCCGAGGCACTTCCTGACAGCCCAACAGGTGTGCCACGTCGGAAGGTCGACCATGAGGCCGCTGTTTATTGACGTCATAGTTGACATTTCAGCGCAATTGAGTGTTAAAGATCCCCATTAATAATAGGGATATCTCCATTCCTAATTCCCTCCATTTCTAATAAAGCGGAAGGAGGGTGGGGAGGGGAGAGAGACAGGGATGGAGAATGGGAGGGGTAAAGAGAGAGTGAGAGAGATGGGGAGAGACAAACAAAGAAAGAGAGCGATGGAGATGAAGAGTCACTCTTCCACTGTGGATACCGGTATATGGAGGGCGTCAGATGAAGGGAGAGAGATACAGAGAAAGAGATAGAGAACGAGTGTGTGATGGAGGGGAAATAGACTGAGATAGAGGATGGGAGGGGGAAAGAGAGAATGAGAAAGATGGAGAGAGACAAACATTAGATACAAAATAGAGAGATGGAAATTAAGAGTATATACAGATACAAGGTGGGCGTGAGATGAAAGGAGAGAGATAGAGTGAGAAAGAGATTAGGAGCGAGTGAGTGAGGGAGGGGAGAGAGACTGAGATAGAGGATGGGAGGGGAAAAGAGAGAGTGAGAAAGTTGGTGAGAGGCAAACGTAGAAATATAGGGAGTGTACAGATACAGGAAGGGCGTGAGATGAAGGGAGAGAGATAGAGTGAGAAAGAGATTGGGAACGAGGTAGTGAGCGAGGGAGGGAGGGGAGTGAGGGAGAGACAGAGGAGAGGGGGAAAGAGAGAGCGCGAGAGATCGGGAGAGACGGAGAGAGGGGGGTCAGAGGAAGAGATTGAAGGACAGAGAGGGAGAGAGAATTAGAGAGGGGGGTCGTGCAGAGGAGCAGTCCCAGAGGGGAGGAATAAGTTGTCACAGGACAGTCTAAAGTGGTCGCATCTGCAACTCTGATGTCATGTATATAGGTCCAAGTGATTATGGGCGTAGCATCCACTGCCTTTGACCATGCTTTGACGAAGCCTTGGCGGTTGGCATTTACACAGCCAACTATATATCCACCCACCCAACATCTGATCCTTCAAATTAGACCCGCACGGTGCTCTCGATGACCAGTCGTTGCCGTTGGGTTTTTTTTTTCTTCTTCTGCGGCCCTGCCAGATATCGGACACCCTCGGTCCATCAGCTGTGTCCACACTCCTGCCGGGGGATTTTTTTAGGCCGACCACGGACACCGCTATATAGGTGCGGGCCAAAGGTTCATTCGGCGTCACCTGATCTCCAGACTGATAAGATGGCGGCTCGGGGAGGGTGTTCCGCGCATAAGCCGCAGCGTGTGTGTGCGTGCATGTTGATCCTGCCGGGGTGTGTGTGTAGGGGTGGGGTGTGTGGGGGTGTTGGTCTGTGGGGGGAGGGGGGTTCAATCGCGGTTCAATTTGGCGGGTTTCCAGCTCAGTCTGTAAACTCTGTGACGGGGGACTCGTGCAACGACGCAGAGCTGTAGGGGCCTATACCGACAATAATTATTGTTGACGAAGTGAGCCGGGTTTTTTTCTCTGGCAATATCTTCTTCCATCGGAATGATTTTTGTTTTGTTTTTTTTGGCCGAGATGGAGCAAACTGGTCAGAGGTGACCCACTGTGAAGTAGAAACGGTTAGGCAATCTGACACGCAGTGCATGGAAGAACGGTTGAATTGATTAAGCAAGCCACGCTTGCCGCTTCACCGTACTGCGCCCATCGTTGCTCATACGACCAATCGCAAGGCCTACCAAAACTTAGGATTGGTTTGGCTCCATCGTAAGCTGAGTAACGATGGGTCGCAAGCCTGAAGGAACATGCCGTACATATATGGTACCATGGAGGAAGAAAGGGGAATATTCGGACCGTACCGTGCCTTATTTTTATTTGTGCTGCAATTGCACGCTATCGGCGACGGTAACGTATGTTGGTGCGACCCTCTGCCGAGTATGAATATGCATCAGGTACTGACGTCACTGCAATGATACTCATGTGTCTGCTTTGGCGACCATGGGGTAGCAAAGTGGTAAACGGCAGAACTTAGTGGGCTTGACGTTGTTTTGAAAAAAATGATGATTAGATGAGTAATAGGGCCTACATCCAAAAATCAAAGCGACTCTGTATACTCTTTCTTTTTATTTTTCCGAGCATATGCACAATTAAGGCACGGTTTCGTTTTTGAAAGGGCGGGGGACGTATTAAGTCGTGAACCCCAAACACGACGGGTGGCGCTCTCACCTCCGACCCTCAAACTTAACAACTATAGGTTGCGCTTCGTATATGTATCGGATTGAATCGAGTAGTTTTTTAGCCATGGTTATCGATGTGAAGAAATTAATCTAGTACGAACATAGATCTGCGCATGCGCGACTAACCCCAACCCTAACTCTTTGTGTATACAATACATTGAATGTAAGTGTGTATCCCCACTCAGTTTCGCGGTCAAAAGTAGATTGAATTCAGTACTCGTCGTAGCAGCGCGGATGTACTTGTCTTCCCAGAATTCTGATTGGATACTCATCGTCAACGTTCAACGTACAGAGCGGACAGTACAAAAAAACACTACTTCAGAACTTGGACGAGCGAGGGTTGCTGCCGTACATTGTAGCAAATTATTCTCGGCTGAGACGAGCGCCGACTCTTCACAGGGTTGCTCCACAACACGGAGTGGAACGGTCAGTGTACGAATAGGGATCGGTGTGCAGTGACGTCTATACCTGAGCATATTCATACACGGGAGTTATTCCGTTGTGATGTCACACCCCCCGCAATGATTGGCGGGCCCTTCAAAAAGATGGCGGGTTGCGGGAACGCAAATTCGACCACTGAATTCCACGATTTTTCCCTCTTTATGAAACTCGTACTAGGTGAGTAGTTCATAGGTTGTTTTTGTAGGTTGTTTTTAACACCCAATCAGATAAGCCAACATTTTTCTTTGGTTTCATTCCCCTTTAATCGATTTCAAAGATTCCACAGGTTTCAGAAATTTCAATGATTTTCGAGATTTCAGAGATTTCAGTGATTTCAAAGATTTCAAAGATTTCAAAGATTTCAAAGATTTCAGAGATTTCAGAGATTTCAGAGTTTCAGAGATTTCAAAGATTTCAAAGATTTCAAAGATTTCAAAGATTTCAAAGATTTCAAAGATTTAAGATATTTCAAAGATTTCAGAGATTTCAGAGATTTCAGAGGTTTCAGAGATTTCAGAGATTTCAGAGATTTCAGAGATTTCAATGACCTCAAAGAATTATTAAATTCCAAACAACTCAAGGAAAGGAAAAAAACTGCTGGTCTTTCATCATTCCATCAAAAACTAAAAGACACTTCTGCCAGAGCCGGGGCTAGAACCCGACCCTGTGGATTATCGAGCCAGCGCTCTATCACCTGATCTATCCAGCTTAGGTGTTGGGGAAATAGAGAACTATAATTTGCTGGAGTAGAACCGCTCTTATATTGTGACCCGGCACAGCGACATGAGGAATATCCCACCAAAACACTTTTCGAGTAAACAACGCCTGAAGTCAAAGTATCTTCTCAATTCGATAAAAAAGTTTTTGTTCAAAGGATTTTTCCAAAATCCGTCTCTAAATGTTTAAAAAACGAGGATTTTGGGGGAGTGTTTGTGTACTGTTTTAATGAAAATGTCAAGTTCCTGCCTTTTTGAATGGCCGCTTTCGAGGAGTTAGATTAGTCCTGCTATTATTGTATCTGGTACCAAATAAACGAGCGAAGTGCCCTTGTACTATTTACAACAAAGTTCACACGGAAATAATTTTGATATCATTTGAAAGCTTATGGTATACTCTTACATATTATCAGCAAATCTCAAAATCTCAAAAGTGGGGGTTATTTCTCATTATGCTGTGCCGGGTCACAGATTCTTAATGAATATTCAGAATATCATAACGACTTAACATATCAATTGCGTTTGAAACTTAAACAGAAAATACTGGATGGCCAATAGAAAAAACGACAAATAATTACAGTGCATGTTTAATAGTTGGGCTTATTGAATTTGCGGAAGTAAACGTATACGTCATTGAAAACCTGGGAGTTCTATTTCCGAAGCAAATGGGCCCTAGAGGACGTAATTTCGATTTGTTTTTCCTACGGCCATCCGTCCACTCTAGGAGATGCGGTTTGCGCTCCTGCGTATACGGCTATTATAGGGCCAAACTCCGCGCCCTGCGACCCCGTATTTGTCCAATTCCACGGCCGCCCGTCCCTTGTGAAAAATGAACCGAACGAGAAAACGTACCAATCGATACCCGGGGCGCTGTGAACTCTACGACAAGAAGGAACGGGGGAATATAAATGGAGGTCGTGTGTATTTTAACAGGGCCTTTTTCGTCCTGCTGATCAAATAACGGCTTTTTTTTTGGCCTCGATTTTTTTTCTCTCTTTTTCATTAGAGATGGAGTCAGATTTCCCACGGCCCACGCGAAGATATTGGAGGATGTTTAAAGGAGAGATTGCAATAGGCCACGCTTCGTGGTCGTTCGGATCAGCCTTTGGATTCTGCTGAGAGCGAATCGGGGGTAATATCAGCGGCTTGTATAGCTGGGGATACGCTGTGCGGGATGGGAATTGAGCGAGTTCGCATTGCCCGCCAAACGTGCATCTACCGTCATGGACGAATGCGTTCCTTTTTTCCCCTCTCACCTTCACACGCGCCTAAACAGCGCTGTACGTAGTACGCATTAGTTCCCCCCCCCCCCAGGCAGCGTATATTTTTTTTTACACCGCATGAGCCATTCGTTTTTCGCTGTATTCGTGGAAATCCGCGCTTGAAAAGAGACCACATGCAGTGCTGCGTTACGAGATCAGTCAGGATTTCTTGAGCAGGGGCGGAATGTGACTGGATATTGTCGTAGCTGTAGTTTGACACAAACATGTAAGATGTCTTGTTAATTGCAAATTTGTAGCTGCTGTTAATAATGTTCAGCTGCACTGGGTGATCTTGTAACGCAGGGCTAGTCTCTTTTCAAGCGCAGATTTCCACGAATACAGCGAAAACCCCATGGCTGCATTGTAAAAAAAAAATACGCCCTCAGGCACATGTGATAGGCATACACAGGCTGTAAATCGCCGCCTTAATTCGCCAGACCCCATACACTGTAGGGAGGTTTGTAGAATCGTAGAATCGGTTGAATGTTGAACGTAATTGAATTCTCCTCGACGCAAATATTATAAAATGATATGATGCAACGCGGTAGGCCTACCCGCCGCTATACCTACAGATTCGAATCCACCACACGACCTCTACCAGCTCGATGGTCAAGTGTTTAAGACGTCTGCGCTATATAGAAAGCAGCGAGTCGCGGGTTCGAATCCCGCCCGAGCTGCATGCAATCAGGCCAAGCATTGACACCACAGTGCCTATTACGTCGAGTAGGGGAAACCCTCGTTACATTCTCCACGACGCAAGTATTAAAGGCCTATTATATCTATGAGAATTCATCTGCGGGCTAGTGCTCCCCTGGCAACCTGGATCGGGCGGCAATGGGCAATGGAGTGCGCACGTTTTGCCCCAGAGCAAACCGAACGGGCTCGGCTCATGAACCTCTTGGTTACCACCGCCAAATTGCACCACTCTTTTAATGTTGTACTTGAACCTCTCCCATTCCGGTGATCGACGACATTCCTCCGGTCTTATGGAGTGCTGATCGTACCAGTCAATGGAGTCGCCCCAAAATTTGACTTGGATCGACATCCATTTTCTCCTACTAAACGACACTCGAAAAGTAACCTGAAGAAACACAAAATATACAATCCATACTAGTTTTGCTTCTTGGAATTATCAGAAGAGTAGGAGGCCGTACGTATCGATGCTTGCAGGACCTTTTTTCAGACGTCTTTGACGTCAGACCTCCCTGCTGTGATCTGAGCATCTTGCTTTCCTTATTTTTGTCTTTTTGCATTTCGGTCATTTCAGTGAGTAGACTAAGCAGTATACGTTTGCTGCATGTTTGCATAGGCCTCTTATTGTCTTGGAAATGGGTAACTGAAACTAACGTTACTATCTGAATCACATTACTATCTAACGGCGACATATTTCGCTATATTGCCCAATCATTGCCTATTCCTCAAATTCGTTTTTGTTTTCTCTGCTAAGTGTATAATCAATCTAATTAGAACTTGTGTATAGTTTTCTATGTGTTTTGTGTTAATACTAAGGATTTGTGTTCTATTGATTGATTGCTTCATTTGCATTGAGCCCTCTCCCTACCGTTTACGGTCTAAATTAGCATGAGCATTCCTTTTCCGGCTCAGTGCAAGTGTTGCAATGGGGCCAAACACTTCAAAGCTGTGCTTCTTGATGGGTCCCTCTGCAGTATCACATTCATGTTTATTTATATTAAGTTATCACTTAATGTGCCAGTCCTTTCCCTAATAATTTTGCCTATTCATTCTTTGTGATGTACATTATGTGATATGTGCTTTGTTGGTTGATGCTGTGGAAAAAGAAATAAACTAAACTAAACTAAACTAAACGTAAAGGCCGGACACTGTTATGACATTTATAGCTAAAAGTGAAAAACAAAAGCATGAACAGAGAGGCAGGTGTCTGCTGCCGTCAAACGGGGTACTCGTTCTTTGAAAGCGACTGCACATTAGAAAAAAAAATTGCATCAGACAGTCCTTCAATCAACGGCTCGTCTGCGTTTCCAATGTGTCCGTCTTAACAGTGGGTGTCTTGCGCACGAAATGCTTTTAGTAATCGCCCCCTCGCCCTACCTATGACGCCGTGGTAGATATTGTGTCTGCCCAATTTGGGGGTTCGTTAATGAAGGTTTCACTCATAACCAGTGCACATCACACGTCCCGTTTTAGAGAGGTATAGGGGACCTATTGACAGCGCTATGATTGGGGTGTCTAGCACGCGCTTGTCTGTCGTCATCCTGAAAAGTGGCAGCAACATACCCCCCCCCCACATACACGGCCGACCGCTATGGGTATTGATTGCACACACGAGTGTAGCGATGGATATGGGACTTTCGGAGGAATAAGACTCCCGTATTACAGACGGCAGCAACAGAAATCCTCTCCATTGATCCAGTAATGGGAGTGTAAGGCCCCCCCCCCTTGGCCGCGCTGGGGGCATGGATTCCCACCAGAGCTATTCTGATGCCGCGTCGCGTCATAAGAGTCGGCTTCTTAAAGGGTACCTGAGATATAAAATTCTAGTATCGAGAAAAACTATTGTAAGACTTAATAAAGGCTAAACTAGTTCACAAACTCAACACTTTTTATGTCTACCCCCTAAATAGAGACTGTAAAAGGAAAACAAAATCTTAAGCGCACCCTTCCCACAAAAAACCTCTTTTGTGTGTGGGCCAAAGAGAAGGTGATGACGTCATCGGCAGTACAATGTTGCATGATAGATTGCACACATATTATAGTGTACGCGCGTACGCGCGTCCACAAGAAAAAGCATGGCCGAGCGAATAAGTTATTTCGCCACGCGGTAGTAAAAAGGCGTAGTGTGTCGATATCCTCACGGCGAGCACTTCTAATGACAACCCAAAACGCGTACAAAAGGTCGGCTAAAGCCAAGGTGCAAAGGTCGTGCACAGCGCTCTGTTTTCTGCCGGTGACGTCACGGGGTTACGCGGTACGCTGTCGCAATTTCTCGGGTTGAAAAGTGAGGGGGGCAGTTTTCTGTCGAGAACCTGCTGCTTTCTCAAAAATATGATGACTATATTAAAAAAAAAAAAAATACACATTAAAGGTCATACCCTCTCTGATCGATTACACATCATATTCCTTTTTATTTCAGGTACCCTTTAAAGCAACGCTCGCCCGTACAAACCGAGCGTGACGATAGCAACTGTGGTTGTGTGCACTTAAAACGAGTCCATGGATGTGATTGGTACTCCGCGAATCGGCACCCTGCTCTGTTTAGATCTGGGCTGGGCCTAGTAAAACTTTCCTCCACGCTTCATGAACCGTGGTGATTAGGAGAGGGGAGGGATGCGAAAGGAAGATGCCTTGCATTGACGTCTTCCGTCCGTGGGGAAAAGTTGGGCAGAAAGGGGACGGAATACGAGGTGCAATCCTCTTTGACTTATTTTGAACGGTGGTACTTTTTTATCGAGGGGGGGGGGTGTGTCAGTATCAGGTTCGGAAGGTGAAGAATCAGATCGTCTTGCGAGTGATGACTGCTTATGTTTTTGTGACTGTCGTGATGTAACTTTGGGTGATGGGAGAGAGAGGGGGATGGAGAAACCTCGAACTGAAACATTTCTGCCTAAAATGCTGTATTTTTTTTTTTAGAAACCCCCTACATCTAAACGATTTTTCAGAACAATTATTCGTTAAACGCTGCATTTTCGCGAAACAAATGAAAGTGTTTTCACTATTTTCTCGAGACTCGGTTGGCGGATTGAGCTGAAATTTTCACAGGTGTGCGATTTCATGCATATGTTGGATCAGACAACGTATGGATGCTCTTCTTTGGTCTCGACCAATGCTGCGTTATCCCTTTAAGTGACGGGTGAATAAAGAGAACCCCGACAAACAGTCGAAGCGCTCGTTACGGTTCTCTGCAATTATCGAAAACGACCATGGCAGCACGGCGTACGTTGCCGTGCATCATCATCATCATCAACATAACCGAGCCAGACAAGGTTTCAGACAGACAGTGACAATAAAAACCAACAACCGACAGTTACGATACTCAGGATAATTGCAACATATGTGTTTGTGGCGGAGTGATCTGTAGCATGTAGAGCGGGTTAGGTATACCCATGTTCCCTGGCCGAGCGGAAAGGTCTCCTCTTACTCCTCTGTTTATCAACGCTATAGCGCTGCGGTGTGCCACACGATATATTTTAAAAAAATTTTATACAAAACCCAATCCCGCCAACTACGGTCAAGAATGACAAACAGCGCTGAAGGGAATTCAAAAATCTCACAAAAACAAAATAAAACAGGCAAAGAGCACGCACAGCAAAATTACTAGGACTTTAGAAAAAGATGCCTAGAAATGTGCTTGGGAAATCTGAACTGTAATACACGAAGCCGTGGACTATGTCTGACCAATCAAGAAATGTACAGCCTCCTTAAAACTCTGAGTCCACTCCTTTGAGGGCTGGCCAATGATGTCAGGGGGAAGCCTATTCCAGATGTTGACAGCGACTGGCAAAAAACTCCTGTCATAGTCCAGCAGAGTCTGGGCTCTTCTTGTATCAGGAGGAAGAGGGTGCTGTAGAGAGAAAGGATGCCCTGCAACACGTGCCCGTCACACGTCTTATATCAGCCCATTAAATTGTTTGCTCACTTCGTTTAATTGTGTGCGTTCACTTGTATATTTGAATAAAGGAAAAACTGACTGGGAACCTTTTGACAATTTTGAAAAATGAAGACTGGCTGTCAAAGCTATCCAGACTGATTCTTGGAAGCCGAGCTCAACTAATTTCTACCGTCGGTATGGCTTGCTAATCATTATCCTATTATTGCGACTCTAAAAAAAACCAAAAAAACAAAAACAATAACAACAACAGCTGATAGTCATTTAAATGTTACGTTGTGTGCATGCTTCCGATGATGTATATTACGTGAGCTAAAAATGCTTTACGCCCTTCTGCTGGGAACAAAGTCCGTCTGGTCCGTGATATGGCTTTTTACAATTAGTCTGTACATCATTATGGCTTAATTAATATGGGAACACGGAATGCCGACAGGATTTAAGCTCTTATCTTACAAAATTATATAAAGATTAAAAATTTAATCTAATTTATAAACAGCGGGTCAAACTTGCTTGCCTTGGAGAAGCTTCACGAAGACTATATGGTGAAAGCTTCACCTGGGTACAGCTTGCACAGAAACCTGGGATGCGCAAATCCAAGGGCGCACAGAGGAATGTTACATAACCTCAAATAGCCGAAAGCATTGCCTCTTTGGGTGGGTCTCAGGCTATTTTACATAACAAGGGACTTGGTAGGTGTGGCTGGTGAACCTAAACGTGCGTTGGGAGTGCCACTTCTCTCTTGGCTGTCGTCAGAACAACACGGCATATAATTATACTTATGAACAATTTATGGGGCATTCAAAACACGACCTCAGTGAACTACTTTTGCCCTTATGCTCTTCTTGCAAGACACCCGCCTACTACTATTAGACGCCGTGAATCTGCAGATCTTCGCAGTAGCGGCCGTCTCCCATAGGGACGCGTCGGTGCCAGACGGGGGCCTCTGATGTGTCCCGCCTACACTTGGAGCGTTGAGGATGTGACCGCGCTTATTTTTGGAGACGCGGACGAGGGAGCGTGGCGTGCGCCGGGCCGGGAGGGAAGGGAAGGGGGAGCCCCCGGGGGCTGAGCCCATCGGATGCCCGGGTGGACGGAGTGCTAACAGCCGCCGTGCACGGTGGACACTGAGCGGGTGTGGGACGGTGGGAGTCAGCGTTCCGTGGCGGTTCAACAGCCTCCGCTTTCCCCCCTCCACGACCCCCCCGGGGCTGTCTATTAAGACGGATTGGGTTCGGGGAAGTAGGGAGAGAGACAGAGAGAGAGGAGGGGAAGGTAGATCAGTGAATGCCCGAGTGTAGCAATCGAGGTTCCTCGCGCTGTCTCTCTATAACTTCCATTTTTTTTTTATCTATCTATCTCTCTGTCTTTCTCTGTCCCTTTTTTTCGCTCAGTTTCTTCCTGTCGTTGTCTCTCAGTCTATTTCTGTCTCTTTGTCTATATTTCTGTCTCTTTGTCTTTATTTCTGTCTATCTTTGTCTGTCCATCTCTCTCTTTCTCTCTCTGTCTCTTTGTCTCTCTGTCTGTCTCTCTCTCTCTGCTTATATTCATCTGCTTCCCGGTAGTCGCTTCGTCTCTCCCCGTCCTCACCGTCCTCTCTCTCTCTCTTCCCTCTCTTACGCTCTCGCTGCTTCCCTGTATCCCTCTGTCTATCTGTCTCTTTTACTCCCTCCCAATCCCTCTCCACCCCTCTATCCTTTTCTATCTCGCTTCCCATGTTTCTGTTCCTGTCCCTATCCTTTTTCCCCTCTCCTCTCCCCCTTTATCCCTCTCCCCTCTCTCTGTTACTGTGTCTCTCTCTACCTCCCTCTCTCTTATTTCTTGCTCAAAATCTGACCGTTTTCTCTATCCCCGTTTTCTAATATAATTTGCCCTACTCTTACTCTTTAAAAAAAAGTCACTGGCAGATAAAAAAAGTGCATTGCAATCTCCACGTGGCCTGATCAGATAAGCTGCACCTAATCCACGTCTATCAGCGGCTTGAAACTGTCATATCCCTCCCCCTGCCTCTGGACTGTATCGTCAATGACACAACACATATAACACACAACAAACACACTCAGAAACATGGAAATGTTGGGCCGGCCGATTGGGCCGATCTGGGGTAAGTAATGAGAATTCGCCGAGTCGACGAAACGGGCTGCATCCGCCGCAAAGCAACAAATCAATCAAACCTGTACCCTCGTCATGCTTCTTATGGTTTGGGAGCTGCAGGGGGAGGGGTGAAGAGTGGTGAGTTGGGGTGAGGAGGGCAGGGGGAGGCAGGGAGGGAGGGAGGGAGAGAGAGAGAGGGAGGGAGGGTGGAGGTGGGAGGGGGAGGGAGGCAGGCAGGCAGGCATGGAGGGAGGGAGGCAGGCAGACAGGGAGGCAGAGAGGCAAGGAAGGGAGGGGGAGGCAGGGAGGGAGGGAGGGGCAGTGAGAGGAGGGAGGCGGGGAGGGAGGGCAAGGAATGAGAGGGGGAGTGAGGGCAGGGACAGAGAGAGGGAGGGAGGGCCGTAGAGAGAGGGGGATGAAGGGAGGGAGGGAGGGAGGCAGGGGCCGGGGAAGGAGGGGAGGGAGGGAGGGAGGGAGGGATGCAGGGAGGGAGGCATGGGGAGGGCAAGGGAAAAGAGGGGGGAGGACAGGGAAAGAGAGAGGGAGGGAGGGCCGTAGAGAGAGGCAGATGAAGATGAAGACAGGAAGACATAGATGCAGGGAAGAAGGTAGCGATAGAGGGGGGGACAGGGAAAGAGAGAGGGAGGGAGGGCCGTAGAGAGAGGAAGGGATGGAGGGGGAAGGAGGGGAGGGAGGCAGGGAGGCAGGGAGGCGGGGAGGGAGGGAGGGAGGGAGGGAGGGGGAGGGAGAGAAGCAGGGAGGGAGGCAGGGAGGAGAGGGCAAGGAAAAAGAGGGGGGAGGACAGGGAAAGAGAGAGGGAGGGAGGGCCGTAGAGAGAGGAAGGGATGGAGGGGCAAGAAAGGATGCAGAGAGACAGAGATGCAGGGAGGCATGGAATGATGGGGATAGGGCAGAGATGCAGCGAGGAGGCAGAGAGGAAGGGATGAAACACTCGCGAGGAGAGCAGCAAAGGATGAAGACAGGAAGACATAGATGCAGGGAGGAAGGTAGCGATAGAGATAGTGACGGAAGCAGGAAGGGAGGCAGGGAGGCAAAGAGGTGGGAAAAGGGGAGTAAGGGTGAGGGGAAGTAGCAGACAGGGACGTAGGGAGAGAGGGAAAAGAGAGGGGGCATGCAGGTAGACAGACAGAAAGAGAGAGGGCGAGTTTGGGCGAGACCTAGTTCTATACTGCTACAATGGTAGCGCCCTGCGCGTCGCACGGAGAGTAGCCCGTCCCTAAGATGAAGTACGAACACCTTTCACCAATGCTGAAGGGTAACCACTCATCAAGTAGCACATTTTGACAGGGCAACATTCGGCCCTCCCACTCGTCCCGACTGCGCCGATGAAGCAGGAGAGTAAACACGGAGGTGTTATCGGCACAGCGGCCCGGCATGTTTTGGCAAAATACAGACACCCAAGCAACGGAAATGATCTTCTTCTCTCTTTTTTTTAGGGAAAGAAGACATTGATCTCTCAATGAGGTCTTCGCTTTACCCTGGCAGTCTTTGCGATTGGCGGGAACAACAACGACAACTACAACTACAGCAGCAGCAGCAGCACCACCACCACCACCACCAACAACAACAACAACAACAACAACAACAACAACAACAACAACAACAACAACAACAACAACAACACAACAACAACAACAACAACAACAACGACAACAACAACAACGATAACAACAACGACAACAACAGCAACAATAACAATAACAACATCAGCAACAACAACAACAACATCAACAACAACGATAACAATAACAACACCGACATCAGCAACAATGACAACAACAACAACAACAACAACAGGAACGACAAAAATAACAACAGTAGCAGCAACAACGATAACAACAACGACCGCAGCAACAACAACTACATCAACATCAACAGCAACAACAACAACGACGACAACAATTACAGCAGCAAAATTAAATACACTAATCGGACAAGGAGGACTCGGACACGGACTCAGACACAGACTAGACGATGAGATTGTCACACCTTCATCATAATTATCGGACTTGAAGTGAATCTCCAGTATTGTGGATGTCCCGTTTTTCCTTTACAGACTGCAAACCTTGGCCTACATTCTGATCAATAGCCTAGTCCTCAGTACTAAGCCTCAACTTGAAGCCCCCTTCACTCGACAGACAGTTATTGACGTCACACAAAAGACGGGTCTATATGCACTATTGGAATCAGCATATGAATCTGTCCATACAGCTAGCTAGACGCCCCAGGAGAAGTGTAATGATCGTTCCGTTGAAAAGCGTTATTTGGGAGGTGTGAAGCGGGGAGTGTGGGGTTTTGCTGGGGAATCCGACCGCCGTTCCACCGGTTATTGCTGTAGTCTGAGTGTGCTGGGGCGAGAGACTTACGGTGGGGATGAGGAATATCGTATTCGACCTAGAGTCTGTCTGACTTTATAAAGGCTTCTTAGAATCTGGATCTTAAACACTGAGACTCAAAAATGGAGATGGGGTGGAGGGGGGAGAGATGGAGAGAAAATGGAAATGATAGAGATGGGGAAGTGCGGGGGGAGAGAGGTAGAGAGGTAGAGATAAAGTGAGAGTAAGAGAAAAGAAGAGACAGGGACAGGGACAGAGGCAGAGAAGGGAGCGAGAGAGAAAGGATAGACCTAGAGAGGTGACAGAGTTGGGGGACAAATGAGAGAGAGAGACAAAAAGAGACAGAGGGAGACAGGGAAACAGGGAGAGACGAAGAGACACCGATGGGAAGATTAAAACAAAGAGACAGAGATAGATATGTCACGATGTTTGCGTCGAGGAGAATCTAATTCAATGAGGTTTTGCCCTTGCTCGACGGTATAAACACTGAATGCTCATCAGTGCTTTGCCCGGTGCCTGACAAACAGAGACAGAGAGCCAAACAGACATCGAGAGAGACAGACAAAATGACAACAGGACAATGAGACAAAAAAGGGGGAGAGACAGGGAGAGGGGAATACAGAGAGAGAAAGAGAGAGACAGAGAGAGAAAGAGAGAGAGAGAGGTGAGAGAGGGAAAGACCGAGAGAGAAGAGAGGGAGAGATAGAGCCGAAGAGGGAGAGGGGGGATAGAAGAGGAAGACGAAGAAAGAGGAGAAAGAGCAGAGAGGGGAGAAGGTATGAGAAGAAGAAGAGGAACAACGGGGACAGATGAAAAGACCATGGAGCGAATCTCTAAGGAGACACTGTCAGATAGTGGGAGTGGGAGGGGTAGTGAGAGAAATAGTGAGAGTGAAAAGGGAAGACAACGAGAAAGACAGAGAGAGAGAGAGAGAGGGGGGGGGGGGTGGAAGGGAGAGAGACGGGGGGGGGGGCGCACGCGTTATTGGCTTTGATATCCGAGACACTCGTCCCGCGGGTGCTTCAAAGAAAGTCCCCCCCCCAACTGGGAGCGAGAGCCGCGCAGACCGCCAGCCCTTGAATCAGATTAGGCTCGTGTTGTCTATTCCGGAACCGTTCAAGCCGGGTTCAGGCGAGGAGGTGAAGCCAGCTTCCCTCTCGTGTATGTTGATGAAAGGAAAGTAGAACGTGGGCCGCACCTCCAAATGAGCCCTTTATAGAAATGCGGAAATGCTGCAGCCTAATTATCGAGAGATGAAGGCAAGAACTTTGCACGAAACTGTGGATATTGGTGCCCCTTTCAATAAAAAAAATCAATATGTTGTACTGAAAAAAATAATCGTTCATGGCCAAGGTAGCGGCTATTCAATCCTAACATAGGTCGGGCATGGTTTCCCCGCATAATTTACCCTTAATCCCCATAGCTTTGTTTCACACAGTAAGCCTTAGGGAGTTTCTGAGAGGAGCTACGGACGCTATAGTTTTATCATTAAAACGGCAAATTGATAAGATGATGGAGTGGGGCAATGCTGTCTTTTGAGAAAAAACTTCTCCTAGAATCGAAACATCGGACCCACTCATTTCGAGTGCTCTTTCTTGACCGGGTTTTGAACCCATGCAGGCCCTCTGGTCTAAGGTGCAGGCACTCTGCCTCTAGAACCACCCCTGGAGCGCATATAGGTGGCGCCTTGACCAACACTTTCCTTGACCAAACCTTCTATGGGAGAGTCAGTGGTACAAGAGTCCAATGGAATGATCCACGGACAGCCATTGACAGCCATTGAAATGGGCTACAACAGGTACATATCATACGGTATACGTGGGCTTATACGATTCATAAGTAAAGATGCTAAGAGCGTAGGGGAATAGTGACTTTATGGTCGGGGGATTAACAGTAATCCCCACCCCCTGAGCTCCTAATCGCATCAACTTCCTGTACACTCCCACGTGGAGCTTTAGGAATTTGGTGGTCCTGGCGTTTCGACACAGGCGCGGATCGTTCATCAACGAGAGCATGGTCCGTGGGTGACACTTGAGCTTTGCTCCGATCGTATAATTATGTGGCAAACGGATCGGTCGAAGCTTGGCTTTTTCTGTTTTCTTCCGAAGATGAGAGCAGCGATGACGTGTTCGCCACATTTTATACCGCATCGTAGACGTAATATGTGACCCGGCTCAGCATAATGAGGAATAACCCCACTTTTGAGATTTTGAGGTTTTCTAATGATGTGAAAGAGTATACCATTAGCTTTCAAATGATATCAAAATATAATATCCTCTAATGCTTAAAATTTCCGAAAGTAAAAAGAAAAGAAAATTGATTCGTAATCGAATTTTGAAGATACTTTAACTTCAGGCGTTGTTTACTCAAAAAGTGTTTTAGTGGGATATTCCCCATGTCGTTGTGCCGGGTCATATAATTATTATGATTGTGCGTCGAGGGGAATGTACTTCAAGAAGGGTTTGCCCTTATAGTACTCGGCGGGTTATCCTGCAACACTGCACGCCCGGTGCTTTGCCCGATTGCCTGCTGAGAAAAACAAAACATTCAAGACGTATCTCCTGCTGTCTAGTGCAGTCTTAAAGCCCCTACACAACATTGGTAAGATTGAAAAACAGACAAATGTTCACAGATTTACATGAAACTTATACAGTTTGAAGATGGTTATAAAAGAAATCTCGCACTGAAATATTTCTGCCTAAAATGTTGTATTTTGAAAGAAAAGAGTATAAGAAATTGTTTACGTCTCACCGAGATCTAAACTGTGTTTTTTTTGGAACAGCTACATGTAGTACGGCGTTGAATGCTGCATTTTCGCGAAACAAATGAAGCGGTTTTCACGGTTTTTTTTCGAGACTCGGTTGGCGGATTGAGCTGAAATTTTCACAGGCGTGATATTTCATACATTATGTTGGATCAGACAACGTATGGATGCTATTCTTTGACCTCGACCAATGTCGCGTGGGGGCTTTAACCACCGGGAGATCACGGTCGACTCTCGTGATTCCTGTAATCGGCAAAGCTCTGTTGTTGGTTACCCCCCCCCCACAAAAAAGTCAAATAAATGAATAAATGAAACAGCTGCGCGCAACTAATGGCGAGTGCGTATAAGGCCTGTATAAGCCGCTGGCGGTTTGACTGTATAAGCCGCTGGCGGTTTGACTGTATAAGCCGCTGCCGGTTTGACAAGACAGTAACCCCAACAGGCGCCACAACTCGTAATCCATGTCATAAAAGGCCGCACACCGATCGGGCTGTACAGTTTGTCACCTGAACCTCCCCAAAAAAAGAAACAGTTTGCGTCCCCGGGGATATGACGTCTTCCAGGAAGTCGCTCCGTAATGGGCGTAACAGCTGTCATTCCTTTAAATTATGCGTGTACAGAGACAGCCGCCCAAAATAAACATGCCCCGGTGAGACATGATATGATATACGCCACGATGACAAGGAACTACCCGCGGACACAATTTATTAATGATAGGACCGTATCCGTTACACCGATGAACGTATAACGTAACTTTGTTGGTGTGAATGTTCCTTTATACGATCCAGTCGTGCACTGTGCACTGTCATAATTCACCGGGCGGGGGCCTTCGTGTCTTCTGTCTTTCCCGCTGTTATTTTAACTCCTCAAAGTACAAGTCATTCCGCTCTATACCAATCGTTGTACGAGATAATGAAACAAAAACACAGTTAGATACATCGTCTACGTTGCCACTTTACGAAGCGAGACCTGCGCCCCAGCGTGTGTATTCTAATTTTCTTAGGCCTTCGGGTTTGCTGTCCTTATTCATTTTATCCCCTGCGGTGCACACGGGTCCCATCAGCAACCCTTTAAAAAAAATATAATTTCTTAAACCTATTAACAGGACTGGATTGAAGATTTTGCTAGCCTCAACCCTCAACCCTTTTTTTTTTACAGTGTGTGTCAAGAAATACGAGTTAAACTGCTTAGAGTGTGGAGCGTTCGGGATTTAAGAGTTTAAGTTTGGCTGGATGTAATCATGTGTGACCCGGCACAGCGACATGAGGAATATCCCACCAAAACACTATCTTCTCAAGTATCTTCTCAATTCAATAAAACAATCTTTTTTGGTGTGTATTTTTGGAAAGTTAATGTATTGGAGGATATTATGTCCAAAGGATTATTCCGAAATCCGTCTCTAAAGGTTAAAAAAATTAGGTTTTCGGGGGAGTGGTTGTGCACTGTTTTCATGAAAATGTAATGTTCCTGCCTTTTTGAATGGCCGCTTTCGAGGAGTTAGAATGGCGCTGCTATATTGTGTCTGGTACCAAATGAACGAGCGAAGTCCCCTTGTACTATTTACGACAAAATTCACACGGAAATAATTTTGATATCAATTGAATGCTAATGGTATACTCTTCCACATCATTAGAAAATCTCCCAATCTCAAAAGTGGGGGTTATTCCTCATTATGCTGTGCCGGGTCACATACAAGGACTCGGTCGCTATAGCTATAGTGCGTGACATAGCGCCGCTTTAATTACTCCCCGTATAATTCCCCCGCTGGTAATCGTGACTTGGGTCCGGTAAACGATTCTGGCCATTTTTTTTTTTCATTTTTTTTTTTTTTTTGGGGGGGGTTCGGTTATAATAATTGACGACAGCAAAGCGGATGTCACGGGCTATAGGAGCCTGTCTGCCTGCAGCCTGCTTATTTATTTATTCATTTATTTTTTGGTCCCTCGCCGACTAATAACAGAGGAGTAAAGCCCAAAACAAATGTGTGATTTACAAGCATATCGTTTATTCCTTGAGTGGTTTTTCATCTCGTTTGATTTCATTTCGTTTTTCATTATTATTGTTTTCGTCATTATTCTTCATACTCATATTGCATCTGAATGAAAGCGGGGGCGTGATCCTTGGACGTGATATACGGAACAGTCAAGGGTTGCATGCTTCTTACTGGCACCCCACCCCTGCAAAGACTATAATGGTTGACTATTTGGGAAGGGCTAAATAGATCAGATGGTATAATTATAAGAGCGCAGATATGCAAAATCAGAGGTCCCAGGTTCACGTCGTGGTGAAGTCAAAGTTTTCTTTGCCATTTTCAAAAGGAATGTTTGCCCCGTTATATTTTTTCACCCGTCACCTTCTATAGCCTTAGAGACATCGGACAGTGACACAATGATCAGTTGTAGACAGCAGTACGAGTGGCGTTATGAATAAACACAACTTGTTCTCTATGCCTTGTGTTGAACTGAACGACATCATCCAAATGCCAAATCTATTGAACGGGCCCTTGGCGACGAGTAATAACGTGGCCCAGCCACTTCATCCATCTAATGCATGCGTTTGGTTTCTTTAAGCACAGTACGGACGACAATGCAGGCAGAGTTCGACAGAGTGCAAGCGATCAAATATCTGAGCTGAAAGATCTTCAAGAGGGCAGATTACTGAAGTGAAGCGGAGGGGAAGGAATGCCAAAGTCCATTACATCCTTGGCGTATGAACATCACCCAACATTTTCAGTGGGACGGGCACTTTTGTCCCACTGCATTTAAAACGGGCAATTCACAATATCGTGCCCTCAAGAGTTTGCGGAGTCTGTCGACCTAATGAAAATGGTCGACGGGTTCCGCGCATTGCGATTGGCCAGATTTTGGTCCGGAACACTTTTTCCTCCTGTGGATGTAAACTTTCACGTCTCCATTTTGTTCGTGTCCAAGCGATTTTTTTTCTTTCTGCGCCAACAGATGCATGAAACTGGTTACCCTACTCTTGCGTCCCATAGGAAAAAAAAACTGGTTGGCGCCCTGGCACCGTGTGCCTGTGACACAGTTCGGGTTATAAATCACACGGGGGAGTCTGGGGACCAGCTCACTTGAGGCCGTTCGCATCGTTGACCTCATCCCCACTGGACTGCCCGACCTATAACCGGATCTGGGTCTCCAATTTTCCGTCCGCACGTCAAGTCAACAGAGGGGATGCACTGTCTCCCCTAGGAAGAGACTATGCAGATGATTTACTACGATTCCTAATTGGCATCGACGTTAGTGTGGCGACGTCGTAGAAAGTGTACACCAGTGTAACGGTCTGATCCGGGCCCCATGCTCAGATGAGACCGTTACCATATATGGATAAAAACGTCAGGTGCAGTGCGCGTAGTAGTTGTCCATTTTGAAGGCCGTGCTGAGTCGATACGGCCATTGGCATTGTAGCGCTTTCAGGCACGTTCGTTGACCCGTAGTTGACCCGTAGTTCAACAACGCTCAGTACGGAGCCTAGTCTCTAGGCCTTGAACTTGGAGTTTTACATTGGGGAAGAAATTCTACATTGTCCCCCGTAATGAGGGTGCATCGATTGGCTTTATACAATCAAAAGCAAAATATAGTTTTACAAACTGTGTTCGTTCGCTGATAATCATAAACAACAGTCAAATGAAGGGCGCTCCCAGATGCTTGGTTTACTGACTCATCTGAGCACGCTGAGCAGCTGAGAACGTTGCTGCAACGTACTGAGGTGAGCCAGTGACATCACGGCTCAACTTAGCACGGGGGCCCGTCTGAGATCGTTACACCGGGGGGGGGGGTGCAATTAGAGCAGGGCCCTCCCTTAAGCCGAATGATTAATAAATAATGACACCGATATCTCATACAAGACCAGTGGAACTAGAGGGCCTGACGTTCCGATACTGGCTGGAGTTTTCTCAAAGGCAGCATGACAAGGACAACTAGACAACTAGGAGTTATCGGGACATGGATCATGGACAAAGAACACAGAGAAAAACTGTTAGACTATAGGGGAGGGAGATGAAAGAGAATGGCAGGGTGTAGGGTTGGGATTAATTAGTAGGGGAAAGATCAGAGAGAAAACTCAACACAAAAGGTATAATTCTTATTATGTGTAGCATTTTGTTAAAATTAAGAGCAATAACCCCTTTAATCTATTATGATACCATACGAAGACCTATCACTAAAGATTCAAGTTGTTGAAGACGACAATCTATTACAAGAGGACGGAGAATGTGATAGGTTAATGGTTCAATGAACGCCTTTAATTTATGATGATACCATACGAAGACCTATCACTAAAGACTCAACTTGTTGGAGACGACAATCTATCCCAAGAGGACGGAGAATGCGATAGGTTAATGGTTCAAAGACGACCATGAATTATTAGATACTGTATAGTGACGTAATCTATATAGCTGCCCTCACTCGATATTGCGGAGGCATTGAAATTGTGCCGACTTCGTCGATAATCCCTTCGTATAGGCGACCCTTCTGCATCGTTCCATGTCTTTGCCCTTGACGGATTGGAGCGGGATAAATCACCGAGCAAACGTGGAGATTGTTTGTCAGCTGGTGCCTCGATCCATGACTCGGCACCGAGTTTTACGAGGGTCACGCATGCAAGGTGTTAATCATTCCCCCCTCCTGAATGTAATATGTGACCCGGCACAGCATAATGAGGAATAAACCCCACTTTTGAGATTTGTGACCCGGCACAGCATAATGAAGAATAACCCCACTTTTGAGATTTTGAGATTTTCTAATGATGTGAAAGAGTATACTATTAGCTTTCATTTGATATCAAAATATAATTTCCTCTAATACTTAAAATCTCAAAAAATACAAAAAAATCAAATTAATTTGTAATCGAATTGTGAAGATACCTTAACTTCAGGCGTTGTTTACTCAAAAAGTGTTTTGGTGGGATATTCCTCATGTCGTTGTGCCGGGTCACATTTGGAGATTTTCTAATGATGTGAAAGAGTATACCATTAGCTTTCAAATGGTATCCAAATTATTTCCTTGTGAACTTTGTTGTAAATAGTACAAGGGGACTTCGCTCGTTCATTTGGTACCAGACACAATATAGAAGCACCATTCTAACTCCTCGAAAGAGGCCATTCTAAAAGGCAGGAACTTTACATTTTCATGAAAACAGTACACAAACACTCCCCCGAAAACCTCGTTGTTTTCAACATTTAGAGACGGATTTCGGAAAAACCCTTTGGACATAATATCCTCCAATACATTAACTTTCCGAAAATACAAAATTTTTACAACGCTAAAAATACAAATTTTTTACAACGCTAAATGAGATCAACTTTTTAGAAACCGCATCTAAACTTGAAAATGTCTCGCACGCGAGGTACAGGCCTAGATACACACCCAGAACATACGCAAGGGTTCTTACGTAAGTGGCCCCGTGCGTGGTATATAAAGGGACTTTCTCAGAAACCTTTTAGTATGCGAATCCTGCAATTAGTACAAAACCACGCACAGTCGTATTATAGCACACGGAAGAGCACCATATTAGGTTCAACCGGGTATAGTGCTTCCAGACACAAAGGGCGAAATGGTTTATACAGCTTTCCGTCACTGTGAGCGTGTTCGGGCGCCCTGTGTGTAGAGCGGGCGACTGTACGCAACGAAGTCACGTATCGGGTGGCATGCTTCGTGCGGGCGCTATCCGTTTGCAATTTCACGCGTTGGTGGTGTTGCTTCCCGCGTACTTGATTATTAGTCTACCAAAGAGGTGGGGGGGGGGTAACCGGCCTCCTGATGGCGCCCTCGCGACACGGGCTTACCGATACTGGGGTGCTGTACACTGAATTAATTCCATATGTCACACGGATAAAAAGAGATGTGTTTCACGTTCAATTGCCAAACTCCCAAAGGTCACAGTGCAAGAATGCGCGCCTTCACGTTGAATTATTCCCCTTTTAAAATCTGTTTTATCTGTTTTATATCGTGTTTGTGACGTATCCCTCCGCCTCTATAGCCAAGTAGGCCCGGATACCCACTGCATTGCCACAAGCACCCCCTCATACTGCACACTTACGTTTTGACTCAAAACTAAAAGGTATCATAATGTATTATTGTTTTAATCCTGTTTGTATACACTCATTGATCACTGACGCGACGCCACCAACTTGGATTTACCTAGCGGTGTGCATCCTGGCAGGTACCTGTACAATCCAACCTTCGAATCAAAATCCTATAAAAATGTTGCCTTTCTTGTTTCTCGTTTCAGCACTGGTTGTGAGGTATCTGACCCATCGTTTCATCGGCGACTACGATGCCAACCTGGGTGAGTAAAATAAACCCCGTGCTTTTGAAAGAAAACCTGCCCGTAATCCCTGGAGACATGCTTGCGGGCAGTCAATGGTTAAACGCTTCTGACTGACGCCCCCCCCGATGATCCACGGCGAATACTAGTTGACTTTATTATTGGGAAGGCCGCAATCTAAGGGCAAGGCAGCTCAGACGGAAATAGCGCTGGTGCGTTAAGCAAAGAGGTGTCCCGATGAAATCTTATAAGTCTGGCGAATGAAGCTCTACCTTTGTTTCTGCTGGTAAACAACCCCTTTTGTACTGCGTTCATCAAACGGTGACGCTTTCGTTTTTGCAATCTACCACAATAATGCTGTGCTCTTTATCTTTCTTACCACCCCTCTCCCTTTCCTATCTCTCCATCTCTCCCTCCCTCTCTCCTCTCTCTCTACCTCTCTCTCCCCCTCTCCCTCTCTCTCTCTCTCTCTCTCTCTCTCTCTCTCCACCTCTCTCCCCTCTCTCTCCCCTCCCCCACTCTCTGTCTCTGTCCGTCTCTGTCTCATCTCTCTCGCTCCCCAGAATCCATTTACACCCAGTCGACCAAAATCGACGACCAGTTTATCAACATCAACCTGGTGGACACAGCAGGAGAATTTGTAAGTTTTCCCACCAATACACATGAACTCTATAGTGACTGAGCTGACCATATTAATACCACTGACCGTATCAGCACATTGTCACATGCATTACGTGGATGTATCAATGTGACATTTGAGTGCAGATCCGATGGGAAAACTGGTACGTTCTAATGTGTGCAAGGTTATGGTCCATTGCGCAGGCCTCGTGACCTGGGGTCATTCTCATAGGCCTTGTTAAAGCTAAAATAAAATAAAAAAAGTTAGGCAAAGCTCTGATGATCGTACAGTGTTAATCATACACCGAATGGGGGAAATCCTTGTTGAATTACACTCTTATCGACGTAAAATCATATCATATCTCAAATATATTTTACAAATATTAAGAAGGTAGACAGCGGAGGGATCGCTTGGATTTGATGTGGGTTTTTTTTTAGGCAACAGTCGAAGACAGGTCGGAGTCGAATTGCAGCATATGAAAGTACTGGGTTTTTTTATCCTGTTTTAACGGAGGGAGGCCAATGAAGCTTTGCCGCCATTTTTTTATTTTTGTTTGGTTTCCGGGCGGGCAGGCACGTGAAATTAGCTGTGGGGTTAACGACTTATCGCACCCTTTTTCCCCATCGGTTGTCACGCTTCGGAGAGCCTCCGACCATTATCCTCGCAGCTCAATTACTCGTCGTTGCCGTCAGTGCCGCTTTCAGGCGGACGGAAGATCGTCCGATGCCTATGCCCTGATCCAAAGACGCGGGATGCAGGGCGTGGGATTACGGCCAGATCACTCAGAAACGAGAACAATTGAGACCATGCAGTTTATACCGAGCTTAAGAAAGAGGTGTTGCTCGCGGAGCGAGGGTCTAGTCTCCAGACCGTTATTTCTTCGGGTCTCTGACTATACGGACACTAACGAGAGATACGAATGAAGAAATCGGTCTCAGCGAATGTATCCTGGCAGTTTTGTAGTGGGATGATGAGGAATGGATATTGGAAATGGATTGGACATGGGTTGAGAGAGGCAAAGGAAAGAGACGCCAGCATTATCACAGGGGTCGGGGGGGGGGGCAGACGGAAAGTGAGCAGACCGACGGAAAACCGGAGGGACACCTCTTGAAAATGACAAACCCGACTCGGCTATGGCAGCCCCATGACAGAGGAGCGTGGGGAGGAAAGATACCCATGGCCCCATGCACTCTCCAGTAGGAGACAAGGGCCACTTGCGAAATGAAGGCTTAGACTCGGGCTTAATAGGCTTCGGTCATACTTTTCATAATTATATTATATACAAGCGTTTGGCCCCAGTTTCTTGGTGAATTCTCCGTACCTATCAAGCCAACAAACCTTCAAATTCGGAAACAAACCACAACCTGGATTTTCAGGTTTTGTCAGATGGAGACAAAGCTTGAGCCCGAGCCTAAGCCTTCAGTTCGAAAACGGCAAAGGAAAGATGATATGCGGAGCTCTCATACTCGGGTCTCAAATAACTCTCGCGGCGGAACTTCGGTGTGGAACCACAAAAAATAAAAAGTGTGAATGGGGGTTTCAGTGCCTTTACTCGTCGTGTACAATTTGAAGGTTTGCATGGTGGAAATACCAAGTATGAGGTTTGCGGTGACACCATGTACAAGGAGTATGGCACTGGAAAAAGAGCCAATTACTCAACGTTAGTGTGTACCGGCTGCCCGTCGTCAGGAGACATCGGTGTTTGTGCAAAGTGGGCCATTTTCCCTCACACTGTTGGCATTTTGGCAGACTTCGGCTATCCTGTCGGATGAAGCAAGGTAGAAACTAAATCACTGATCGAAGTCAAAGATTTATTTGTTTGTTTTGTTCAAAAACAGAACCAAGTGGTTAATGGATTTTGCCAAACGCTTTCCATTCTGCGTTCTGAAAATAATTCTGAAAATAATTGTCTTTTTTTCACCAATGCAGGACTTTGAGAGTCCGACCAGACAGGAGCAGATCCGCACCTCGGACGGCCTGGTGCTGGTCTACTCGCTGACGGACCGGGACAGCTTCGACTACCTGGCCCGTCTCCAGCCGCTGCTGGCCGGCGCCGGTAGTGGCTGCGGCACCGCCGGCGCCGGGGCCGTAGGCGCCGCCCGGGAGGCCGGGGAGCGGACGCCGGCCATCCTGGTGGCCAACAAGTCGGACCTGTGCCACCTGCGGGCCGTGTCCAGCGGCGACGGGGCGGCGCTGGCCGGGGCCCTGGGCTGCCCGTACTACGAGCTGTCGGCCAGCGAGGGCTACCTGGGCATCGGCGACGCCCTGCACGACCTGTGCCGGGAGATCTACCGCGCCGAGAAGCGGGCCAAGGTCAAGAAGATCTCGGCCCGGCTCCAGCTCCGCCAGACCATCAAGAACTTCACCGACCGGCATATCTACCGCTCCAGGACTAACACCTTGTAGCTGGGGATCGGACGCTGTGCGCCCCTGTGCGTCCCATTAGCGTCCACGTGCTTACGCGGACGTCCAGCTGCGTCAACATGCGTCAATGAGCGTCCAGTTGCGTTACTAAGTGTCTATGAGCGTCCAGCGGCGTCCATTAGCACCCGGGTGCGTCAACGTGCGTACTATGTGCGCGTTGCGTCCGCATACATCCAGTTGCGTCCGTTATCATCTGTGTGCATCCACATGCGTGCAGGTGCGTCAGTTTGCGTTCCGTGCATCTGAGGAAGTCATTGATAAAGCGAACCACATGTGCTCTTGACGGGAACTGTTCGCACCATGAACGCTCACCGGGGAATTGGACGAGTGGTGACTGACACCGTTTGGCGAGTGATCAAGTGGGCCCGCATCAATGTTGTGCACTGACGAATGCATCCATACTTGCCTCTCGGGATGCACGTCGAGGACTCGCCCAATGTGTGACTATGGCATCGTGCGCAGTATGGAATAGCTCTGAGCTTTGAAGCTTGGTCAAATACGCACAGTATTGTACATTATTGTTATACGATGAAGAATGCATTTATCGAATGAAGATCTTTGTCGTCAGTGGACACTTGTACACGCATTACAAAGTCGACCTGTAATTTGGCACTTTTATGTGGATCGTGATAGTGTGCTCGGTGTAATACAGTGTATATCTTGTGTGGCGGATCCATAACCAGCATCGTACCTTCAGGGGCCCAAATGCCCAGGGCACGAGAGAATTGTGGTGGGGATTCGCGTCAGACTTACGAGGAGCTATTTTCACTCCGGTCCCTTTGGTTAGAAGCTCTTTTTTGGCAGCTGTTTTCCCATTGGCCAGAGCTTCTTACGCACGCCATCGCGGCTTATGGGGGGGGGGGTTAAAGCCGTGTACACCGCCCCCACTTGGTCAAACTTAGATGAATAGGTCACCGAGTAACAATAATAAATATTTCAAATGTTGACATAAAACATCAGTTGAAAGCACCTATTTAGCCAAAGAAAATATGATTTTGGTGTGGACGTACACTGCGGTTCGTATGCATCATATTCGATTGCCTGCAAGGCAGGCGACCACAAAAGTTTCACCATTCAAGTTCATCATCATTCAGCAAGTCTTGTGGGAGCCTTCTCGTCTAGGTTTCTATCCGGCTTGTCACCCACGAGACCGTGGATGTAGGGAAGGTAGAGACATCTTCGTCGGCCGGGATGTCCTTTTGCCGTGGGATGCTGGGCAATGGAGAATATAATTATCACTCTCCTGTAAAGGTTTTTTCTTTCTTTTTTACGAATAATTACTGCACAGATGGAGCCGCCTCGGATGACTGATTTGATTTGGAGCATCCACGACGACTGCCCCGAGGTCATACTCGAAGACAAATTCGTCCGAATTCGCCCGAGATAAGGCTGTAGAGCCACCCGAGGCTAAGGGGCCGAGGAAAGAAGGAGATATAGGGAGGAACTCGGGAAGGCTGGAGACAGGAATCGACATCCAAGGGAAGGATCGCATACACTGGCGGGAAACATGAAGCACATTAGTCTATTTATGTCAGTGATCTGTCCAGAACTAGAGCGAGAATCGTCGGCTGCTATCCGAACGCCTATAGCACCGATCGGATCCCTTCCGAGCAGTGCACTCGGACAGTACAGACCCACAATGTGCACAGAATCACGCAACTTTGTGAATTGTTGATACAGTTAACACTGTTTGCAATTATGCTTGCAGACTTCAATGACAAAAAATGTATCATTATACGTGTGTATATATAATTATTATTTTCTTTAAAACAAATCAGAGTTACTGGCTCTTTTTTTTTCAGAGCCATATACTTAATGAATGGCCAACCATGCACAAGGCCCAACGCAGGCCACTCAAGGCGCCTAAAACAAGGGGAAAGGGGACACAAACACGGAGGAGATCATAGGGAGGAAAGGCGTTGGAACTCGAACGAGTGGGAGGAAAGGGGAATGCGGGGAGCGGATTCTACAACAACAATATGCATATGTGACCCGGCACAGCATAATGAGGAATGACCCCTACTTTTGAGATTTTGAGATTTTGAGATTTTCTAATGATGTGAAAGAGTATACCATTAGCTTTCAAATGGTATCCAAATTATTTCCGGGTGAACTTTGTTGTAAATAGTACAAGGGGACTTCGCTCGTTCATTTGGCAGCAGACACAATATAGCAATATAGTACAAGAATACCTCCCTATTTACTGTACCTCAGGCAAGATGGAGTGAAAGTGAGCATCACCTCGTGCGCATGTATCGTGTACCGTGTGCCTCAACATACTTCATCCATGTGCATGATGTGAGCACCGTTTGTACAGTGTTGTCACTATGTGCGGAGCTATGAGTTCGAATCCCACCTGCACCCCCCAAAAAAAACTGATTTCCTTTGAAATCGGCATGGGGTGAATTTCACAAAGCTTTAATATTATGCATCGCAACATGCAATGGTTAATCCATCTTAGATGAGATCGTACGGCGTAATATTTTCTGTACTCGTCACTCGTCGTCTTGCGACTGGTCGAAGGTATAACGATGAGTTTGATAAAACCGATAACAGTTTGGATAAAGTCTAGGTTTGCGGTTGGACTGGTCGAGACATCATTGACATTTTCATTGGGAACGTACCACGCCCGCTGGATTCTGTGCAATCTGCATCTGAAGCAAATGCCATATGTTATTAACAATTGATCATTATAAGAGGTTTGTCAGATTTCTACAGTCTTATCATCGGTGCATGCAGGGTGCACACAGTGCACTACATAAGGAGATGACTGTTCGAGCTCAATCGACCGTCCGTCGTTAGAGTTCTCGCACGACAAAATAGCCTCGGCGAGCCGGCCTCGTTCCCATCCCAGAGCATCTACCCTCAACCTCGTCCGCAACAGTGCAGGCCCTACTGGCGTGAACGTGTATCGGACAATGACCTACCAAGCTTCAAACAGAAAATCAGCAGTTTGTACGGCTCCCGCCGCCGTCCACAATGTCAGCAGAACTATCGGTCTAGGATGCAACTAGTGTGGACCAAGCTACTCTCCAAAGGGATGGGGGGAGGGGATTAACAGGCTAGGATGTTGAAGATGATGGCGAGAGTAGAGAGGGGGCTGACGACTTGAGAACTTGAGCAAAGATAATTACCCCCCTTGAGCCTTCGGGGGGTAGGGGAGGGGAGCTGGGCAAGTAATTGCCCGCAAAATGTCTCTCCCATCTCCCCACTCCCCATCACAAAGACTCGCGTCGCTCCGGGCCGAGTTCATGCGCCGATGCTATCCGGCAGAAGCGGTGGCTGCGTCTGGGACGGGAATAGCCTGGCATTACTGTGCTCGAGCACGGCTGGTCGGTGAAGTGGTGTGTGGGTGAATGGGTGGCTGAGTAATTGTCATCCTACCGCGTTGGCAATTAAGGTGCCCCTCAGTAATTGCTCCGCATACATCATAATGCATTGTGCCCAGACGATCTCATTCTCGGAGGAGAAGGTTCAGTTTTAAACGGATCAGCATCGGAGGCTGCGCATCGGCGGCAAATGAAAGACCGAGTATTGAACTGCAATTTCGAATCGCTCATATTAAAGGCCCAATACAACATTGGGAAGATCGGAAAGCATCGATGTCCACAGATTTCCTTCTAATTTACGCAGTTTGTAGATGGTCATGATAGAATCCCCATGTTGAAATCTTACGGTCTGGGATGCAGTACTTCCCTAGAAATCTTCACTCAAACATCAACAAATAGTTTATTACTCGCAAGTCATAAACTATTTCTTACACTACAGAATGGTGCAAAAACCGTGACGGTTTTTTACCTTTTTTTACTCTCCATTTGAGATCATTATTTGAGCTCAAACCTTCACAGGATTGCTTTACGAGGATGTTTAATGATTTAACACAAAATAACTGTGGCAATCTTTTGACCTTTACCAAATGCTGTATTGGGCCTTTAAAAACAAAACAAAATCATCGATATAATGTATATCTGTAGGCAATTTAATGTCTTTCTCCTGTTGAAATGGTGGCAAGGGTCGAGTCGGCGCAATTATTTCCATCCAGTCGACCTCGTTCACGGCTAATGGGAGACATCTAAACAAATGGGCCCCGAGGCAGGCGCCAATGCGTCGCCAGGTAACCGTTGCCACGACTACGCCGCATCAGTGACCGCGCTCCCATAACTGCCACTGAAGATAACCGTGGCGACGTTTTTGGTGATGGCAACACAATGTCCCCGTCCTGTCAGAGTTTTTTTCGTTGCCATTTTTTTTTCAACGGTTCCCAGTCAGTTTTGTTTCCTTTATTTGAAAAGGGCTGCATCCTTGCACTTTGTGTGATCCCCGAACTGCTGTAGTCAGGTTTTACAACTATTGGTTGTCTGCAGTCTAAATTAAAAACGGAGTCATGATCCCAGGGGGGCATACGGCGATTTATGGCTAAGTGCTTCTGACTGGCGCCCCCCCCTCCCCCTGGCAAAGACTATAGTTGACTATCTCGGGGAGGCCATCATCTATATGGGCTAGCTGGATAGTTCAGACGGTAAGTGCGCTGAAACGCAAAACCGGAGGTCACGCGGGTTCAAGTGCCGGTCCAGCCAAAGTCATCTGTGCCATTCCCCCCCCCCAAAAAAAAAAAAAAAAAAAGGGTTCAAAATTTCCCTGTCCGTTTTTCCTTTAACAACAACCCCAACATCGTTATATATACCCAATGAGGCGCAGTGTATGGGTTCGCCGTGCGTGACTCAGTTCAGCGCGTAAGCCGGGGAATGCTGGGCTTAATTATTGTGCTTCTGCCAGCTCTCACTTCGGCTGACAAGCCAAGTCGGGACCTTTTCCGCTTCCTAAAAACTTGGAGGACACGGTCTACCGGCTGCAGATAGCAGAGATCGTGAAATGGGTACAGCCACATGCACATAATTAGTGCCACATCAAAGAGAGCCTGTCGCGGGTAGCGCCATGCATGGGAATTCCCCGGCTGTTCCACAGAACGTGGTAAGCGTTCCCTTCAGCGTTTCCCTTCCTTAATTCCTACACGACCGGGGATCACGAAGCCCGGCGGGTGCTGCCCTCATCTCCCCCTGCTCCATCTTCCTATCTCCGGACTTGCCATCGCTAACAACCTTTCCATCCAAAGCTACCTCTCTCTCTCTCTCTCTCTCTCTCTCTCTCTCTCTCTCTCTCTCTCTCTCTCTCTCTCTCTCTCTCTCTCTCTCTCTCTATCTCTCTCTCCCTCTCTCTCTCTCTCTCTCTCTCTCTCTCTCTCTCTCTCTCTCTCTCCATCGTCACCAACCTCTCTCCCCACTATCTTCCCACTCTCTCTCTTCCTCTCTATCTCTCTCCTCGTCTTTCTCTCTACCCCCTTTCTCTGTCTCTTCCCCGTCTCTCCCTCTCCACCTCTCCCCCTCACTCTCCCTCTCCACTTCTTTCCCCTCTTTTTCTCTCCCCCTCTCTCTCTCTCTCTCTCTCTCTCTCACCCTCCCACCGTACCCCCGCCTAATCCTCCCACTCTCCCACTCCCCTCTCTCCCCCACCTACTCTTCTCTCTCTCTCACTTCCTCCCCCTCTCCCCCCTCTCTATCTCCACTCTCCCCCCCCCTCTCTCTCTCTCCCCTATCTCTCTATGTCCTTCCTTATACAAGCCCCCAAATCCCCGAGTGCCAATTACACTCATGTCCGTGCGGGAATACGGGCTGCCCGTGCCTCGATCTCGTTTCATTTCGAGGGAAATGATCGCTTAGCGCTCGGTACGGCCTTTTCCCCAGAGTGACGGCCGCGCAGTCCGCCGGTCGGACGCCCCCCCCCCCCCGTATAACAGCGCCCAGATGCGAGCTCTGTTCAGGAAGATACCCCCTGCGTGGTGTGTACCACTGCTGCGTTAACCCACGACATGGCTTTGATTCTATCAGGACTACTTGCAGGCATTCGTGATTGATTTGGAACCGATGAAATCCAACGGTTGGATTATAATGTCAGCGGCAATGACAGCTGAATATTTACTAGGAAAGCTACCATCACAAAGCCGTATTCGCCCGTGAGAGCGCTTGTACGTCAAGCAACAACTCTTGATATTATTCTATCGTCAATTTCTTGTTGCAATTTTTTTTTAGAAATTTCCCGCTCACTCCTTTCCATTAAAATCATTATTGAAACAAACAAGATTACAGGTTGATTTTCATATCAACATTATATAGTTAGGGTAGGTTCAATATTGCTCGGTCTATGTACAACACATGCTGTTGTGAATACCGTAACTCGACACTATTCTAAAACTCAACTGCAAAACAGTAGATGAGAAAGATACCCCCACCCCCTAAAAAAAGTTCTCAAACGGTGAAACCTCAACAACATTTTTTTTACAGTATTTATCTCCATTATTTGATCTTTCCCCCTCTTGTCACTAATCCCTACCCTACTCCTTGCCCTTCTCTTTGATCTTTCCCCCTTCTATCACTAATGTACCCTACCCCTTGCCCTTCCCTTTGATCTCTCCCTAACAGCTTCACTCTTTGTCCTTTGCTTCTCATCCGTGTCCTATTCACTCTCTCCCCCCTTCCTTCGTGTACATGTATCTGTTTTGTCCTTGTCACTCTGCCTTAGAGAAAGGTCCTGCTAGGATCGAAACGTCAGGTCCACTAAATTTTAAGATTAACATTTTGGTAATTTTAGTCAGTAAGCAATTTGCAACATTTTTGTATATCACCTTAAGTATTTATCTCCCATCTTATACGAAGTATCGATTTAAACTTAACTAACTCAAAGGTGAAACACTAATGCAATTTACAAAAGTGTCAGTTTTCGTTTACTTTTAATTTTTTGTTCATTCAGCGGCATCCACTTTGTGCGGATCCCCCGAAGTGTTGTGGACAGGTTCACAACTGATTCTTGTTCGCATCTTGAATTATGAAAACAGGGGGGTGATCCCTGGGGATCACTGCGCGGCAGTTAATGGTTAAATGTACGGCAGTTGATGGCTTCTGACTGGCGCCCCAACGCCGGCAAAGACTAGATGAATAATTTGAAAGGCCACCATCTAAGGGCTGGATAGCTCAGATGGTAAGAGCAGATGGTTTAGCCAGCGGTCTCAGGTTGATGCACCGCGGTCCAGCTAAAGTTTCTTTGCTGATTTCGTTTTTCCGATCCAAAGACGTTGAACACTGACGTCGGGAACCAAAACGCCAAACATAAAAAAAAATGATGTTTCGATCCGGACAGGACCTTTCTCAAAGGCAGAAAGGCAAGGACACAAAAAAAAATGAGAAGGGGAGAGTGATATGGGACACGGATGACTGACAAAGGACAACGAGGATAGCCGGTAGGGTGGGATCAGGGGGAGGGCAGGGGGTCGGGCAGGGATTAGGTGGGAGAGGGAAGAGGAAACCAGGACGGCCCTCGCACATTGCAGTATGTCCAGCACCTCTTGGCAGATACTGAAGGGATGCTGCTAACCGGACAAATTTGCTTCTCTGGCCCAAGACCGTTGCAGTAGGAGAAAGTTTGTAGTCGCCTGCTCCGCAATCGAAATACGATACAGTCGACTCCCGTTATAACGAGGTCCGCCGGACTTTCGCAATTCCCTCGTTATAACCGGAACCTCGTTGTAAACCCGAGTGCAGTTATTCCCATTGGTTACGCACAGCCGACGTTGATCGTTGTTGGGCACATGTTGTTCCGTGTGTATTGCAATCGTGTACCGTGCGTCCGGAGTCAAGCCAATGCAATGTATATCATTTCACATTACATGTATATATAGTGAGCAAAATGCTCACAATGCCTGCCAAGAAGTCTGCTGTGATTCATAATAAAAAAAAACTTATTGCCGGCAGCCACACTACCTAAGCATTGCACAGTGTGCTGCCATTAGATAGCGCGCTGGTAACCCGACCTCTCCTGAGATTAATTACTACGCACGCAACCCCGACACAGCACGTCCATATACCGGTGTGCATTGCATGATCCGTGTGATGGGTAGACATCTCATTTCTCAATAGCTGCGACGGAAATGATGGTTATAGGTGTGGTTTTTACATCATTCTCTCTGTACAGTTTGATGCCCTTTAATTTTTCAATTAGAACCTGAACTATTCAGTACCAAGTGGAGGTCGCATAGGCGGAATTCAAACTCATCAGCTTCGCCCCGGGACCAGACTGCCTCGATCTGGTACAAGTTTAAAGGTGCACCTTTGTACCTCCGTCGACCGGGTCGTTATTATTCTTGATCAAGATCTCGGGCGGCGATTTAGAAATCTAAATCCGGCATGCAGAAATACTGCCTGGTGATTTGCGCACTACCGTTGCGAGTGTTATCCGACATCATGCAACCCCATTCTCCGCTATTACAATGTAGCTCGCGCGCACCTTTCCCTTGCGTGCGTGCGTACAGGTCGTGTGCGAGCAACCTTTCCCTGCTACTTGAGGGCTGTAAGGCCGGACGGCTGCGTACACGTTCGTACACATGTACGCACAAAGACTACTGTGTGAGACACGGCAGCGGCGCGGTCTGCGTGGACGTGTACGGCTTGGATCCGGCGTGGTGGTGCCGCTGTGCCGTGGTCTGCGTGCGTCTGGCCCGGTGTCATGCCAAATAGTGTCCCCTGCCAAATAGTGTCCACTCATTAGCATACTGATCGCTGATTGGTCCAATACGTATGACATTCAACCGCCGTGGTTGGGGTATGGTTGCGCACTACACACGCATTGTGTATGGTTGCTGGCCTAACACACGCAACGTTGGGCACTTTGGTACCGTTGGACCCTAACTGTAACCGTAACGCTAACCCTAACCCAAACAACCCTAATCCTAACCCTAATCCTAATCCCAATCCTAATTCTAATCCAAACCCTAACCCTAACGACCCTAATCCTAGTCTTAACGCTAACCAATCAGCGATCAGTATGCTAATGAGCGGACAGTATTTGGCAGGGACACTTTTTGGCAGGACACCGGATCTCTCAGCCCGGTGCGGTACCGGAGAGACCGCCTTGGACACAGTTTGCTGAATTCCCGGATGCAGCGGCTGCTCGCTACAGCCTTTCTGTGTCTGACCACGCCCTAACAGTTCTAACTCCAAGAATAGTCTCGACCGCCAGAACTTCCATCCACACTGTTAGTCCAGATTTGGCACAACCCACCAGATGACGTAGTTTGTCAGATATCTAACTGTGACACTCAGTCCCTCAAGCACAGGCATCCTATTCCATGTGCTGCCATTACAATCTCGCTGAACTTGTTGCTAAGCTGCTGTGGACCATTTTTCCTTGGGTCGTAGGTCATGCGATTCGCTTATATATTGCCATGCTGCATGTATAAGTCCTCATGGACTAATGTTCACTTTTAGCATAAAAAATATTTATGAACCGCGGCTCCCCTTTAAAGGAATTACACTCCCCTGTATGGGCGAGTCAATATGAACTTTCTGTTTTGAAAATCTTATGTGAGAGTATTATTTGGTGAGATTTGCTTTGGTTTAGTACGCTGAATCATAGATGTTTTCGGTTATCAGCATTACTGATTGTGATTTGGTTCGCATTTTGGTAATCCGACAATGGTGCTGGGTTGTTTTTTGGTCTCTCGATAATTGTTCTCATGAATGTTATACACTTGTCACTTGTTAATAATTTATAATCCCCCCCCTGATAAATGTGGAATAAAAACAAATGCAATGAAATGAAACGAACGACGGGCAATTCGTGACGCAAGCTACTGACGATGTTTTTTGGAGATTATCCGTGTTGGGGCTGCACTCCCGATCGTTTCCGTAATCCCTCGCCGGTCCGTCACGGTATCGCACGGCCCACCGTGGCGAGACAGACACGGTACGGCCGCATGGGGGCAGACTGTCTGAAGACCCAGGCCTGACGCGTCTTCCACAGCGCATCGGTTCGAAACATGCACAATCAATATCGGAGCGGTGACGAGGAAGGGGTTCCTGTGCATTCGATACACCTAAAACCCGAAACACTGACCTATTTTTTTTTTTTTTTTTTTTTTTTTTTGGGGGGGGGTGTCGAACAGTCCCGACATGTGGTCGGATGTAGGTTATTGGAAATGTATGGCATTTATTAGACTCGCCCGTATGTGGGCTAGCTGGGAATACGTAGTCTCGGGCACGTGCGTGCGTGCCGACAGACGGGATGACATGCAAGAACCTAGGTTGTGCAAACCGGGAGGCCATATTGTGTAAAAAAAAAGCCTCGTGACCAACATTGGGCAATAAACAATACTGACGTCACCGCACGCTATTTGCCCCGGACTAAGAGCGCCCGCCCACAGATATTACGTATGGAATCATTTCTATAGCGCACGTAACGATGTATCTCGCGCCACCACGGGGTCTGGCAACGAATTATGAAATAGATTTGCTCATCTTTATTGACACAAACAAGGTGAGAAGGTAGCCCGTTCTTGTGCATGTACAGGGTTGTTTTTTTCCTCTAGTAACCCGTTCTTTTACGGGTAACCCGTTTTTCCAAGTAATCCTGTCTTTAGCTGGTGACCCAATTTCAGCAGTATTAATAGTCTTTCGCTGGTATCCCGTTGTCCACCCGCTGGTTACCCAATCTGTCGTCGGGAAACCTTTCGCTTGTTGCTGTTTTTTTTTCTTTTCTTACAGCTATACGGACTCGGTTTTTGTTGCCTACGTAATTCATACCGGTAGTCTTTCCCATCGCCAATATCTCGCGTCACCACCAGGTGGGAGCAGAGATCGCCAATCGCCGCACGTGCAACGCGAGGAACGTTTGGGCGCCATTCCAAATGGGAGAACGGCCGGCGTTTGAAACAGTCGACTGTCTTGGAAGACATACTCACCTAAGTCAAGCCCATCAGCCCATGCTAACCCGCGTATGGCTGGCAATAATAATTATACGCTGCTTGACATGGAGGAAAATACAAGGTAGTACGTAATGGGAACCCTCCCCTCTAAATTGAGCATAGGTGTATACTGATTTACGCCTGATTTACCCTTTATTTTTTTTATCTGTTTATGAATGTCGCCCAACACAAAGGCCATAAAAGGCAACTCAGGGTGACGACTAAAGAAAGTAATATAAGGACAAGAACCAAGACTCAAGAGCGTAATTGATCAGGAGGAAGAAAGATGAGTGTTTATACGTTTCGTTTGAATTCAGACAAGTTATATAAGAAAGGGGGAAACAGGTTGCAGGTAGAGAAATCCATAGTGCTGCAGTGAACAGGAAGAAGCTAGAGGAGTATACCGCTTAGTATTGGCTTTAGGTGCCGTTAACTGCATGCATAATAAGCGCATACGTGAAGGGAAAGCGCCCGGGACGATCTTGAGGAACCGAGGCAGAAATGTCAGTGCTCTGCTATAATTCTTTCATAAATGGGCCTAGCCTATCGATTTCACGCTACCGAAACACAACCCCCGCTGGGGACAGCGGGAAACCCGTCTCCGCTCGTTCAAAGTGGCCAGGATAGAGTAATTGTATGTGTATCTTTCCCTGTCCTGTTTTGCAGGTAATTATTTCCCACATATTTGACGAGAAGGCGCAAACCCACGTCGTACTTCCGAGCCACAGTTCACAACGAACGATACCCAAACACCGTCCTTGTTTCACCTCTTTTCCCTCACCGTCCTGTCTTTATTCGGTTCATGAACCACAATAAATGGGGATAACAGTTTAGTACACATTTTCTTCTTTATTAACTAAGCTTCGTTATCTTATCTTACTTTATTTTTTACAAAGAAGAGACGTCTCGAGAATAAAAAAGATCCAGCTTCGTACCAAAGGAATATAAACAACGAAAAACAAAAAAAGGCAATTTTTTTTTACGAATCGGTAAGGATCGATAAGTTTAGTATACAGAGTTTGATTCTAAAAACTGAACATCGCTTAAAAGTATCATACTCTTTCAGACGTCTTATTTACGTTGGTGTTTGCAAATAATTAGACTTGCATTATTAGTCTTTGCATTAAAGTCTTGCAAGGTCTCGGTGTGAAGGCAGGATGTGTACATGCTGTAAGGACCGGAAAAACAAGTCTATTATTACTGTAATATTATTGTTTGTTTTTTGTATGTACAAGACGGCCCTATTAGCATAGCGGTTAAATTATTGGAAGGATGTGTCGTGTCCGCGCCTGCATACACGCCAATGAAGGCTACCATGTCGACCCAAGTACACCTACAGTCATTTTGCCAATACCTATATGGCGCACACATCTGTTTCACCAATGGGAGCAATAGGTTGGCTGATTGCGGGGTACGATTTACGGCACTGTTGTTGCCCGTGCCGGTAATAGACGGAGAATACGACAGAATACGACAGCATCATCGCGTATGGATCGGAGAGGGGGGGGTGGCGGTTGAAAGGGAACACCGTCTTCGAGTTGATCAGTGTTCGGTTTGGGTATCGTGGTCACTGACTTCTCCAAGCCAGATATTTCACTGCGAGACGGTGTGGTCTCCGGCTACGGCCGCGTGTGTAACGGAGTAACACCCACGACAGGCAATGCCCCGTCCCCTCCTGTCCTGTACGTTGGCTATCATTACGGGCTGAAAATAGCACGCGAGTCTACGGAACGTGGCTGCAGCCGCTCATCTCCGGCCGGACAGGGGCCTCCCTTTCCCCCAAAGGTTTCACGTGTACTGGGAAGCCGTAGCGGACGAATGACTCAGGATCCGAGTCGAAGTCCTTGGCAACGCCAGAGGCACATTCCGCTAGCAAGGCTAGGCCTATGACTCCCGAAAACGACAAGAGCCGATATGCCATTACATCCGTAATGCGTTTGCTACGGTGTATATTAAAAAAAAAAAAATCCCGCGTCATCGTAGTTTCGTAAGGTCGGTTTTCCAGTTTGGGCAGGAAACAGGGGAGGGGGTTCTAATGAGAGTAAACACGCAAGAACTAACATGATAAGACAGCTTTTGATGAGGATAAGACAGCAGCCCTACTTCTCAGTTTGAATGTTAATATTTTGAAAACTGTCAAACATGATTTCACTGATCTGTCGTTAAAGTTCTTGATACTGTATTTGTTTGTGCAATTGTTTTGTGCATTCTCACTGGAGTTGTTGATCTGTAATCGGGGTAATTTGTTTTCTTTGTTCCTCTTGCATTATGGTTGGATATCTTAATCCTTGGTGATATGGCAGTTAATGGTTGAATTGCTACACGGCTGGCACCCCAAAGACGAGTTGACTATTTGGGAAGCCACCATCTAAGGGCTGGATAGCTCAGATGGAGGAGCACTGTTACGTTAGTCCAGAGGTCTCGGGTTCAAGTCCCGGTCCGGTCAAAGCTTTCTTGCCAGAAACTGTTCAATTTATTGTATTTTCTTGATTGATTGTTTTGCTGGAAGAATTTGACATTGCCGGCCCGTTCATAAGACAATCATAGACTGCGGTGGTTCAGTGGCACTTTGGGAAATTGTGGGAAAGTGTGGTTCCGGAAACCGCTCAGTCTCGATACGAGAACTGCCGACTGACTGCGTTCCGTGTACAACTCTGCCTGTATTCCGGCCACGTCAGAGAGGGAACTTACAGTCACTTTCGACTTCGGGCTCTTAAATCTAGTTTCCCCTTCGTGGGGCAATGCCTGACTGGATAGAAAAATATATAATATTTCTGACAGAGGAAATTCAGTTAGGAGATGTCCGACAGAAGTTCAGCGACTATAGAGCATTATCAAGGATTTCAACTAGCGTTTTACCATCGTCCATGCTTGGTACAGTAAATTATTTCCAATTATCGATACATATCAATATCACTATAACTTGCTATATTTCATCAGACTGACAATGGGGAAAAAATATGAATAAAGACTTGATATAACTCAATTCATTTTGTAGTAGCGTGATATTATTGTACAGCACCCCATGACAGCTTATGAAAACAATGCTTCATCTTGAGACTTCGCTTTCCAAGTGGACAACATTTTGACATGAAAGTCCCAGACAAAGTCTACTCGACTATTAGGGAAGGCCACCACCTGAGAGCTGCATAGCTAAGATGGTAAGAGCGCTGGTACACAAAATAGGAGGTAGCGGGTTAATAAGTTCCGGTCCAGTCAAACCTTTCTTTGCATTTGTTTCAAAGTTCCCTGTCAGTTTTGTCTTTATTTGACAAACACTACAGTCTCCTAATTTCAAGAAAAAAACGTATAGGCAAGGTGACAAGTCCATACGGATTTTCAACACTGCAAGCACCTACTAAAAACAGGACAGAAACCAATTGCCTCAGTATACCGTTCGAATGGTTGATGGAGATAACAAAAAAATACTTGCAAAGCGCTCACTGACGACAATAATTAAACGAGGGTTTGCCCTGCTTGACGTAATCAAAGGACTGCATGCCCAGTGTTTTTGCCCCCAGCTGCCTGCATGAGAGAATACAGTCAGCTCGGGCGGGATTCGAACCCGTGACTCCTGCTTTCTAAACGCAGACGTCTTAAGGCCGCCACACAAGAGAGCTATCTGCTGAGCAAAAATTATCTCGAGGTCGTTAGCTCAGCACGTAGCTCTCGTGTGCGCTGAACTTTTGGTGAGATTTCTGCCACAAGAGGCCGTGAGACCAATATCTATCCTGTTTCATTTTGTTTTCGCCTCTCGTGAATGAAAACTCATATCGTGTGCGGCGACTTGAGCTACGTGCTGAGCACAAAAAAATCTGTTTTTGGAAGCCATCACGCGAACAGAGCGTGCGCTTTCATTGGCAAGTTGTGATTTTTTTTGCTCAGCAGATAGCTCTCGTGTTCGGCGGCCTTTAACCACTGGAGCACCGAGCTGGTCGAGGTTGTTTGGCGGATACCAATCTGGACAGCGTCGGGTACTAACGCTGCCATCATAAACAGATGTTTGCGTGAAGGCAAACACCATATTCAATCTACGGCTTCAGTGACCGAAATATACGGTCTCTGTGGAGGGGCCAACGTTCCCAGTACTATCCCAAAGGCAAGGCGTTGATGTTGGTTTCCGCAAGCAATCGGGGAGCCAGTGAGGACGAGGTGCTTTTCCACAACCGCACCGAGTAAAGGACGCCGAAGCCCCACTGGATTTAATTCTCCTCGGCGCAAAATCATAATATTATAGGAGCTGTCAGTATCCTATTAGATCCAGGTAAGGGGTGGGTGGCTTTTGTTGTTTGGCTAGCTCTTCACCGCTGCAATTTCTTGTTGTTGTTTTCAATGACCAGGAGCGGTGCACGTCCCCACTTTGAAAACAAAACATCACTCATCGGATAAGACCCCCCTCCAAAAAAAAAAAAAAAAAAAAAAAAAGGATATAATAGTGTCACGCCCAGTAATTGTCCCCGTGTTTTAAAAACAGGGAAACTCTTTAAAAAACAAACCGACAAAACAACAACCCCGTAAGAGTTCATCTTCTTGATACAAGGACAGTCTCGTCGTAAACATGTTTTTTTGCGTCAGTTGCGACTTGAGGAGATTGTATACTGGCCTGGAGTTAACGAGGGTTTCTCTCTCAGAAACAAAACAAAACAAGAAGAAGGAAAACTGAAAACAAAATCAAGTGGTTCATTACTGCAAAATACAAAACAAGTTGGAAACCTTGTAAATCTCAGCTGGCTCGGCAGGACAACATTGGCACATCCGCATTTAGATGCGAAGTTCATTAGTGGGGGGTGAAATACGTTTGAAAACCTTGTACATCCGTGCAGACAACACGGATGCTGGACACGACCGCACATCCCTGTGTGGAGTCAAATTGTCTCGAGCGGATCTTTGAAAGAAATCGAACAAAACGTATAGACACAAAGCACAATCACCGAAGAGCGCAGAGGTCTCTGAAAGGTAGCGCTGGAGAAATTGATTTTGAAAGGAGAACAAGAAGTGATTGGAGGGGTATTGAAATGAATATAAAGGGCTCTGTCACACTTTTAGTGGGACTCTGGGGGAGTGGAGCAGAACCAGACGGAATGGGGAAATGCCGTTAGAATACGTAGAAATAGTGCGGAGAAAAAAAACGTAGAGACCCGTCTCTAATGATTCTTGTCCATTCCTGGCGGCGTGTTATACCTATGGGAGGAGGCTACAATGTAGTTGAAACACAGTACATGTAAAGTACGTATATTGAGAACGCTATCATTGTATGCAGTTTGAATATTCACAGACTGCACTTGGAACTTAACCAGAAATAAGTTGAGTTCCTCAATGAAGGTTTGCCCTACTCGACGACGTTATCAGCACTATTGAATGCTCGGTGCTTCGCCCGATTGCCTGCTGAAAACAAAAACAATACAGGCAGCTCGGGCGGGATTCGTACCCCGGACTCCTGAGTTTGTAGTGCTTGCGTCTTAACCACTGTCGATGTCATGTGGCGGATTCGAATCTGTATAGTGGCAGGTACATGTAATGGGTGTCCTAGAGATAGGCCTAATATCACATCAGTTTTCGTTCCGACGCCATTTCGGCCAACTCTGCCTTTCGTGTGATTAGGGTTGGACAATTTGATAAAAGATGGTGGAAGGTTTTTCCTAGGGCGGGATAAGCTTCCAAAAGATGTTGAGCATTAAGGATGAGGACAAAAAAACAAAAGACACACGAAACCATTACAAAAAATATGGTCTTAGAGAAAGAGAATGAGAAATCGCATAAAAATCGAAGGTTTAAAAAACGGCCTTGCACAAGTCAATCGGTAGCTTCCCGATAAAGATCAAGATTTCTGTTGAGAGAAAGAAGTCACTAATATACTCGCCAAAATCACTCAGAGTGCAAAACAAAGCTGAGATTAGATTGTTTTGACGGCGACCAAAGACGCTTCAGGATCATAATTCGAAAGAGAGTGGATTAAAAAAACCGACAAGCAAACAAACTAACATACAAACAGATGTCCAAGAAGGCAGGGGGCACATTCTGAACTTGAAAAATGAACGAGTTTCCTCGTGGGCTTCTTGTACAGATAGTCGACGGCAGTTGTTACCATCTGAGACATGGGATGAAGCATGGGTGAAGACCCCCCCCCCCCTCCCCTCTCAGACTCAGAAAAGGCGGGAAAACGCTCACTTCTTCACCATTTTGGCAATTCTCTAAGCGGAGGGAACGAGGGAGCAGATCTTTTAAAATCACCATTGCTCGCTTCTTTCCGTCAAGCACGTCCTCAGTGGTAAAATGGAAGGGCCCGACGTGAAGCGGTGAAAGCGCTTTTATGTCCAACCATTGATTCACCGCCTCCCTGGACTCTAACAGACTCTCCGAGAAAGAGAACAAAGAGAACAACAACAACAACAACAACAACAACAACAACAACGTGAAAGACAACAACACCATCCTTGCGTTGATTGTAAAGAAACTAGTTTCTTTGGAGGATTTCTGCTGACACGGTTTAGGGATGGAGTTGTCAGCATGTTACCATTTCATTGGCTGTTGTGAGATCGCTGTACTTGTGGCTGTTGAGGTTGGCTTGGGAGGTCTGCTTCCAGGGGGGGGGGTCGGCTTCAGAGCTCGACTTCTGAGGTCGAGCCCGAGCTCACGAGGTTGACCCCGTCCTCGCAGATCAAGACTCGTGTCGTGTCACAGCAAGCAGGGTCAAGGGGATTTCAAGCAGTCAGCCCCCAAAACGGGGGGCTCTATCGATGGCAATCTGTGGGCTACCGTGGATGACTGAGAGCTTGAGGGAGATCGGCGTCATCCGACGGCTTCCATCTCTTGGAGTCCTGACGAGGACGAGATGCCCTGCGAACATGGCATACAAGAGGATCTAGCCCTCCCTCTTTCCTCGACTGGTGATGACGGCGATGGTGAGGGTGACGACAGACCGGTAGAGGGAGGGGAGGAAGGGGGTAGACAGGGGGGGGGCTTGGGTAACGGGAGTGGGGGTCTGGTTAGATGCCAAGCATCGTGGGGATTGGGGATTGCCGGTCTGGGAAGTTTCGAGGGAAGGTACGTCATCCAAGATCATCTGAAGAGTCTCGTGAAGTCCCTCATGGCATATGTGACCGTGATCAGTTCCTCGGCACTGGCACATGGAGAAAATCCAAAATGGAAAAAAAAAAAAATTACGATGATTTAAAAGCATAACTTTAAAAAAAAAATTGTTTTGAAGCAAAACCCCCTCAAGATGTAAATCTGTATCACTCGTTGTTAACCTTATACACCTCCGTATCACAGGAACACCGCATCCATTAAAAAATGGGCCACAATAGTACATACTCAGTTTCCAATCTCTATTTTCAACAGATGTCTTTTCTGCTGGGCGAATGGATTCGCCGGTTGGTAAAAACGCTGATGAAATGGATTGCCTGAAATCCCTTCTTGCATACAAATCATCACTGAGGCTTAATCACGAAGAAACACATTTTTTGTACTCCAACAAAGGAAAGACTGACTGGGAACTTTTCAAATTGGTGGGGACCGCAAAGTTTGTTTTCTCATGAAAACACGGACACAAATTGGCGACTCCTGCTTTCTAGTGCAGACGTCTCGACCACTGGACCACCGAGCTGGTCGAGGTCACGTGGCGGATTTGAATATGAATTGCGGAAGGTTTTTGCTGTTGAGTGTTTATTCCCTTGTTGGGGGAGACATCGTCATCATTTCGATGGACGCCCGTAACTAGCTAACTAACTACCGTAACATCAAAGCTATATGTTTGTATCGAGGACAATGTAATTCAATGAGGGTCTGCCCTACTTGACATGATGCTGGTGCTTATCACATCAAGTAGGGATGACCCTCATTGAATAACATTGTCCATGAAGCAAACATCATATTATATGTGATCCGCTCTGACAAATAGGTACTTAAGTCGCTGTATGCTGTCTTCAGGACAAGGCCATTCCATGTACAGAGGGAGAAAAATTCTAATTACATGTAATTGTTTTCTTCAATAGAAGTGTTTTTAACACATCTGCGGATTCTGCGTACTCTACCTATGTTTTCAATATCCATAACCAGAAATAATGAATTCAATTTAAAAAGAAAGAATATCAACGAGTTTCAGCTCAATGGTTTCATCCTTTTTATTTTATTTTTTTTAAATGGCTTGTTTCTCCTCAAGTCGTTTCAAACAAATTCCGAGAATGAATGTACACATTTTCCGTTAACTCGACAATGCAATATGCTGCAGGCCTCAAACATACATTGTACCTCAAATTAAAGCTTATTAAATGGCCTTTCCAACCATGTGTGAAGCAAAATTGTGAGAAATTGCAACTTAAAGCCCCTACACAACTTTAGTAAGATCGAAAAACTTAAATGTTCACAGATTTACATGAAACTTATACAGTTTGGAGATGGTTATGGTAGAAACCTCTCACTGAAATATTTCTGCCTAAAATGTTGCATTTTGGGAGAAATGAGTAAAAGAAATAGTTTACGTCTCACAGAGATCTAAACTATTTTTCGGAACAGTACGGAGTTGAATGCTGCATTTTCGCGAAACAAATGATGCGGTTTTCACTATTTTCTCGAGACTCGGTTGGCGGATTGAGCTAAAATTTTTACAGGTGTGCTATTTCATGCATATGTTGGATAAGACAACGAATGGATGCTATTCTTTGACCTCGACCAATGTTGTGTAGGGGCTTTAAGTAGTTAAATAAGTACGTTTTTTTGGGCAGAGTGGGTCACATATCACACATCTATTTTTTCGGTGCTGGGGGAGGAGGGAGGGGAGGAGGGAGGAAGGGGATATTAGTTCTGCTCACCTTGTGACTGTCTTGTGGAAGTCAGTCAGCTGTTTTTGCGTGGCATTCACCCGTCCGTCTTGCGTCTCAGCTGGCAGTGCTTTCAGGGCAGCCTCCAGCCAATTGCTGGTCATCTGCAGCAAAGGTAAAAAAAAACAAAAACAAAAAACCAAAGGCAGGTTAATTTACCCGGCAACGGCATTCTTCCCGCAAACGCTATTCTGCCGGCCCCTTGGTCTGACTGGCCAATGGACCTTTCCCATGAAATATGCAAATTAGACCTAGCGCATGCGCTTAACTAAATTGGTGGGCAAGCGGGATGCCAACCAATCAAAGTTTTCCACGGGCGTGCGCGCATTCCTTCTCACTAACAGTTTGGCGTGCGGTCATTGGCTATTCAGCGTCTCCTGCACGCGTATTTCGAAACCTACACGCAACGCGCACTCGTTTGCCCACCAATTTAGTAAGGCGCATGCGCCAGCTCTTATTTGCATATTTCATGGGAAAGGTCCATTGTCATTACATCATGTTTATGCATGTTCATGTATGCTCTATACATTGACGTTGGCCAATCAGAGTAAAGAGTGTCCATGAATATGCATAACATCAGCAGGAATAATTTAAAGGAACAATGCCATTGCCGGGAGAATATACACAAATACACCATAGCATGAAGATGTAAAAAAAAAAAAAAAAAAATCTAAATGTTCATTCAAACAAACAAAGGAAATGCAAAATAGACTGGGCATTTGTTTTATTTCATAACAGGTTTTGGCAATATGCCAAACTGACCAAAATGTGAATATCAAAAAAATTGAGTAGGGTCCGATGTTTCGATCCTAACGTCGGGCACCCTGATTGTTGAGGTTTTGACTTTTGACAGTAGCAAAAACAAGTTGACTGGATCAGAACCTGAAGTCAAGATACCAGGCTCGTTAACTCAAAGGTACTTGGGTCTAACAACAAGTCCAGTAAACTTTACTTTCTGCAATTGTGCACAAGATTAGCTGAACAATATGCTTTGGGTCCAAACAAACCAACAAGAACAGCCACTCACCTTTGATAAATTTACATATACTCTATGGCCTATGGAAATATTAATGAATATCGATGGTTAAATTGCTTCTGGCTGGTGCCCCCAGCCCGGCAAAGACTATTTAACTATTTGGGAAGGCCACCATCTAAGTGTTGATAGCTCAGATGGGAGAGCGCTGGTACATTTACAGAGAGGTCTCGGGTTCAAGTCCCAGTCGAGTCAAAATTGTCTTTGCCAATTTTTTAAAATTTGAATATCGATGAATATTAACGAAGTGCGTAATCCGCATCGGTTATGGATGGTCACCTATTAAGCACTTCCAGACAAACTGCCTATGTTGCGCAAGTGCTGTGGTGGAAAGATTTAATAAGCCATTCTGAGGTGGGATTCCCTTACCTCTCGGTTGACCTTGATGAGCTCAAAGAGGACCTCGGACAGGTCCGGCATCATGTAGGAGGGCAGGTAGTAGACGCAGGCGTCAATGATGCCTTTGGTGATGGCCGGACCGTTCTTCTCCAGCAGGCTCAGTACCAGGGTCTTCCGGGTCTCGTAGTCCGGATTCTCCTGGTGTGTAGGGAGAGGGGGAGGGGATGTCGGGAATGAGACTTGACATGGCCTGGTTTGTTCCATCTAAGGGAGTGCATGGCCTGGTTTGTTCCATCTATGGGAGTGCATGGCCTGGTTTGTTCCATCTATGGGAGTGCATGGCCTGGTTTGTTCCATCTAAGGGAGTGCACGGCCTGGTTTGTTCCATCTATGGGAGTGCATGGCCTGGTTTGTTCCATCTATGGGAGTGCATGGCCTGGTTTGTTCCATCTATGGGAGTGCATGGCCTGGTTTGTTCCATCTACAGGAGTGCATGGCCTGGTTTGTTCCATCTATGGGAGTGCATGGCCTGGTTTGTTCCATCTATGGGAGTGCATGGCCTGGTTTGTTCCATCTAAGGGAGTGCATGGCCTGGTTTGTTCCATCTATGGGAGTGCATGGCCTGGTTTGTTCCATCTATGGGAGTGCATGGCCTGGTTTGTTCCATCTATGGGAGTGCATGGCCTGGTTTGTTCCATCTATGGGAGTGCATGGCCTGGTTTGTTCCATCTATGGGAGTGCATGGCCTGGTTTGTTCCATCTATGGGAGTGCATGGCCTGGTTTGTTCCATCTATGGGAGTGCATGGCCTGGTTTGTTCCATCTAAGGGAGTGCATGGCCTGGTTTGTTCCATCTATGGGAGTGCATGGCCTGGTTTGTTCCATCTAAGGGAGTGCATGGCCTGGTTTGTTCCATCTAAGGGAGTGCATGGCCTGGTTTGTTCCATCTATGGGAGTGCATGGCCTGGTTTGTTCCATCTATGGGAATGCATGGCCTGGTTTGTTCCATCTATGGGAGTGCATGGCCTGGTTTGTTCCATCTATGGGAGTGCATGGCCTGGTTTGTTCCATCTATGGGAGTGCATGGCCTGGTTTGTTCCATCTATGGGAGTGCATGGCCTGGTTTGTTCCATCTATGGGAGTGCATGGCCTGGTTTGTTCCATCTAAGGGAGTGCATGGCCTGGTTTGTTCCATCTATGGGAGTGCATGGCCCGGTTTGTTCCATCTATGGGAGTGCATGGCCTGGTTTGTTCCATCTATGGGAGTGCATGGCCTGGTTTGTTCCATCTATGGGAATGCATGGCCTGGTTTGTTCCATCTATGGGAGTGCATGGCCTGGTTTGTTCCATCTATGGGAGTGCATGGCCTGGTTTGTTCCATCTAGGGGAGTGCATGGCCTGGTTTGTTCCATCTATGGGAGTGCATGGCCTGGTTTGTTCCATCTATGGGAGTGCATGGCCTGGTTTGTTCCATCTATGGGAGTGCATGGCCTGGTTTGTTCCATCTATGGGAGTGCATGGCCTGGTTTGTTCCATCTAAGGGAGTGCATGGCCTGGTTTGTTCCATCTATGGGAGTGCATGGCCTGGTTTGTTCCATCTAGGAGAGTGCATGGCCTGGTTTGTTCCATCTATGGGAGTGCATGGCCTGGTTTGTTCCATCTATGGGAGTGCATGGCCTGGTTTGTTCCATCTATGGGAGTGCATGGCCTGGTTTGTTCCATCTATGGGAGTGCATAGCCTGGTTTGTTCCATCTAAGGGAGTGCATGGCCTGATTTGTTCCATCTAAGGGAGTGCATGGCCTGGTTTGTTCCAACTATGGGAGTGCATTGCCTGGTTTGTTCCATCTATCGGAGTGCATGGCCTGGTTTGTTCCATCTATGGGAGTGCATGGCCTGGTTTGTTCCATCTATGGGAGTGCATGGCCTGGTTTGTTCCATCTAAGGGAGTGCATGGCCTGGTTTGTTCCATCTATGGGAGTGAATGGCCTGGTTTGTTCCATCTATGGGAGTGCATGGCCTGGTTTGTTCCATCTATGGGAGTGCATGGCCTGGTTTGTTCCATCTAAGGGAGTGCATGGCCTGGTTTGTTCCATCTAAGGGAGTGCATGGCCTGGTTTGTTCCATCTATGGGAGTGAATGGCCTGGTTTGTTCCATCTATGGGAGTGCATGGCCTGGTTTGTTCCATCTAAGGGAGTGCATGGCCTGGTTTGTTCCATCTATGGGAGTGCGTGGCCTGGTTTGTTCCATCTATGGGAGTGCATGGCCTGGTTTGTTCCATCTAAGGGAGTGCATGGCCTGGTTTGTACCATCTATGGGAGTGCATGGCCTGGTTTGTTCCATCTAAGGGAGTGCATGGCCTGGTTTGTTCCATCTATGGGAGTGCATGGCCTGGTTTGTTCCATCTATGGGAGTGCATGGCCTGGTTTGTTCCATCTATGGGAGTGCATGGCCTGGTTTGTTCCATCTATGGGAGTGCATGGCCTGGTTTGTTCCATCTATGGGAGTGCATGGCCTGGTTTGTTCCATCTATGGGAGTGCATGGCCTGGTTTGTTCCATCTAAGGGAGTGCATGGCCTGGTTTGTTCCATCTATGGGAGTGCATGGCCTGGTTTGTTCCATCTAAGGGAGTGCATGGCCTGGTTTGTTCCATCTAAGGGAGTGCATGGCCTGGTTTGTTCCATCTATGGGAGTGCATGGCCTGGTTTGTTCCATCTATGGGAATGCATGGCCTGGTTTGTTCCATCTATGGGAGTGCATGGCCTGGTTTGTTCCATCTATGGGAGTGCATGGCCTGGTTTGTTCCATCTATGGGAGTGCATGGCCTGGTTTGTTCCATCTATGGGAGTGCATGGCCTGGTTTGTTCCATCTATGGGAGTGCATGGCCTGGTTTGTTCCATCTAAGGGAGTGCATGGCCTGGTTTGTTCCATCTATGGGAGTGCATGGCCCGGTTTGTTCCATCTATGGGAGTGCATGGCCTGGTTTGTTCCATCTATGGGAGTGCATGGCCTGGTTTGTTCCATCTATGGGAATGCATGGCCTGGTTTGTTCCATCTATGGGAGTGCATGGCCTGGTTTGTTCCATCTATGGGAGTGCATGGCCTGGTTTGTTCCATCTAGGGGAGTGCATGGCCTGGTTTGTTCCATCTATGGGAGTGCATGGCCTGGTTTGTTCCATCTATGGGAGTGCATGGCCTGGTTTGTTCCATCTATGGGAGTGCATGGCCTGGTTTGTTCCATCTATGGGAGTGCATGGCCTGGTTTGTTCCATCTAAGGGAGTGCATGGCCTGGTTTGTTCCATCTATGGGAGTGCATGGCCTGGTTTGTTCCATCTAGGAGAGTGCATGGCCTGGTTTGTTCCATCTATGGGAGTGCATGGCCTGGTTTGTTCCATCTATGGGAGTGCATGGCCTGGTTTGTTCCATCTATGGGAGTGCATGGCCTGGTTTGTTCCATCTATGGGAGTGCATAGCCTGGTTTGTTCCATCTAAGGGAGTGCATGGCCTGATTTGTTCCATCTAAGGGAGTGCATGGCCTGGTTTGTTCCAACTATGGGAGTGCATTGCCTGGTTTGTTCCATCTATCGGAGTGCATGGCCTGGTTTGTTCCATCTATGGGAGTGCATGGCCTGGTTTGTTCCATCTATGGGAGTGCATGGCCTGGTTTGTTCCATCTAAGGGAGTGCATGGCCTGGTTTGTTCCATCTATGGGAGTGAATGGCCTGGTTTGTTCCATCTATGGGAGTGCATGGCCTGGTTTGTTCCATCTATGGGAGTGCATGGCCTGGTTTGTTCCATCTAAGGGAGTGCATGGCCTGGTTTGTTCCATCTAAGGGAGTGCATGGCCTGGTTTGTTCCATCTATGGGAGTGAATGGCCTGGTTTGTTCCATCTATGGGAGTGCATGGCCTGGTTTGTTCCATCTAAGGGAGTGCATGGCCTGGTTTGTTCCATCTATGGGAGTGCGTGGCCTGGTTTGTTCCATCTATGGGAGTGCATGGCCTGGTTTGTTCCATCTAAGGGAGTGCATGGCCTGGTTTGTACCATCTATGGGAGTGCATGGCCTGGTTTGTTCCATCTAAGGGAGTGCATGGCCTGGTTTGTTCCATCTATGGGAGTGCATGGCCTGGTTTGTTCCATCTATGGGAGTGCATGGCCTGGTTTGTTCCATCTATGGGAGTGCATGGCCTGGTTTGTTCCATCTATGGGAGTGCATGGCCTAGTTTGTTCCATCTATGGGAGTGCATGGCCTGGTTTGTTACATCTATGGGAGTGCATGGCCTGGTTTGTTACATCTAAGGGAGTGCATGGCCTGGTTTGTTCCATCTATGGGAGTGCATGGCCTGGTTTGTTCCATCTATGGGAGTGCATGGCCTGGTTTGTTCCATCTATGGGAGTGCATGGCCTGGTTTGTTCCATCTAAGGGAGTGCATGGCCTGGTTTGTTCCATCTATGGGAGTGCATGGCCTGGTTTGTTCCATCTAGGAGAGTGCATGGCCTGGTTTGTTCCATCTATGGGAGTGCATGGCCTGGTTTGTTCCATCTATGGGAGTGCATGGCCTGGTTTGTTCCATCTATGGGAGTGCATGGCCTGGTTTGTTCCATCTATGGGAGTGCATAGCCTGGTTTGTTCCATCTAAGGGAGTGCATGGCCTGATTTGTTCCATCTAAGGGAGTGCATGGCCTGGTTTGTTCCAACTATGGGAGTGCATTGCCTGGTTTGTTCCATCTATCGGAGTGCATGGCCTGGTTTGTTCCATCTATGGGAGTGCATGGCCTGGTTTGTTCCATCTATGGGAGTGCATGGCCTGGTTTGTTCCATCTAAGGGAGTGCATGGCCTGGTTTGTTCCATCTATGGGAGTGAATGGCCTGGTTTGTTCCATCTATGGGAGTGCATGGCCTGGTTTGTTCCATCTATGGGAGTGCATGGCCTGGTTTGTTCCATCTAAGGGAGTGCATGGCCTGGTTTGTTCCATCTAAGGGAGTGCATGGCCTGGTTTGTTCCATCTATGGGAGTGAATGGCCTGGTTTGTTCCATCTATGGGAGTGCATGGCCTGGTTTGTTCCATCTAAGGGAGTGCATGGCCTGGTTTGTTCCATCTATGGGAGTGCGTGGCCTGGTTTGTTCCATCTATGGGAGTGCATGGCCTGGTTTGTTCCATCTAAGGGAGTGCATGGCCTGGTTTGTACCATCTATGGGAGTGCATGGCCTGGTTTGTTCCATCTAAGGGAGTGCATGGCCTGGTTTGTTCCATCTATGGGAGTGCATGGCCTGGTTTGTTCCATCTATGGGAGTGCATGGCCTGGTTTGTTCCATCTATGGGAGTGCATGGCCTGGTTTGTTCCATCTATGGGAGTGCATGGCCTGGTTTGTTCCATCTATGGGAGTGCATGGCCTGGTTTGTTCCATCTATGGGAGTGCATGGCCTGGTTTGTTCCATCTAAGGGAGTGCATGGCCTGGTTTGTTCCATCTATGGGAGTGCATGGCCTGGTTTGTTCCATCTAAGGGAGTGCATGGCCTGGTTTGTTCCATCTAAGGGAGTGCATGGCCTGGTTTGTTCCATCTATGGGAGTGCATGGCCTGGTTTGTTCCATCTATGGGAATGCATGGCCTGGTTTGTTCCATCTATGGGAGTGCATGGCCTGGTTTGTTCCATCTATGGGAGTGCATGGCCTGGTTTGTTCCATCTATGGGAGTGCATGGCCTGGTTTGTTCCATCTATGGGAGTGCATGGCCTGGTTTGTTCCATCTATGGGAGTGCATGGCCTGGTTTGTTCCATCTAAGGGAGTGCATGGCCTGGTTTGTTCCATCTATGGGAGTGCATGGCCCGGTTTGTTCCATCTATGGGAGTGCATGGCCTGGTTTGTTCCATCTATGGGAGTGCATGGCCTGGTTTGTTCCATCTATGGGAATGCATGGCCTGGTTTGTTCCATCTATGGGAGTGCATGGCCTGGTTTGTTCCATCTATGGGAGTGCATGGCCTGGTTTGTTCCATCTAGGGGAGTGCATGGCCTGGTTTGTTCCATCTATGGGAGTGCATGGCCTGGTTTGTTCCATCTATGGGAGTGCATGGCCTGGTTTGTTCCATCTATGGGAGTGCATGGCCTGGTTTGTTCCATCTATGGGAGTGCATGGCCTGGTTTGTTCCATCTAAGGGAGTGCATGGCCTGGTTTGTTCCATCTATGGGAGTGCATGGCCTGGTTTGTTCCATCTAGGAGAGTGCATGGCCTGGTTTGTTCCATCTATGGGAGTGCATGGCCTGGTTTGTTCCATCTATGGGAGTGCATGGCCTGGTTTGTTCCATCTATGGGAGTGCATGGCCTGGTTTGTTCCATCTATGGGAGTGCATAGCCTGGTTTGTTCCATCTAAGGGAGTGCATGGCCTGATTTGTTCCATCTAAGGGAGTGCATGGCCTGGTTTGTTCCAACTATGGGAGTGCATTGCCTGGTTTGTTCCATCTATCGGAGTGCATGGCCTGGTTTGTTCCATCTATGGGAGTGCATGGCCTGGTTTGTTCCATCTATGGGAGTGCATGGCCTGGTTTGTTCCATCTAAGGGAGTGCATGGCCTGGTTTGTTCCATCTATGGGAGTGAATGGCCTGGTTTGTTCCATCTATGGGAGTGCATGGCCTGGTTTGTTCCATCTATGGGAGTGCATGGCCTGGTTTGTTCCATCTAAGGGAGTGCATGGCCTGGTTTGTTCCATCTAAGGGAGTGCATGGCCTGGTTTGTTCCATCTATGGGAGTGAATGGCCTGGTTTGTTCCATCTATGGGAGTGCATGGCCTGGTTTGTTCCATCTAAGGGAGTGCATGGCCTGGTTTGTTCCATCTATGGGAGTGCGTGGCCTGGTTTGTTCCATCTATGGGAGTGCATGGCCTGGTTTGTTCCATCTAAGGGAGTGCATGGCCTGGTTTGTACCATCTATGGGAGTGCATGGCCTGGTTTGTTCCATCTAAGGGAGTGCATGGCCTGGTTTGTTCCATCTATGGGAGTGCATGGCCTGGTTTGTTCCATCTATGGGAGTGCATGGCCTGGTTTGTTCCATCTATGGGAGTGCATGGCCTGGTTTGTTCCATCTATGGGAGTGCATGGCCTAGTTTGTTCCATCTATGGGAGTGCATGGCCTGGTTTGTTACATCTATGGGAGTGCATGGCCTGGTTTGTTACATCTAAGGGAGTGCATGGCCTGGTTTGTTCCATCTATGGGAGTGCATGGCCTGGTTTGTTCCATCTATGGGAGTGCATGGCCTGGTTTGTTCCATCTATGGGAGTGCATGGCCTGGTTTGTTCCATCTATGGGAGTGCATGGCCTGGTTTGTTCCATCTATGGGAGTGCATGGCCTGGTTTGTTCCATCTATGGGAGTGCATGGCCTGGTTTGCTCCATCTATGGGAGTGCATGGGCTGGTTTGTTCCATCTAAGGGAGTGCATGGCCTGGTTTGTTCCATCTAAGGGAGTGCATGGCCTGGTTTGTTCCATCTAAGGGAGTGCATGGCCTGGTTTGTTCCATCTATGGGAGTGCATGGCCTGGTTTGTTCCATCTATGGGAGTGCATGGCCTGGTTTGTTCCATCTATGGGAGTGCATGGCCTGGTTTGTTCCATCTATGGGAGTGCATGGCCTGGTTTGCTCCATCTATGGGAGTGCATGGGCTGGTTTGTTCCATCTAAGGGAGTGCATGGCCTGGTTTGTTCCATCTATGGGAGTGCATGGCCTGGTTTGTTCTATCTATGGGAGTGCATGGCCTGGTTTGTTCCATCTATGGGAGTGCATGGCCTGGTTTGTTCCATCTATGGGAGTGCATGGGCTGGTTTGTTCCATCTATGGGAGTGCATGGCCTGGTTTGTTCCATCTATGGGAGTGCATGGCCTGGTTTGTTCCATCTATGGGAGTGCATGGGCTGGTTTGTTCCATCTATGGGAGTGCATGGGCTGGTTTGTTCCATCTATGGGAGTGCATGGCCTGGTTTGTTCCATCTATGGGAGTGCATGGCCTGGTTTGTTCCATCTATGGGAGTGCATGGGCTGGTTTGTTCCATCTATGGGAGTGCATGGCCTGGTTTGTTCCATCTATGGGAGTGCATGGCCTGGTTTGTTCCATCTATGGAAGTGCATGGGCTGGTTTGTTCCATCTATGGGAGTGCATGGCCTGGTTTGTTCCATCTATGGGAGTGCATGGCCTGGTTTGTTCCATCTATGGAAGTGCATGGCCTGGTTTGTTCCATCTAAGGGAGTGCATGGCCTGGTTTGTTCCATCTATGGGAGTGCATGGCCTGGTTTGTTCCATCTATGGGAGTGCATGGCCTGGTTTGTTCCATCTATGGGAGTGCATGGGCTGGTTTGTTCCATCTATGGAAGTGCATGGGCTGGTTTGTTCCATCTATGGGAGTGCATGGCCTGGTTTGTTCCATCTATGGGAGTGCATGGCCTGGTTTGTTCCATCTATGGAAGTGCATGGCCTGGTTTGTTCCATCTAAGGGAGTGCATGGCCTGGTTTGTTCCATCTATGGGAGTGCATGGCCTGGTTTGTTCCATCTAAGGGAGTGCATGGGCTGGTTTGTTCCATCTATGGGAGTGCATGGCCTGGTTTGTTCCATATATGGGAGTGCATGGCCTGGTTTGTTCCATCTATGGGAGTGCATGGGCTGGTTTGTTCCATCTATGGGAGTGCATGGCCTGGTTTGTTCCATCTATGGGAGTGCATGGCCTGGTTTGTTCCATCTATAGGAGTGCATGGCCTGGTTTGTTCTATCTATGGGAGTGCATGGCCTGGTTTGTTCTATCTATGGGAGTGCATGGCCTGGTTTGTTCCATCTATGGGAGTGCATGGCCTGGTTTGTTCCATCTATGGGAGTGCATGGCCTGGTTTGTTCCATCTAAGGGAGTGCATGGCCTGGTTTGTTCCATCTATGGGAGTGCATGGCCTGGTTTGTTCCATCTATGGGAGTGCATGGCCTGGTTTGTTCCATCTAAGGGAGTGCATGGCCTGGTTTGTTCCATCTATGGGAGTGCATGGCCTGGTTTGTTCCATCTATGGGAGTGCATGGCCTGGTTTGTTCCATCTATGGGAGTGCATGGCCTGGTTTGTTCCATCTATGGGAGTGCATGGCCTGGTTTGTTCCATCTATGGGAGTGCATGGCCTGGTTTGTTCCATCTAAGGGAGTGCATGGCCTGGTTTGTTCCATCTATGGGAGTGCACGGGCTGGTTTGTTCCATCTATGGGAGTGCATGGCCTGGTTTGTTCCATCTATGGGAGTGCATGGCCTGGTTTGTTCCATCTATGGGAGTGCATGGCCTGGTTTGTTCCATCTATGGGAGTGCATGGCCTGGTTTGTTCCATCTATAGGAGTGCATGGCCTGGTTTGTTCCATCTATGGGAGTGCATGGCCTGGTTTGTTCCATCTATGGGAGTGCACGGGCTGGTTTGTTCCATCTATGGGAGTGCATGGCCTGTTTGTTCCATCTATGGGAGTGCATGGCCTGGTTTGTTCCATCTATGGGAGTGCATGGCCTGGTTTGTTCCATCTATGGGTGTGCATGGCCTGGTTTGTTCCATCTATGGGAGTGCATGGCCTGGTTTGTTCCATCTACAGGAGTGCATGGCCTGGTTTGTTCCATCTATGGGAGTGCATGGCCTGGTTTGTTCCATCTATGGGAGTGCATGGCCTGGTTTGTTCCATCTATGGGAGTGCATGGCCTGGTTTGTTCCATCTATGGGAGTGCATGGCCCGGTTTGTTCCATCTATGGGAGTGCATGGCCTGGTTTGTTCCATCTAAGGGAGTGCATGGCCTGGTTTGTTCCATCTATGGGAGTGCATGGCCTGGTTTGTTCCATCTATGGGAGTGCATGGCCTGGTTTGTTCCATCTATGGGAGTGCATGGCCTGGTTTGTTCCATCTAAGGGAGTGCATGGCCTGGTTTGTTCCATCTAAGGGAGTGCATGGCCTGGTTTGTTCCATCTAAGGGAGTGCATGGCCTGGTTTGTTCCATCTATGGGAGTGCATGGCCTGGTTTGTTCCATCTAAGGGAGTGCATGGCCTGGTTTGTTCCATCTATGGGAGTGCATGGCCTGGTTTGTTCCATCTATGGGAGTGCATGGCTTGGTTTGTTCCATCTATAGGAGTGCATGGCCTGGTTTGTTCCATCTATGGGAGTGCACGGGCTGGTTTGTTCCATCTATGGGAGTGCACGGGCTGGTTTGTTCCATCTATGGGAGTGCACGGGCTGGTTTGTTCCATCTATGGGAGTGCATGGCCTGGTTTGTTCCATCTATGGGAGTGCATGGCCTGGTTTGTTCCATCTAAGGGAGTGCATGGCCTGGTTTGTTCCATCTATGGGAGTGCATGGCCTGGTTTGTTCCATCTATGGGAGTGCATGGGCTGGTTTGTTCCATCTAAGGGAGTGCATGGCCTGGTTTGTTCCATCTATGGGAGTGCATGGCCTGGTTTGTTCCATCTATGGGAGTGCATGGCCTGGTTTGTTCCATCTATGGGAGTGCATGGCCTGGTTTGTTCCATCTATGGGAGTGCATGGCCTGGTTTGTTCCATCTATGGGAGTGCATGGCCTGGTTTGTTCCATCTAAGGGAGTGCATGGCCTGGTTTGTTCCATCTATGGGAGTGCACGGGCTGGTTTGTTCCATCTATGGGAGTGCATGGCCTGGTTTGTTCCATCTATGGGAGTGCATGGCCTGGTTTGTTCCATCTATGGGAGTGCATGGCCTGGTTTGTTCCATCTATGGGAGTGCATGGCCTGGTTTGTTCCATCTATAGGAGTGCATGGCCTGGTTTGTTCCATCTATGGGAGTGCATGGCCTGGTTTGTTCCATCTATGGGAGTGCACGGGCTGGTTTGTTCCATCTATGGGAGTGCATGGCCTGTTTGTTCCATCTATGGGAGTGCATGGCCTGGTTTGTTCCATCTATGGGAGTGCATGGCCTGGTTTGTTCCATCTATGGGAGTGCATGGCCTGGTTTGTTCCATCTATGGGAGTGCATGGCCTGGTTTGTTCCATCTACAGGAGTGCATGGCCTGGTTTGTTCCATCTATGGGAGTGCATGGCCTGGTTTGTTCCATCTATGGGAGTGCATGGCCTGGTTTGTTCCATCTATGGGAGTGCATGGCCTGGTTTGTTCCATCTATGGGAGTGCATGGCCTGGTTTGTTCCATCTATGGGAGTGCATGGCCCGGTTTGTTCCATCTATGGGAGTGCATGGCCTGGTTTGTTCCATCTAAGGGAGTGCATGGCCTGGTTTGTTCCATCTATGGGAGTGCATGGCCTGGTTTGTTCCATCTATGGGAGTGCATGGCCTGGTTTGTTCCATCTATGGGAGTGCATGGCCTGGTTTGTTCCATCTAAGGGAGTGCATGGCCTGGTTTGTTCCATCTAAGGGAGTGCATGGCCTGGTTTGTTCCATCTAAGGGAGTGCATGGCCTGGTTTGTTCCATCTATGGGAGTGCATGGCCTGGTTTGTTCCATCTAAGGGAGTGCATGGCCTGGTTTGTTCCATCTATGGGAGTGCATGGCCTGGTTTGTTCCATCTATGGGAGTGCATGGCCTGGTTTGTTCCATCTATAGGAGTGCATGGCCTGGTTTGTTCCATCTATGGGAGTGCGTGGCCTGGTTTGTTCCATCTAAGGGAGTGCGTGGCCTGGTTTTTTCCATCTATGGGAGTGCATGGCCTGGTTTGTTCCATCTATGGGAGTGCATGGCCTGGTTTGTTCCATCTAAGGGAGTGCATGACCTGGTTTGTTCCATCTATGGGAGTGCATGGCCTGGTTTGTTCCATCTATGGGAGTGCATGGCCTGGTTTGTTCCATCTATGGGAGTGCATGGCCTGGTTTGTTCCATCTATGGGAGTGCATGGCCTGGTTTGTTCCATCTATGGGAGTGCATGGCCTGGTTTGTTCCATCTATGGGAGTGCATGGCCTGGTTTGTTCCATCTATGGGAGTGCAATTTGGTACAATTTGAGAAAGAGATAGAGAGAAGCTAGAGAGAGAGGGAGAGTAGGGGAGAAAGGGGAAGTGAGAGAGAGGGGGAGGGAGAGAGGAAGGAAGGGTGAGAGAGAGGAGAGAGGGAGAGTGAAAGAGAGGAGAGAGAGAGGGAGAGAGAGGGGTGAGACAGTGAGGGAGAGAGAGGGAGAGAGAAAGAGGCAAAGAGACAGAGGGGGAGAGGGGGAGAGAGGAAGAGAGAGAGACAGGGAGAGGGAGAGTGGTAGAGTGAGGGAGAGAGATTAGGAAGAAGGATAGAGACATGGAGGTAGATAACATGAGAGAGACAGAGAGGGGGATAGCAAGAGGGAGGGAGGGAGGGATGAGCAAGACAGACGGAGAGTGTGAATGACAGGGACAGAGAAACAGAGAGAGATAGAGAGAGAAAAACAAAAAGAGAGGAGAGGGAGAGGGAGATAACGACAGATAGACAAAGAGTAAAGAGAGACAGACAGACAGTAACAGAAAAAGGGGAGGGGGAGGTCAGAGGTTGGAGGTCGGGTAGAAGACAGAGAGGAAAACAAAGAGGGCGCCCTCACCCATTTTACAGTGGCGCCAAGCATGAGCTCGTGGAAGAATTTACAGGTGGACGCATTGGCTTCCCGATGGTCCAGGGACAGGGCTGCCAAGGCACACTCCATGATTGGTTCAACCGACGAGCACTGCAAGAATGCCACGGGACACCTCTGCAGTAATCTGCAAATGAAAGAAGAAAAAAAAAGAAACCACCTGTCACAAACTAATTGATGTCAAAAAATTAGGAGGGCTCGACGTTCCGATCACAGCAGGAACCTTTCGCTATTAAAGGCAGGTTGCTTTGGCCTCTTGCCTTTGAGAAAGAAAATGTTCCGATCATAGCAGGATCTTTCTCGAAGGCAGAATGCCTTTTGCCTTTGAGAAAGAAAATGTTCCGATCGTAGCAGGATCTTTCTCGAAGGCAAAATGCCTTTGCCTTTTGCCTTTGAGAAAGAAAACGAAATGCATTTATGTTGCAAACTGCTTACTGACTAAAAATGACCAAAACGCAAATATCAAAAATTAGGAGGGCCTGATGTTTCATATCTGGCCATTCTTAAAGGCAGAAGGCTTTCCCTTACCCTAACCCCATTCAAACATCAGGCACTCTTCATTCAGGATAAAAATAAGGTATTCATGGGTGGTGATCCCTTGAATTAGACATTATTTCACATGGATTCGTTGTTAAGCGAATTTTGAAACTCGGCACACTGTTCAAAAACCTCAGGAAAGGGACAGGGAAGGGGACAGGGACAGGGATAGGGAAAGGGACAGGGACAGGGACAGGGACAGGGATAGGGAAAGGGACAGGGAAAGGGACAGGGACAGGAACAGGGACAGGGACAGGGAAGGGGACAGGGACAGGGACAGGGATAGGGATAGGGAAAGGGACAAGGATAGGGACAGGGATAAGGAAAGGGACAGGGATAGGGAAAGGGACAGGGACAGGGACAGGGACAGGGACAGGGACAGGGACAGGGACAGGGACAGGGACAGGGACAGGGACAGGGACAGGGAAAGGGAAAGGGACAGGGACAGGGACATGGACAGGGATGGGGGAGGGTAAAGGATGTGTGGCAGAGGTTTTTACCGCGAGCACAGCCTGAAAAAGTCGTCCACGACGTCGGGGTGATTCCGGAGGCCCTGTGGCTGCTGAAGAATCTGAAAGGTTGGCACTATGAAGGCCTGCGAGGAGGGGGAAAGACAAGAAAACACATGAAAATTTTGCGAAAATTTACCAAAGTCAAACTGCTCACTGACATACATGCAGCCACATTACACCAAGCCACTTTTCAGTGTCAATGACTACAACACAGATTTTTTTTTTAATAATGCACCATTTTCTAAAAACAAATTGCAAATTTTTGATTTTAATTTCATTTTTCAATTTGTTCAAAAGTTTCCAGTCAGTTGTTCCTTTGTTTGTTTGACTTGAATTGAAAAAGCTGCATCCACTTTGTGTGATCCCTGAGCTGCCATAGCCAGGTTTTCAACAATTCGTTGTTTGCATCTGAATGAAAGCAGGGGGTGTGATCCCTGGGGATATAAGGCACTTAATGGTTGAATTACTTCTGATTGGCACCTCAAATCCTGGCAAAGACTACTCGACTATTAGGGAAGGCCACCATCTAAGGGCTGGATAGCTCAGACGGAAGAGCACTGGTACGTTAATCCAGAGGTCTTCGGTTCAAGTTCAAGTCAAACAACTAAATGAAAAAACTGACAGGGAACTTTTGGAACAAAATAATTGAGCAAAAATGGCAAAGAAAACTTTGGCTGGACTGATAAGCAATCGATGCACACTGTTGGCACCAACCTGTAGCATGTCAATTATTCCTGGTATGCAACCCGGGTCCGCCCCGTACTCATGGACCAGTATACTGCCCAGGTAAAGGAAACATGAATGCTGATGCGCCTGGTATATCGTCACCATCTGGGGAAAGCAAAGTCAAAAGCGAAATCCACATCAACTGTGAATTCAAACGGCGAAGGGGTCGCCTTGGGACTCAAAAAACTCGACATGATTGAATTGGACTCAGACTCGAGAGCAAAGAAATCCAAGTCAATTATTTCCGACGAACTCCGTCCTGCGAATGAATTATTTGAACTGATGAGAACAGGTAAACGCTATAGGACTATCTGAGCTAATTCCAATCGCTTCCTGAAGAGTTTTTATCCCAGTGCGGTACGTCTATTGAATGGTCAAATGTACATATAGTTTTTGATGTTTTAATGTTCTTATTGTTTTTACCATTCCCTCAGCTTTCTGTATTAATGTACTTTGTTTTGTACATGTATAATCATTAACCACTTCGCGCCGGGGGGTTTTTCAGCGCCGATGACCGCCATACAGGGGTTTTTGAACAATGCATCATTTTAAAATCTTGCTAAAACAATCGGAACAATATATTTCTGTGAAATAAATCGATAAGGGTATACTATGGGTACAAGAGAGTAAAACCTGGCACAATTCGGACGTCGTTGTGGCCTTTGTCAAGAGATTATCCGTTCGAAAAAGGGCCCTTTGTGCGTCGTCAATGGACCGTAACGGACGTGTGTGTGTGGGTGCGTGTACGCTGCTGACAATCCCTGACCGCAGACTCCAGCCTCCACTCCAGGCAGTCTAATCTTCGAGTTGGTCGGCCACAAACGAGCGTACAGATTACGGTAAAGAATGTGGGGGGAATTCCAATGCCAGACCGACGACCGTTGGGCTGTGTGGCATGCAAAGACAATGTCCCCCGCGTGCTTTCAGCTGCAGCGCGGTATCCCTCGATCCTCCACAGTAAGTCCCACAATTGCACAATTACTGCTGCTAATCTTGCAATTCATGTGGCAACTTGCGTCAAAAAGGGTCTTTGTACTGATTCATATTGCTTTGTTCTAAGCTGAAAAGAGTCTTTGTTTAGAATGTGGACAATAGTGGTGCCCGGATTCGGAGGGCCCCGTTGCAAAGGCAATCCAATTGACCTCCGGATTCGGAGGTCCCGGCGCGAAGTGGTTAAAGTGGTATTTTACTGTAAGGTTAGTGTACTAGTTGTGCAAGTTGTGCTAGGTTATTGTAAGGGGCTAGTTGATTTGGTTGCTTTTTATTGATTGTTGTGGATTTTCGTCTCCTGGCAACCCCCCCCCCCTCCCACGACCCCCACCCCCCCTCCCCCCCGCTCATCCCACAAACCCCGAACCCACCTGGGTGACCAGCGGGGTCAGCAGCAGTGCCGAGCCTTTGCCCACGCAGCGGATGGCAAAGCGAATGCAGCGGCAGCAGCGCTCAATGATGCGGATGTCGCCCTGGTACTTATTGCACGTCTTGGACAGTACTGGCCAGATCTCCTGCAGTATGGCCTGGCAGGGATGTGTTTGGCTGTTGACAATCGGGGGATTCGTGTTCCTGTGATCGGAAGAGGTTGGTCGGGGAACGGGGAGGGGAGAAAAGGAGGGAGAGGAATTACTTTTTATTGTTAAATTTGGGTGTTGTTGTTTTTTTCAAATAAATCAGGGGAAAACTGACTGGGAACTTTTGAACTTTTGAAAACTTTGGGATGAATTAAATGGAAAGCCTAGTCAACTTGCATCATCTGATGTAGCACTCACTTAAATATTGCTGCTATTCTGTCCAGCCACACGGTGGGGTCGCTAGACATGTTAGGCTTACCCTCTCCCTCACCTTTTAAGACCTGCAGAGGAATAGAAATCAAACAAAAAATAAGAGTACATTCTTCTTAGACAAATAACAACGTAAAGGACATTACCAACATTGTCACCATCACCAGCAACACCATTATACTCACCAGCAACACAATCGCTATATACCCACCATTATCCACATCCTCATCTCTCTCCTCATCTCCCTCCTCACCTACCTCATCTCCCTCCTCATTTTGACCCTCGCCTTGCTCATCTCCCTCCTCACCTCCCTCCTAAACTCCCTCATTTCCCTCTTCACCTTCCTCCTCTCCCTCCTCACACCCTTCCTCACCTCATTTCCCACCTCCCTCCTCATATCCTTCATCTCCCTCCTAATCCCCCTCCTCACCTCCCTCCTAATCCCCTCTTCACCTCCCTCCTCATATCCCTAATCTCCCACCTAATCTCCCACCTAATCTCCCACCTAATCTCCATCCTCATCTCCCTCCTCACCTCCCTCCTCACACCCTTCCTTACCTCCCTCCTCACCTCCCTCATCTCCCTCTTCATCTCCCTCCTCACCTCCCTCATCTCCCTCCTCATCTCCCTCTTCATCTCCCTCCTCACCTCCCTCCTCACACCCTTCCTTGCCTCCCTCCTAATCTCCTTCCTCACCTCCCTCATCTCCCTCCTCATCTCCCTCTTTATCTCCCTCCTCACCTCCCTCCTCACACCCTTCCTTACCTCCCTCCTCACCTCCCTTATCTCCCTCCTCATCTCCCTCCTCATCTCCCTCTTCATCTCCCTCCTCACCTCCCTCCTCACACCCTTCCTTACCTCCCTCCTCACCTCCCTTATCTCCCTCCTCATCTCCCTCCTCATCTCCCTCTTCATCTCCCTCCTCACCTCCCTCCTCACACTCTTCCTTACCTCCCTCCTTATCTCTCTCCTCACCTCCCTCCTCTCACTCCTCATCTCCCTCCTCATCTCCCGCCTCATCTCCCTCCTTTTCCTCAACCCCTCCTCCTCCTCCTCCTCCTCATCATCATCACCAGGTGACACTGATGACTCTGGATATCCTTGAAGCTGTCCACCCTACCTGGCTCAGAGGGGTGACCTGAGCCAACATCAGCTGCTTCAGACCCTCCTGTATCTTGTCCAAGGGCATTCGGGTCAGGACCAGAGCCGTGCCTAATGACAAAACAGGAAAGAAGACACACATATTAAAAAAAAGAAAATGCCATGCAGATGTAACCGAGCCGGTGACAATTTTCAAAATGAATAAATGAAGGAAATAGAAGCTGTGGAATGGGGAGACCCAAAGAGCGGTTAATTTAGGGGCAACAAAAAAAGGAGAATTTATTGGAGTCCAGTGGTGTCACAGAAAAAAACTCTGAAAGGGACTAGAGAATCCCAACAAAACGACTTCAAAAAGAAACTACTTAAAAACCCTAAAAAAACATTACAAGAGTCAGTGTATTACCAAAAAAAAAAAAAAAAATGACAGTCAATCTGTGGCAGAATCGCCTGAAAGTTATAAAGGCATGGAAGCAACATTAATAGACATCGTATCTTATTCGTAGAGTGACAAGTACAAGTGTCAACACTTCAGAGTTTCCATCTCTTTTCAGAGCCACAAGAGAGGTTGTTTTTGCATGGCGTCACCGCAAACCTCCAACTTGCCATCATTTCTACAGAAGGAAACGGAGGAAGCGTGGCGTACTGAGAAATGTTCCCAATCGAAATTGAAGGGAGTGCGTCTCACACCGCCTGAAGCATTGACCTACATGTACCAGCTCTTTCCAGAGCCACACTCCCACCTCACAAGAAAAGATGACTTTATACACGATGTCACTGCAAACCTTCTTTGATACTAAATTGCAGAAACCTTTGAAAAAAAGGGTCCTAAGAGGATCTATCGGGCCCTTCAAATATTGTATCAGGATCAGTTCCACCAGAGAGCTCCTGACCTGAAGCTTCCTGAGACTGGAAAACCGTACCCAGTTAGGACCTGCAGCCCTGGATGGGAATACAGGCGAGGGGACTCCCTGATGCAATCTCTAGGACTCTGACCACCCCCGCCCCCTCTCTAATCCCTAGCCTCCTGACCCAAAACTTCCTGAAACTGGAAAACCGTAGCCAGTTAGGACCTGCAGCCCTGGATGGGAATACAGGAGAGGGGACTCCCTGATGTAATCTCTAGGACTCTGACCACCCTAGCCCCTCTCTAATCCCTAGCCTCCTGACCCAAAACTTCCTGAGACTGGAAAACTGTACCCAGTTAGGACCTGCAGCCCTGGATGGCAATACAGGAGAGGGGACTCCCTGATGCAATCTCTAGGACTCTGACCACCCTAACCCCTCTCTAATCCCTAGCCTCCTGACCCAAAACTTCCTGAAACTGGAAAACCGTAGCCAGTTAGGACCTGCAGCCCTGGATGGGAATACAGGAGAGGGGACTCCCTGATGTAATCTCTAGGACTCTGACCACCCCCGCCCCCTCTCTAATCCCTAGCCTCCTGACCCAAAACTTCCTGAAACTGGAAAACCGAAGCCAGTTAGGACCTGCAGCCCTGGATGGGAATACAGAAGAGGGGACTCCCTGATGTAATCTCTTGGACTCTGACCACCCTAGCCCCTCTCTAATCCCTAGCCTCCTGACCCAAGACTTCCTGAGACTGGAAAACTGTACCCAGTTAGGACCTGCAGCCCTGGATGGCAATACAGGAGAGGGGACTCCCTGATGTATTCTCTGGGACTCTGACCACCCTAGCCCCTCTCTAATCCCTAGCCTCCTGACCCAAGACTTCCTGAGACTGGAAAACTGTACCCAGTTAGGACCTGCAGCCCTGGATGGGAATACAGGAGTGGGGACTCCCTGATGTAATCTCTAGGACTCTGACCACCTTTCCCCCTCTAATCCCTAGCCTCCTGACCCAAAACTTCCTGAAACTGGAAAACCGTAGCCAGTTAGGACCAGAAGCCCGAAATATGAATATCAGAGAGGGGGATCCCTGATATAGGAAGGTTTGCAGTGACACCATGTATAAGGTCTCTTAAAGGAAGAGGTGTGGTTCTGAAAAGAACCTGAGTGGTAACTTGACGTTTCGACCAGTATGCTCTGGCCGTCATCAGGGATCCCTGATGCAATCTCTGAGATTCTGACCACCCCCCAGCCCGCCCCCTCTCTAATCCCTAGCCTCCTGACCTTCTATCAGGCCGATGGCAGCTTCCTGGGAGAGGTTGAAGGCATCCACGGCCTGGGCAACCTGCAGGAGCCCCTCCAGGTGGGAGACCAGGTGGTCCTGGCAACGCATGCAGATGCTCTGGATGGAGGAGGCCGCCACCGACGACAGGCTGCTGGTCCTGAGACCGTCCGTCAGGAAGTTCAGGATGGGCTCTGCCAGAAGCAAGTGGAGACGTAATAGGTTCATTCCGGGTCAATTAGCCCAGAAACGTGTGATGGTTTTTTGCATCGGTGAGCATCGTAATACAGCTATGATGGGCTCTATAAGAATTATGCAAAATTGTTGCAATCTGCTGACCTCCTAAAGTGGCCAAAATGCAAAGTTGTTATCAAAAATTAGGAGGGCCTGCCATTTTGATCCTAGCAGGACCTCTCTGAGAGGCCGGGTGACAAGGACACAAACAAATAGGACGCCCACTATTGTCTGTCTGTAAATGTAGGTTACGTCTATGTAAAGATGGCAGCCTCCATGGCATTTCAGTCTGGTGCCGCTACTGTCCGTCAATAAGTTATAGATGTCTATGTAAAGATGGCTGCCTCCATGGCATTTCAGTCTGGTGCCGCTACTGTCCGTCAATAAGTTATAGATGTCTATGTAAAGATGGCTGCCTCCATGGCATTTCAGTCTGGTGCCGCTACTGTCCGTCAATAAGTTAAAGATGTCTATGTAAAGATGGCTGCCTCCATGGAATTACAGTCTAGCACCGGCTACTGTCCGTCAATAAGTTATAGATGTGTATGTAAAGATGGCTGCCTCCATGGAATTGCAGTCTGGCGCCCGCTACTGTCAGGTTATAGGTTATAGATGTCAGTGGCAGTATACCTAGTGTCTGGGGGTGCTTGTCTATCCACTCTGAGAGCTCTCCGAGCATCTGGAGACTGGTGTACTTGACGGCCACATGGGTCTCCTCAGGAAGGGCAAGGATGGCCTGAATGACCTGTGGGACCACCTCATTCTCCTCCCTGGGAAAGGGACCAAAACAAGAACAATCACAGATCCATGCATTTCCATAAATTGACCCCGGGAGAAAATTTTGATAAAGCGGACAACTCAACCACATGGCCTCAGCATTCAAGAGGGGAGTGATTAACACCTTGCTTGTTTACATAATCCCTCTTTTGTGTTCACTCCCCCCACGTCTCTCTTTCAGCTTTCCTCGTTGATGTTTCCCCTTCCACTACCTAATCCCTACCCTCTAATGTTGCTAACAATCAATCTGTTTTAACCACTCGTTCTTGGGGGGTGCATTTGCTAGGTTTTTCTTAGTTTTTATGCTAATAAGAATTTGGATATTCATATTCAAATGGCTACGTACTAAAGTCCAAAATTCAGATAATTTGTATCGTGCACGTGCAATTTGCATCATAACCACGTGAATAGCCACCTTTGGAATCCTCGAGGAAACCATGACAACGAAACCTGTGACACCTCAGGGTCTGCCTGTAAGTGTGTGTGTGTGTCTGTATGTGACTTACGGGAGAACGTTCTTGGCAACTGATGACATCACAAAGAGCGAGGCTTCGGTGACGTACCACGTGACGGCCGAACCTTGACTTGCCAGATTTCTGAACATCTGTGGAGGGGTGGGGGGATAAAAAAAAAAATTAAAAATCAAATATCAAAAGAAAATAAAACCTAAAAAAAAATAATAATAAAATTGACAAATAAATTAAAGGAAAAACTGACTGGGAACTTTTGAACATTTTCAGAAAATGAGATTTGAAGGTTTTCATGGTGAGAATAGCAGTAGTAATGGGTTTGCGGTGACACTGTCAAATTCTGAAAATGGCTAAAAAAAACCTCACTGGACATAGCAATTGTTGCTCAAAAGTTTCTGTTGTTGTTGCTGTAGCAGTTGTTGGGAGCATTGGTTTCAGCACAAATCGAACCAGACAATCCGCATGTCTGTATTATGGGGGACTAGTGGTTTTCATGGTGAGAATAGCAGGAGTAATGGGTTTGAGGTGAAAACCATGTAAAATTCTGAAAATGGCAAAACAAAAATCAACTGGACGTAGCAATTGTTGCTCAAGTTACTGCTGTTGCTGTAGCAGTTGTTGGGAGCATTGTTTTCAGCACAAATCAAACAAGACAATCCGCACGTCTGTATTATGGGGGACTAGTGGAGAATCAGCCAACCACCAACCTCCACCCCGCCCCCAACCCCCCCCCCCCCCCCCACATGGTTCTAGCAGACATCCCACGCCTCACCTGTGAGAAGCAGGTCGTAGAGCCGACCAGGAAGATGACATCCTTGATCAGCTCCGAAACCCGGATGCGGAAGTCTCCAAAGTCGTCATTCTCATCTGGAACTCCTTCCTGCCAGGTGACAGACGGGTGTTTATAAATAAGGGCAAGGGTCAACCACAATACTTGTTGAGAGTGAAGAGTAGTCAATCTTGGTGAGGCACCCTAGTGACCTTACAATACACTGTATATCAACAATGGACTGCCAAAAATTCAAATTAAATGGCAAATTAAAACAAATAACAATCACTCTGTCTCCCTCCCTCATTCTCTTCGCCCACCCTCTCTCAATCCCTCCCTTCCTCTCTCCGTATTCCCTCCCTACATCTCTCTCACCTCCTTCCTTCTTCCCTTTATCTCTCGCTTCTGCTTTCCCTTCTCCTCCCCTCCCTATCTCCCTTCTTCCTCCCTCCTCTCCATCCCCATCTCCTTCCCTCCATTCATCTCTAACTCTATCCTTCCCTCCCTCTATCTCTCCATCTTCCCTCCCTCCATCTCTCTCACCTCACTTTCTTCCTCCCTTCATCTCTTGCTCCTGCTCTCCCTTCTTCCTCCCTCCTCTCCATCCCCATCTCTTTCCCTCCATTCATCTCGAACTCTTTCATTCCCTCCCTCCACCATCTCTCCCTCTCTCCGTCTTTCTCCCTCTCCCTCCCTCCCTAACTCCCTCTTCCCTTCACTCCCTCCATCTCTCCTCCATTCTTCTTCCATCCTTCTCTCCATCTCTCCCCCTCCGCTTTTCCCTCCCTCCCTCTACCTCTCTCTCCTTAACTCCCTCCCTCCTTCCTCTTTTCTTCCCCCCTCCATCTCTCCTTCATCCATCTTTCCTTCCCTCTCTCTCCATCTCCCAACTTCCTCGGTCTTTCCCTCCCTCCCTCTATCTCTCCCTCCCTCCTCCCACTTTCCTACCCCCCCCCTCCATCTCTACCTCCTTCGCTATCTCCCCCCTTCCATTCGTCTCTCCCTCCCCCTCCCTCCCTCTATCTCTCCCTCCCTCCTCCCGCCTTCCTACCATCTCTCCCTCTCTCCTCCCGCTTTCCTACCCCCACCTCCATCTCTACCTCCTTCGCTATCTTTCCCCTTCCTTTCATCTCTCCCTCCCCCTCCCTCCCTCTATCTCTTCCTCCCTCCTCCCGCCTTCATACCATCTCTCCCTCTCTCCTCCCGCTTTCCCTCCCCCCCCTTCCATCTCTACCTCCTTCGCTATCTTCCCCCTTCCTTTCATCTCTCCCTCCCCCTCCCTCCCTCTATTTCTCCCTCCCTCCTCCCGCTTTCCTACCATCTCTCCCTCCCTCCTCCCGCTTTCATACCCCCCCCCTCCATCTCTACCTCCCTCGTTATCTCCCACCTTCCTTTCATCTCTCCCTCCCCCCCCCCCCCCACTCCCTCCCGTCCCCCATCCTTTCCATACTCACATGGTCCGAGTCCATCTGACAGTGGGTGCACAGGGCATTCACCAGTCGCTCCACGTAGGGCCGGTAGATCTCGTTCAGCTCATCCTGCCGTCTCTTGTACAGGATCTCCGACAGGCGATAGAAGAAGTTGAAGGTGATCTCCGCCACCTCGTACTGGCAGTGACCCACACAGGTCAGTACGGCGTCCAGGATGCTCAGGTCGCCTAGACCCTGAGTGAAGAGAGTCATCAATAAATCAGTTGGGAGTGAGTAAAAATTGCCTGTGTGAGAAGGGTCCTGCTAGGATCAAAACGTCGGGCCCTCTAACGTTGGGGAGTGAGTAAACATCGTACTAAAATAAGTGGAATCAGAAATTTGAAACTAGCATCAATACTGCAGTAAATGTGCCTTTTCACCTGGTTGGGGGTCTCCACCATGACTTCCATGAAGGCCTCAGCAAGCTCTGTGAATATCCGGCTGTAGTTGATGGCTCTGCAAATAGACCGGGGGAGTGAGGCCATAATTATGATGTCTTGTAATGACAGGCAGACAAGACATGCAGGCAGACAGGCATACATACAGGCGGACAGACCTGGTGAGATTAGAGTGAGACAAAGTGGGACAGAGTGAGACAGAGAGACAGGGTGAGACAGAGAGAGAGAGAGAAAGACAGAGAGAGAGTATGGTGGAGGGAGAGAGGCAGAGAAAGAAAGAGGGAGAGGGACAGACAGAAAGAGATGGTAAGACAGAGAGACAGATAGAGACAGAGAAAGAAAAAGAGAGACAGAGAGTAAAACAGAGACAGACAAAGAGACAGACTGGAGAGACACAGAGAAGAGAAGCAGACAGACAGAAAGAGACAGAATTGAGGTCCTCTTCGGCCTAGCCGTGAGCACATTTTTGAAAGGATAAGGCCACACTCCACATACTTGTCTACATCCTCAGCAGCAACCACCATTGCATAGGACTCGGGTAGTTGTATGATGCCCTGATACAGGCTCTCAGCCAGACGCAGGTGCTCCTCGATGTCCTCCATGGCGTACAGGGCCGAGCAGATGCAGTCGCTGGCTGCTTCGTGCAGCATGGACGGCGTGTCGTGCTTCTTCTGCGAAAACAACGAGAAAAGGGAACGCCCACGAGGTGTGAGAGGCAAGGCGCCGACCACCGGTGACGGATCCGAGTCTGAACCCGAGTCTAAGACCTCATTTTCTTATAATCGGAAAACCCAACACTGAAGCCTAGATCTCGTTGCCAAAGACAAAGACCCAGATCTCAATGCACAGTACTCACTCAGAGACCTCATCTGCCTATGATCAAGAAGCCCAAGACTTAAGCCAAGATCTCATTGTCAAAGATAAATTTATTTATTTATTTACTTATTTCTTATTTATCCTGGGTTATCCATTCAGTGGCAAAAAAAGAGCTCACTGATCTCCCATGGATCCCAGCTCACAAAAACTAATGTATGAAAGACTACAGTATAAAAACTTATAAGAGTTAAAATAAGATTTACATTAGGTTATAAAAAACACTATAAAAAAACCTTATAGAAGAGAACATGAAACTGCACAAAAATCACTGTCACAATCTTTACAAGAATTACGTAAAATACAAATGTGTTAGCTCCTTGACGAAGCTATTCAAACTTGTTTGATTCAGGGATTTCATATGAGGCGGTAAACTATTCCAGGTTTGGGCACCTCTAAAATTAAATGTTCTTTTTTCCACTTTCCGTTTTAGGATGTGGGAGACCCAGATCTCAATGCACAAGACCGAATCTGAGACCTCATTTTACTACGATCACAAAACTTCAGACCAAATCCCCCGACACACACACCCACACATCACGTCACTCTTGTGAGAGTCCTTGCTTCAGAGAGGGAGATAATGCGAGTGTTTCCCTGTCACTCCAGCAACCCAGACGCCCTGGATCAAGGGGGGAGGGGGGTTCCTCAAACTCACCAAGACGTCAAAGAGCAAGTTGACCAGCGTGCTGCCGGCCACATCGTCGCTGGGGATGATCCCTGGGTAGAACCAGCTGGCCAGACACTTGAAGATCCTGCCGAGGAGCCGATGATCGCTGACCGACGTCTCACAGCAGGCTCCCTGGACGGGGAGGGAGAAGGAGACGAGGGGTTCAGGAAAACAGGGTTCTATAGTCTATGAGAGACAGGCATGCAACTGTTGAATTGTAAAATAAGAGGAAAATGTCCGAATGAAATTGCGAGTGCGAAGCACGAAGGCCTTACAGTGTGGGGTTTGGGGCCCGCTTAAGGGCTCCCAAAAATTTTGGATTCTAGATGCTCTGTGGTGCATTCTGAGCAGTTTGTGACCACTTATGACTTTAAGCTGAGTGACAGATTTTAACCTTTTTCAAGGCATACACCCAGAAAATTGAATTTTTGTTTACACAAAATGAAAAGTAAACATCAAAGTTTTTAACCTGATCTCAGCATGTGTTTTAAATAATAGTTTTGGGGTTTTTTAAGGCCGAATAAAACAAAACCGCGGAAATCCGCAGATCCGCGGAAAAGTTGCATGCCTGGAGAGAGGGTTTCAACGGCCATCATGCCCCATCCCATTCACATGTTCACATTCGTTCACATTTATTACTCGTCATGGCATTGTAATCTAGATACCACTGTACGGAACATGGCATTATTACCCTACAGTATAGGTGATTACATAGGTGATTAAACGCTCACCATGATGCGGACCACCGTGGGGGCAGCCTGGGCCAGCTCCTGGGTAAACTCCTCCCTTCTGTTCATGCCGAGGCGCAGGGAGCGGCTGTGCACCTCCTCGGGGAGGACCGTCAGGAGCTCCAGGAGGATGGGGATCTGGGAGGCGTCCGTCGTGAACCTTGTGGCGCCGGGGGGGGGGGGGGGTGAACAAAAAAGAACGAGAGAACAAGATTAGTCAGCAGAATAGACAAGGCTCGGAGGCCAATCATTAGTTCAGCATCCAGATCACGCCGATGGCTGCTCGAGAACCTCTGCTTCAGTGCATTTTGTCGAGACACATTTTTGAGCACCGATAGCTTCCTGAACTATACCCGGGCCTTGCCAAGACTGTGGAAGACCTCTCCGTGACTGAGAATGACCTTGCCAGGACTGAGAATGACAAAAGTATGAATGACAAAAGTAGCATGAAAAAAGCCACACAGACGTCCGACTGTCTCATTGATTGATTTCACAGGTAGGTCTATCTGTTGTTCCTGATTGTTGAGCGAGTTACGACCAAGTCGAGAGCATAGACAGTTAATAGTCAATGACTACTCGGGCGAATTGATCAAATCCCCTCCACACTAATCTGTCCAGGCAGGCAGTCCTCAGCTCTTCAACTCTGTCAAGTCCTGTGTCTCTCTTCTAAACTTACTGAGTTAAAGCCCCTACACAACATTGGTAAGATCGGAAAACAGAAATGTTCAAAGATTTACATGAAACTTATACAGTTTGAAGATGGTTATAGTAGAAACCTCTCACTAAAATATTTCTGCCTAAAATGTTGTATTTTGGGAGAAATGAGTAAAAGAAATAGTTTACGTCTCACCGAGAAAAAAAAAAAAATTCGGAACAGTATGGCGTTGAATGCTGCATTTTCGCAAAACAAATGAAGTGGTTTTCACGATTTTCTCGAGACTCGGTTGGCGGCTTGAGCTGAAATTTTCACAGGTGTGCTATTTCATGCATATGTTGGATCAGACAACGTATGGATGCTATTCTTTGACCTCGACCAATGTTGAGTAGGGGCTTTAAGCGAGTTCTTAATGGCACACTATTTAAAAAAACTCTGGTGTAGCAGTCATGGGCACTGGAAAGTGGACTGGGGGAAAGAATCAAGTGCTTGGCGGCACCAATACTGACCTCTGGATCAGGTAGTTGGGGGAGTTCTTCCACATGACCATCTGCAGGGCCAGGTCGGACAGGGCCAGGCACAGCTGGGTCAGGATGATCTGGTAGTTGGGGTCGTTCAGGCTCTCGATGTGGTTGATGAGGGAATCGCGCAGGGCCTGGTGGGAGTCCGGCGGCAGCTCGTGGAAGGAAAACTGGATCTGGGAGGGGGGGTTGGGGAGGCGAACCAGAGTTCACTGGGAACCGGCAAAGGCAGGTAGCCGGTTCCTAAAAAAAAAAGTGGAAACGCGGTTCCCGATTCTCATTTTGGAACCGCGGTTCCACTTGCAATCGGGAGAACTGGCCAAGCCTAGATTTCAGTGGCAGTATTCCGTATTCATTGAGGGACTGGTGTGTGTGTGTTGAAATCATTGAAATCCTTTTACATTCTCTGTTTCTCTTTTGTTGAGGGGGAGGTTGTTCACGGAACTGCAGATTTGGAGGCTTTACTTTATACATGTATGGTAGTACTTCACAACAATCACACCGGTGCGCAATGCTTAGGAAACTAGACCCGCATGGCTAATGTGTATGATCTGCATTATGTACCTGTTGCGCCGGCAGTGCATGAGCCCATTGTGTACATGTATGGAGCTTGTAACCCAGAAGGAATGCAGGAAAGTTGCAGGATTCAGGATTTATGTGCAAGTAAAGTGGGGCAGGGCATCAGGGTTACAGGTATATGTAGACACTCAGGTATCTGGGTTCCGGGGTTGACAACACGTCTAGTCACTGAAGAATCTTATCTCAGCGGACCTGAAACTTTCCGTTTTTTTTTCACTAGACCTGTGCTTTCAATGAGCTTCCAAGGTAAATTCCATACATGGCAAGCACATGTACATTGTATTTACATCATGCAATCATGCATGTGCATCTACAGCAAGCATGTCTTTGATGTTACAAGCACTGAAGCACAGGGCTTACTTCTTCTTTTTCAACACAGCACAAACTGTCTATGGGGAAGGCAGGTTTCCTCCTAAAATTAAAAGACACCAACTGTAATATTTGAGCAGCATTTTTTCCCCCTTAATTGTGTGAAGACAAAGCACTGGAGAAAGCCAGTCCAGTGCTGTCACACACTGCACTCGGGGGGGGGGGGGGGGGACCGCTGAAATCAATCGACTCAGTCCACGGTCTGGCAGATATCTCATCCCCTTGGATTGACCGATGCAGGGAAGACTTACCTTGGATCTCATTGTCTGCGCTGCAAAGTAGCAGACCTCCACATCCTGCTTCAGCTGGAGAAGCTGGTCCGAGATCTGCCAGGAGTGCATCTGTGGGCGAGACACGGTCAAAGGGTGAATGCTTCACGATGTACATGTACAATGTAACGGAAGTTTCCGAGGGAAATCTTTAGGGTCATGTGCAAGACTCATCGTCGTTATTGTCGTCGTCTTCCGTGTCGTCTTCATCATCAATGCCCACTGTTTCCTCACCGCCACCATTGCCTTCATCGTTATTGCCTTGGTCAAGTGCTTTTTGCTTGGTGTTCATCTTTCTATTCCACAGCTGCCAACCGAGATCTCAAAGGAATTGCAGCTCTTTGTGTTTTCTTCAAAAACAGCACAATTATTCGCCAGGTGCTACTGTACCTGTACAGTATGTGTGAATGCTACTGAAAAGAGAAAATTGATAACTTACACTACATGTACATGTACATCCCACAATTCAGTGTGCCCATATCAATCATCCAGTGTCACTACAGCCATGCTACCAGTGGTATAATGTGGTATAATGTGGTATAATGTGGTATAGTGTGGTATAATGTTCCTTGTACATGTACAGTGTACAGTGTCTCCTCATGGCTGTGCACGAACCGTTGAACTTGTACTCGTGAGCAAACCAAGGGAGTGCAGCCTGGAAAGTGCCTCTGGCTGGGTCACATTCCAGCATGTGCTGTCCAGTTACATGTACAGTACATGTACAGTAGGTCACATTGTATGCACAGTTCAGCAAGCGAAAACAATGTTTTGAATCGTGACCAGTGACCCAATAAAACACGTACTAAAGAGATTCACACAGCAAAAAAAATTAACACATAAGAATGTTAAAATAAAAATAAATGGCAAGGAAAACTTTGACTGGACCAGGATTTAAACTCGAGACCTCTGGTTTTGCGTACCAGTGCTCTTACCATACATGAGCTATCCAGCCCTTACTGTAAATTCAAATGGTGGCCCCCCAAATAGTCTAAGAATGTTGACAACAACTCACAGACTTAAATCAACACTTAAGAACATCCCCAAAACAAGTAGAGGGCCTGACGTTTTGATCCAGGCACAACCAGAATGTAGGCAGAATGTAGTAACACGGACAGTACATTTGATTTGAGAGAGGGCCAGCAAAACCTAAAAAGAAAAAAAAAAAACAAATTCTGAACTTCAACCAATCCACTTCCTGCTCCAACAATTAGTCACGGCACAACTGAGCCTAGGGACCAGTAAACTGGGGAAAGGCTGCAAGGATACACGCGAACCACACAGACCCCCAAGTCTCCCCTGATGCTTCAGCCCACCAACAAAAACCCCCGCTCCCCAGACGGTTGACAAATTGACCGTAAATGGAGGGTTTCCTTGACGCTTCCGCCGGTCCTCCACACTCATCGCTCTCCCGACGCATCCTGGGGATTGGCACGCCTCTGATCCACCAGGGAATGGTGGCTGCCACCCAAATTGCACAGCTTTCGGGGAGGTTTCAATTCTATTTTTTTTTTTTTTCAAAACCGGTACAGTAAACTAAGAATCTCAAAGTTACAGGGCCTGACATTTCCATCCTAGCAGGGCCTTATTCAATTAGGTAAACTTAAAGAACTCACTAGAAGTGACTGTGAGTGTGGACTGATACAAAAAAAGTGGCAAACTCCCTACTGTAGCCACATTTTCAATGAAATTTAGACATTGGTAAATGTAACCGGTTGGCGGTTGCCATCACGAAGGAGATCGAGAGTAGTGCATGCCTTGTATGACACTGTACGCAGAAACCGTAGACAGACTGATATCTGACCGAATGTGGTCCTTTAATTAACAAGTCGTGTTTTACCGCGTGGCGCTTGTCCACTGCATTAATCCACTCGGTTAAAGTTACCCCGTCAATTTCACTGGGCAGAGGTTGGCGGGTAAAAGTAACCGTTGGTTAAAGTAACCACTTGAGAGAAAATTTGAGAGGGCCATTTCCACTGGACTTAAAATGGGAAAAGTAACCATTGTCTTAGTAGTGAGTTTAACCACTGAAATAAGTCCAGTGGAATTGCGGCTTTAGGGAGTCCATCCAAAAGGTTTTTGTTGGCGTGCCAGGGGATGACGCGGTGTCACCGAGCGGATTATAAACTGACCAGTGACCAAGTTTATGTCCAGGATGCGACCTCAGCTCATCACCTCTGGCCGTGCTGTACCGGCCAATGACCACAGTTGCAAATCTCCAAACCGAATTCTGAGCTTGACATTTCAATGCTCTCTTGGATGCAGACAGGCTCAAAATGTTAGACGAGTTCCCTAAATTTGTTTTCAGTAAATTCCAGATATGCAAAATAATATGACATGGGCATGATAACTAAACAGAAATCAGGGGTCAAGCTACATCTCTACATGTAGATTGTACAGTACTGGTCAACTTGTTCAACTGGACAACAACCCTCCTTCATGTCCTTGACGAGAGTCTGTTTATCTCAAGAATTTGAAGGGCAAAACGGTTTGATGGTCCTTGCCTCAGGACCTGTCGGCAGTAAAACCGTAGCTTGTGTCTGCAGTGATCTTCACAATGCTCCTGAAATCAATTGTGTGTTTGCACTGGCAAAAGCAGGCGACTGAAGCTAATAAAGTTTTTTTTTCAAATTAGGGCAATATACTATGTAAAGGTTGACACTTGACAGAAGGGGAATACGAAATCAAGGTTGACCATGGAAGGACATCGTTCTGTACAGTAAGCATACATTGTACCCTCTGAAATTGATAAATTTTGTTAGTAACTTGTTACATGTGTTAAGAGAAGTCTGCACTCTGCAGTCTGCATCATGCACAATATATTTGTTTCAACCCAGGTAATTCGCCAAAGTGCACTCAGGTCTGCACTGATACCTCCTTGGTCAAACACTGACGAATAAGGTTTGAAGGATTGCAACAAGTAGGAGGTTTGCGGTGACAGTACTGTGACACCATGTACAGGAGTACGTATACGTATTACAAGTACATGTATGCACATGTGTGTACATGTACATGCAGCTCTGAAAAGAGCCGGTAACTCTGAGTTGCAAGCTCTTCATACATGTACATAGTATCTGCTAGAGAAAGGTCCTGCTAGGATCGAAACGTCAGGCCCACTAAATTTTGAGAGATACATACACTGTATGTATACACGGTATCACCTCATACCTCCTACTTAAACACTGACAAGATTTTTCTTTGATAAATTTTAGAGAAAGGCCATGGTTTATGATTTTATGATCAGCCTTCCACTCTCTGGTGTTGATTTCACGAAAACTCCTTGCAAATCACAATCAATTGCATGACAGACAATGTACTACTTCTAGTACAGATCAACCGATCGTATAGAACTGTACAATACAATTTAGGTTAGCAATCAGAGGAGGAATTATGATGAATTTTTGATGAAATCGGCCTACGAATACGATGTACAAAATCTGACACTGAGCTGTACTTCATTCAGCTTGCCGCAACAAAACCAAACAGACCGACGACTGGGGATCAGACTGATTGATATTTCCCAAGCAAGGTTGGAGCTACAGTATTCACTATTTAGTCACTCTCATCCTTATCTTTCCAAATTCACACCCGTCCTTGCCAGGGATTACACAGTGTCTAGATACAGAACCATGCTTCCCAGTGCTCAGTCTTTTTCAGACTATTTTCAAAGCATGTGCTCAAGGTGAACTACTGTACCGGTACTCACTCTATGTGCGAAACTAAACAAAAGTTGACTAAAGTCTGCAATAGATTCAGAGTACTTCTATAATTTACCATGACTTCCTTGTTATGAAACTTCTATTCACAATCAGTGGTAGTAACTTGTAGGCCCTAATTGTTGCCAAGTTCTAGTAATACTAGTAGGCTATACAAGTGATCAAAAATCAACTTGGGTTAATGATTGGTCATAAAAATGCCATGGTAGTGCTAATTCAATACTCTCTTGATTGCTCTGTCTAGTAGTAACTCGGTGCTGTGGCATGGATGAGATCACACTCACCTTCCTTTAATATCAGTTGCTAGATGTGATGCAACTGAGCAATTCAGTCTAGATAGACTAAGTCTCATCAATAAAAACCAAGATGTTGCTGGTCTTCCTTCCAAGTTTCCTTTTGCCCTCTATTTTCCACTGAATAGGCCTCTTTTCCATTCAGTTTTGTCCCATTGTTTGATGAAACCCTTTTAATTTCCTGAGAACTACGGGCAAGTAAATTAAAATACGCAGTGGCTGTTGTTACGGCAGTCGTCCGTGTGGTTCCCTGACTTCACAGTATTTGTCAGGATGTTTAGCTCTTGGAACCAGACTATCAGCTAATACTGTAATAGACTGGTTCAACCAGTCTGCAATGCTGACGAAATACAATCAAGTCAGGGAACCACACGGACGACTGCCGTAACAACAGCCACTGCGATTAAAATATTCATGTCTTTACAAAGCATTCACTGTGAATCGAGCTTCAGGAATACCCATTCATTGATGTTGTGTTCTTTCCATGAAATTCGTAAGACTCTACCAGTCTATGATAGCCCACCATTATGAAAGCATCCACTTCCTTAGGCTGTGAAGACCTGGACTGACCTGACTATGCCCGAGCTCCTCACAACAGTGCTCGACAGATGCGCCTGGCACAAGATGTCAGCCTCATCTGCGCTCAGATCCCCCCGACGACTATCCAGTCGAGGGAATGATTGAATGAACTCTCCCTCACCCTCAGTGAGAGAAATGGCATAGCCATAGCACCAGCCATAGCACTCGCGGTACTAGTTGCGGTAACCGTAACCCTCATCCTCCCGAAGGTCGGAGACCTGAGGGTTACGGGAACGTATGTACAAAATTATAGCGAGGTTTTTGTTTTTACCATTTTGGAAACACCACTGTCCCGATCGCCCCCTTTTTCCACCCTTTTGAAAATCGCCACACACAATCTAAGGACATGCACTTGATCCCAAATGTATACTGAATGTGATCAGATAACTCAAAACATCGTGGGTAAAATACTTTTCCGAAAAACGGGCAGAAACTCACCAAAATACTGTCTATAAATGTCCCGTCAACGTCTCCGCCAGGTTCGGAATCCGAACCTGGCGCCTCGACCAATCAGCGCTTAGTCTCGTGACGTATATCCCGCACGACGGTTATTTGCTGTTTCGCAATAACAGTCCACACTCGTGGTGCGCGCGCATATCCATGGTTGTATACAGTACCAGTCGGCTCTTCACAGGACGATGACCTGCGCGCGCACCACGAGTGTGGACTGTTATTGCGAAACAGCAAATAGCCGTCGTGCGGGATATACGTCACGAGACTAAGCGCTGATTGGTCGAGGCGCCAGGTTCGGATTCCGAACCTGGCGGAGACGTTGACGGGACATTTACAGACAGTATTTTGGTGAGTTTCTGCCCGTTTTTCGGAAATGTATTTTACCCACGATGTTTTGAGTTATCTGATCACATTCAGTATACATTTGGGATCAAGTGCATGTCCTTAGATTGTGTGTGGCGATTTTCAAAAGGGTGGAAAAAGGGGGCGATCGGGACAGTGGTGTTTCCAAAATGGTAAAAACAAAAACCTCGCTATAATTTTGTACATACGTTCCCGTAACCCTCAGGTCTCCGACCTTCGGGAGGATGAGGGTTACGGTTACCGCAACTATAGCAGCAGTACCTACCTCCATTGCAGTATCAATAATAACAACAACAACGTCTAATTAATATTACACTAGAGTAAATAACACTAACCTAACTGTAACAGTAGCAGTAAAAACAGAAAACCAGAACGGATTTGCTTTTGTTTTGGTCATGTCTCACTTAAGTTCCAGTGAGGCGAGTTTGAGAAAAGAGCAAAATTCTCAGGCTTTTATTTTTAAGGCAAAACGGCCGAGTCAGAATCCCTTTCGCCACTCTAAACGTTAATCCCGAAGCCCACCTCCGTGATTCGAGCACCCCAAAACTGGCCAGAACGAGCTCAGAGACGTCCATTTTTTTGCGGGCAAACCTGGCAGTGTCCGGAAACTGGGCACACGCCGGTGCCCCTCGCGAGGCATGGACCGTGCATGCACCGGGCGGGCTACACGACCGAGAACAAGAAACTCACCGATCTCTGGAATTCCTGGAGCCATCGGGACGCCCTTTCCTTCTCGGTGGCGTCCGGGTTGTGGTACAGGGCCGTGACGACCGAAATCACCGTCTCTATGGTCGGAGGGGCCTCCATTTTTTCCCGAGCTGAATTCCCAGAAGAAGAAAAAAAACCAAGAGCCGATACCCCCTCACGGTCCGTGTCTCTCTCCTTTTTTTCCCAATCAATTCAAAGGAGCGCTGAGCATGTTATGAATATTCATCAGAATGAAGACTAATTATCGGTTCGACTATTGAGGGCGCTCTTTACCGAAACAGCATGTTGACCTTATGCGCACGTGTACTGAACATGTACAGTGTACAGTACACACTGTAGTGACTGTGCACCATGTACATGTGTACATGTACGTACATGTACATGAACATGTACGTACATGTACATGTACATGTACATGTACGTACATGTACATGTACATGTACAGTACATGTACACTGTATAAAATTATGTACATATACATGTACATGTACAGTACGTACATATACATGTACTGTACTTGTACATGTACATGTACATGTACGTGTGTACAGGACAGGGACACTATACTGTCCATGCACATGTAATGTACATTACATGTAATGTACATTACATGTACATGTACAATTACAGTACTTGGGCACTACACGTACAGTAGTACACTGTATAAGTACATGTACGTGTACATGTACATGTCCATGTACAGTACACGTACATGTACACGTACATGTACTGTACATGTGTTCAGTACATGTACATGTACATGTACGTACATGTACATGAACATGAACATGTACATGTACATAAACATGTACACAAAGTCATGTACAATGTACAGTTACATAAACATGTACACAAAGTCATGTACAATGTACAGTACAGTACACCATCTACACGCACGTAAATTCAGATCTAGAGTATAACTTCCCAAGTATCACAGAACGTGGCACACTACTCATTCATTCAAGCTCGGATTTCGGATTCGGCATCAATGTACCGGCAGTCCCTACGATGTGATGACGATGGAAGGGTGGAATATCGCCGGGGCCGCTACCACAACATGAACAAACCGGAGCTTGAATCCATCCCAGGAAAGTCGAGATTGCTTGAAAATCGAAAGGTGCACGGACGGACATGTGCGATGCGACGGTCATCATTCAGTCCGTCATCTTTGTTCATATTTTGCGGTTACCCTCACAACCACTGAACCAGGTAAGTCGCAGGATTGTAGACTAAGTCTAGTAATACTAGTTCGGAGTAGCGGGGAGGGGGTATTACTAATAGTATACTAGTTTTAGTGTATTCAAAGTTGAAAAGATAAATAATAACGTTGCGACCGGGAACCAGACTACTCTAGATAGTTGTGAGTCTATAGTATAGTATACTGTATAGTATTACTGCATATGAATAGCAGTGGTGTATCCTCCAATAACCGGTTTTCGACGATATAAGGACTTTTCTTCAAACTGAACAATGTGGACGAAAGCTTCACACTAAAAGAGGTCCCAGTCACTTTCTCCACACCACAGACTATTAGAATAATCATAGAGAAGGTTGATCAAGCCAAGTCACTTCCGTCAGATTACCCGGTTTTGTTGACGTCCGCGGCGCACCGCGCAGTAAGCATCGTCACCTATTTTCGTCAGTGGTGTTTAGTAAGGTGTCCCAGTGTAGCCAAACGCAAAATAACTTCTTAAAATAACTCAAAATGCTGTGTGACACTGTAAAATTCTTCCCTGTATGTTTTTTTGTGTTCATCTTTGTTTTTGTTTTTCCACACTGCTTCTAACACTTTCCTCAAATCATTCATAATTTATGCTTAAAACGTATTGGTCTGGTTGATGTCTTCTTTTGTGACGTTTAAAAAAAACTCCACAATCCTCTTTCTCGCTGCTTTTTCAGTTATGACCTTTCCCAATGTCACTCCAGAGACACATTTCCTCCTTCTTGGTACTTTCTCTAGCTGCCCTTTTATTTTTTTCATTTAAAAAAAAAGCCTATTGGGCCATGTTACTTTTTGTCTTTAAATAATAATAAAAAATAAATTTAAAAAAATATATAAGCGAGACGCCCTATAGGAGGCTCCATAGTTTTTACCCTGAACGGACTGCCTCAAGTTGCGTGATATATTTTTTTTCTACGGATGTTGGGGTTTGTTATGGTACACTCAGATTTTTTTTAGGACCAACAATAAAGAAAACTGGAGCTTCGAAGCAACTGCCAATTTTGTACCTAGGAAAATAGACCCCAAAAGAGCAACTTTTTGAATAACACGAGTTTGGCCTACTGGAAAAGCCTTAAATTTCCACATTTTCGGTGACGGACAAGAGCAGGAAACCAACTGTAAGATACGAAGTCTAAGATCGTTATACGGAGCTGTTTTCATAGTGCGATGTGAGTTAGAAGGCTAAGCGTCGAAATCGTGTAGCGTCGAAAACGGGGGTTCCCACGATATAATTATACGCAGTGGCTGTTGTTACGGCAGTCGTCCGTGTGGTTCCCTGACTTGATTGTATTTCGTCAGCATTGCAGGCTGGTTGAACCAGTCTATTAGCTGATAGTCTGGTTCCAAGAGCTAAACATCCTGACAAATACTGTGAAGTCAGGGAACCACACGGACGACTGCCGTAACAACAGCCACTGCGATAATTATAACTCTGGTTGCATCGTCCTCCACAGTAATTCATGTACAGTTAAGAGTAGTGGTTCCTACTGTCATGGCACGGCCTACATGGGTACGGATGCAGCCACTAGATAGCGGCCACTAGATATCCAGACAGTGTAAAGGGAGGTACATAATTATTATTTGCAGTGCCCAATTTTCGGACATTCCAAATTATTTCGGGAAAATATAATTACTCATCAGAAAATCTCAAAATTTAGTGGGCCTGACGTTTCGATCCTAGGAGGACCTAGCAGGACCTTTCTCAAACTAAGGCAGAGTGACAAGGACCTTGTCACTCTGCCTTTGAGAAAGGTCCTGCTAGATCGAAACGTCAGGCCCACTAAATTTTGAGATTTGCATTTTGGTAATTTTAATAAATAAGCAGTTTGCAACATTTTTGTATATCACTTTTACTCATCAGAAAGTTCAAAATAATGTTAGCGCTGTAAAAACTGCCGTTTAGAAGAAAAGATAAAATTATTTTGTTGAATTTCCAACTATCGCTGGATCAAAGAGTTCCTTTTGCAAATACTGCCCTCTATGTCTGAAAAAAAATTGGCATTTTGATTTCGTTTCCATGATTTTTCTCATGACATGGTTGACGGATTGAGCCAAAACCGTAGGCATTATGTGTTATTTCGTTACATACGTTTGATAAAAGTTTGACAAAGTATGGAAGCGATTCATGGACCTTCGTAAATGGTGTACCGTACCTAAAGCGGCAAGCTGGGTTTTGATTAGTTCGCTTGTTATTCAACTGAAAATTTCCCTTCCCAATGAAATCAGGTGTAGAGTCACACTGGGCCATGAAGTGAACTTTTTTTCACAGCACCCGAATCAGCCGAACCCATTCGTGGTTATGACTGTCATTAATAAAGAACCTCTGTGGTCAAGGTATTATTGTATTGGACTGCGCACGAGCAGAGAAATTCTTCACGAGTCCCCGCGTTCCTGCTGCACGCTGACCATGTCCAGACGGTGCACCATGAAGTCGTGGGTTCAGAAGACAATAATTATTACAAACCCATGAGCTATTTTTGAGGCTCTTAAATAATTTAAACAACAAGGTAAAAAATACACGGAAACGGTTGACACACAAACCAGTATCACGCTTAATACCACGTACATAATTTGACGATGGTAATTATTTTTTAGCAATGAAAGTTAAGACAGGACACCTTGTGAAAGGTTTAGGTCTACTACAATCAAAATAGATAAATAAAACTCAAGTACGAAATTAGATTAAGAAGATAACAAATAAAGGAAAACTTGAATTGACCGGGACTTGAACGAAAAACCTCTGGTTTACCGCACAAGCGCTCTTACCTGACCTATCTGATCCGTAGATGGCGGCCTTCCGAAAAAAATCTTCGCCAGGGTGGTGGCGCCAATCTGTGAGAAGCCTTTAACCTTTAGGCCTAAGTTTCGTGTAGGCCCTATATCGAAGGATCGCTCCTCCGGTTTTTTTTTTTTAATGCAAGCAAGCGTTGTTAACGTGGCTATACTGCAGTTCGAAATATCACACAAAGTGGATGCAACATTTAAAATAATGTACTTGCTTGTGTTTTAGGCCTGTGTATAATTGGTTTACATAAAATCTTCAACAGCAACTTAGGCCGTGTCCGAAACGGACGTCTAGAGCTACTGCTAGGGCTATTGTCTTCGCATCTCCATGTATTTCCAATAGGGGAAAGACCTCGGACCTAGCTCTAGACGCCCGTTTCGGACAAGGCCTAAGTCTCGAAGGCCACGCCGCCCGGCCCGTGACGCGTGTCCCAGCCTTGCCAAACTGTAATAGCGCCCTCCATGTCGCCAGTTGTCTCCAACCTCGACACTGAGCGCGAGAGGCCTGGCCGAGTTCATCGCTGCATTTACCACTTATTTTCATATTCAACATTCGGGGTGTTCAAGGTGAAGGTTGTCTCTCTGGTATAGTGGATGCCTTAGGTATACCATTCCAAAGTCATTATAGATCATGGGTAAAATGTGGAATCACTCCATCCAGAAGGCCGCCTGCCCTACTGCGACCAGGGGCCAACTTCTTAGAGCCGCTTCAGCGCCAAAATTTGCTGAAGCACTCAAGTTATGATTTTATAGGATGACCTTACCAACCCACGCGTCACTTTTGTTTCATGCTAAGTAAAGAAGTAGAGTAGAATATCGGAAGAATTTGACATCACATCGAATGCAGTACGATTTCTAATCCTGTTGACGCAAAAGCGAATTAGACTTTCACTGCCAGATTTTCACACGTAAGCGGCTCTAATGAAATTGGACCCTAAAGATCTAAGATCTAAGGCTATACGGGACGTAGCTTGACCCAAGGTGAATCCAGCCCTGATGAAAATGAAATCTTTCATTGTGTTGTGACTTGTGAAACTCTGGCAGCATAGGCCTACGTCATCATACCGAGAATTCGGTCCCGCAGCCGATTTCAAGAAACGTCCACTGTTGCGTGCGCAACATTTTGTTGCATAACTTAGGCCTCTTGTCAAAAAGATCATCGGTTGAATGCCGGTTGAATTCATCCGACCGATACATTTTCCCCCGGTAGAAAGCCGATTGTTTTGGACTCTGGGGTGAACAATTCACGATGGCTATCCGGTGGAAACGACATCGGACGGGTCAAATCATCTGATACCTAAGCGATTATCTTTTTGACAAGAGGCCTTACGCAACATTTTGCTGCCTTTGCTAAAACTATTTCTGAAAAAGAGTATTTGTGGCGCAAGACTTACGCAACATTAATTGGTAAGTTGTGTAACTTACGCAAACTTTTCTTGAAATCGGCACCCAGGTCCACATCTTGTAAGATTGTGAGTAATTGCAGTAGCGACTCTTAAAGATTAATCAGGCGAAGCCTCAGTCATATTATTCCCAGTACCGCCAGTGTGGCACATGGTTGGTTCTTGGAACAAGACTTTTTCGGGGTGTTGTTTCCATAACCTTGCATATGGACTACGAGCCTGTGCTGCAACCGTTGGCCCGCAAATTAAACCTCCAAGAAAATTAGGGAAACGTTGAATCTCCAAGACACAATAGAACTGCATCAGATGTGTGTAAAGGCGGTGAAATGTAAAGTAATCTCGCCTTATCAGCTTTAGTTGGGAACAGCTAGTTGATCAAGATGGAAACGCAAACTTTAATTCATACCTCCCCCCCCCCGCCCCGCTTGCAAATAAAATGTCTCGGCGTTTGTTAAGGTAAAGCGTAATGGATTTTTCCGCCTGGTTGGGGATTACATATCGCTAGGGTGTGGATCTGGCGGTGGTACAGTGCTAGCTCAGCCCAGCACCTGCGGATAGATTGGATCGCGTGCCGGCCGGGTACGGCGGCATCCTGAGTTAAATATCGCTCACTAACATCTGCCTGTGGGGGGAGATACAGAGGGGAGAGAGGGAAGAACAGAGAGCAGATATAGAGAGAAAGGGGAGAGCGAAAGAGAGAGAGAGAGAGAGAGAGGCGGGGAGGGGGGACAGACATCAATAGAGGTGCATGGAGGAGTAACAGAGAGGAGAGAGGAGAGAGACTCGGAGAGAAAGGGGGAAGGAGAGGGAGTTGAGACAGGATGGACCGAAAGAAAAGGGGAGCAAAAGTGGGGAGAGAGAAAGTGAGCAGAAGTGGGGAGAGAGAAAGGGGGTAGAAGTGCAGAGAGAGAGAGAGAGAGAAAGGAAGCATAAGTGCAGAGATAGAGAAAGGGAGCAGAAGTGTAGAGAGAGAAAGGGAGCAAAAGTGGGGAGAGAGAAAGTGAGCAGAAGTGGGGAGAGAAAAAGGGAGCAGAAGTGCAGAGAGAGAGAGAGAAAGGGAGCAGAAGTGCAGAGATAGAGAAAGGGAGCAGAAGTGCAGAGAGAGAAAGGGAGCAAAAGTGGGGAGAGAGAAAGGGAGCAGAAGTGGGGAGAGAGAAAGGGAGCAGAAGTGCAGAGAGAGAGAGAAAGGGACCAGAAGTGGGGATGAGAGAGAAAGGGAGCAGAAGTGGGGAGAGAGAAAGGGAGCAGAAGTGGGGAGAGAGAAAGGGAGCAGAAGTGCAGAGAGAGAGAAAGGGACCAGAAGTGGGGATGAGAGAGAAAGGGAGCAGAAGTATAGGGAGAGGGAAAGGGAGCAGAAGTGCAGAGTGAGAGAAAGGGAGCAAAAGTGGGGAGAGAGAAAGGGAGCAGAAGTGGGGAGAGAAAAAGGGAGCAGAAGTGGGGAGAGAGAAAGGGAGCAGAAGTGGGGGGAGAGAAAGGGAGCAGAAGTGGGGAGAGAGAAAGGGAGCGGAAGTGGGGAGAGAGAAAGGGAGCAGAAGTGGCGGGAGACAAAGGGAGCAAAAGTGCAGAGAGAGAGAGACATAGAGAAACAGACACCGTCACAGACGGGGAACTAGGAAGGGGGGACGGGAACGAGTGACTGAGAGACATAAGAACAGACAGAGACAGGCAGGATTGGAGCATGGTAGAAGAAAGGGAGACAGAGAGAAGAGAGAAGCAGAGAGGGGATAGAATGAGAGGGAGGGAGACAGAGAGACGAAGGGAAATGGACAATCGCTAATCCCACCTCGGCAAATCGCCAAAGACTGGTCCCCTTGAGGTCGTCTACCTCCCATGCCCAGCGCCTTCCCCGCTCCCTACTCATCACGGCGAGTGGAGGCAGAAGCCAGATCTTTCGGTCACTGCCCCTCGCCCCCATATTCAAATACATGAATAACGAGGCTCGGAGACATGCCGATTTGGTCGTAATTAGAGGCATGGAATAATTATGCATTTGCCCCTATAGTGCGTGTACAGCAGTGGTGATGAGCAGACAACGAGCCACGATCGAAGGGCATATAGCACCAGCATATAATTGATGTCGGTGAGCATTCCTTTTTTCTGGGCGCTAATAGATAGACCGCTGTGGCATCGCTCAACGCCCGCTCCACCACTGAACGATGAACGCTGCGCTTGTGACGCCGTAAAATAAAAAAACAACGAAATATTGTGCACAGTTACTGCGGGCGTTGCTCCACCAAAGTATAACCCTGCACATTTCACACGAGCCACGCAGTAGCTCCATCCCACACGCGCGTTATACTCTGGAGCCTTGCCTACGTGGTGGTTGTGGCGTATAGTATTGTGCGTGTTTTTTTTTTTTAAATCTACACGTCCCTTGCTTTTATCCACACAGAGACTGACCGCGGAACATTTCGGGCGTATCTACGCAACACTCTTCTCTTCCGACCTCGCCTACTGGACGTGAGCTGAGGAAAACACGACAGAGGGACAGTGTTTCATTCAAGGGAACCCCATCTCCCCCCCCCTCCCTCCGATCCTTGACTGTTGTAGGCAACAGCGGTGGGACGCCGGTGAGTTCGGGTGGCGGTCTGCGACCGACGGGCACCGATACATTATTATACGGGGCGATGTGACACCGGTGAGAAATCTGTGCGCCAGCAGTGGAGAAGTTCAGTGCTGGGAATAGTTTGTGCGCGCACACCGCGGCACAAACCGTCCGACTGACCGGAGAAACCGGCTCTCCCGGACGACGGCTCCACCAACTTCGGATTAATTGGTACAACAAGATTCGGATCGTTCTCTGAAGGTAAGCAAACCAAAACCATTCCCCTCGCCCGTTCTTGCCGAAAAACGATGCCCAATTGATATCGACTACATGATGCGCGGAGGAAATCCCCAGGTTCCTCAACACCGATTTCAGATTGCTGCCGTTTTCGTGATATTATTGGAAATAATTATTGTCACGCGGTTTCGTGAAAAAAAGAAAGAGTGTGGTATTTTTCGTCGTCCAGTTCTAGTCCAAGAGGCCTGATTGCTGCTGCTGTTGTTGTTGCTGCTGTTGTTGTTATTGTTGTTGTTGTTGTTGTTGCTGCTGCTGCTGCTGCTGTTGTTGTTGTTGTTGTTGATATTGTTGTTGTTGTTGTTGTTGCTGAGACGTTGATGTTGCTGTTGTCGTCGTCGTCGTCTTCGTCGTCGTCGTCGTCGTTGTTGTTGTTGTTGATGTTGTTGCTGTTGATGTTGCTGTTGCTGTTGTTGTCGTCGTCGTCGTCGTCTTCGTCGTCGTCGTCGTTGTTGTTGTCGTCGTCGTTGTTGTTGTTGTCGTCGTCGTCTTCGTCGTCGTCGCCGTTGTTGTTGTTGTTGATGTTGTTGTTGTTGTTGTTGTTGTTGATGTTGTTGTTGTTGTTGTTGTTGTTGTTGTTGTTGTCGTCGTCGTCGTCGTTGTTGTTGTTGCTGCTGTTGGCAATTTCAAAGTCGCTCGTTCACTGTCACAGACCGAGGAAATGGTATTATTATACAAACCCATCTGCATGGGTTTTGTATTCCTCGATCGCTTATAATGCCGATGGGCCATTCTGTCACTTTTTTTTTTCAATTTCCCCTCCCGCGGTCTCTTTGCCGCACAGCGATGCATTATGATCGATTATTCACCTGGTATTATAAACCATCCTACCAGAGTGGTATTAAAGATGAGCCACTGGGTCGGTTTAATTCATATTAATTGGTAGAGTGAATCCACTCAAGCCATTATTTAGTTTTAAATAAAATTACACTTCCGATTGAAAAGTGATAATCCTCGAGCCCTTTTAAAACCCTGAGTTCACGTCTTGGGCTGCCGTGTTATGATCGATCACCAACCCCATTATAAAAACAAACAAGAAAAGTACAACTTGGATTAAAGGTACCCCCACTCTGGATCTTGTTAATTTGCAGAATGAAATTCAGAAAAAGTGATAGGTTTGCGGTAACACCGTGGAATTGCTCTTGTGTGTGTGTGGTGATGCAAAGAACCGGAAGAACTCGACTGGTTCTCCTGAAGACGAACAGAGTAGGCCCTGTACTGTTCCAAACGTCTTACAGTTCTTACAGTTCTTTTCAGAACCACACACTCTCACAAAAGAGAAATGGCATGGTGCTACCGCAAACCACTTCTTCTGCATGCTACTCTCACCATGAAAAAAAACCTTCAAGTCTCATCAGAATGGAATTCACTCAAACCGCACCTTGTTGCCAATAATTATACCTTTCTTTGCAGTAACAGACACCCTCCAACCTTTAAAACTGTGAGTTCACTTCGGGCCCTCGCGAAACCCAGCAGAAGGCTGCTGTATAATCTTTCGAGGCATCTCGGGCGCTGCTTGGGGGGCACGATACCGATTTCGATTGATCCCAATCAAATTCCTCCCTGCACCCATATGGGCCCTTATAGTTAGCGAGCCTAACATAGCCAGCCCGACAGGGATGTGTTAGGGGGAAGGAATATTCCCCCAAAACCCATGTGAAAAAAAAATCTCTAAAATTTAGAGGACCTGTAGGTTAAAACGCGAGCACTGAGGACTTTTGTTTTTCAAAGATCCCATACATGTCTCGTCTTCTGACAGAATGTGAGAACAGTGAGCTTCTATGGGAGCTGTTTTGTTTATTGAGATCCTCCACCCTCACATGGAAGCCACTCTTGCTTATAAAGCCCCTACACAACATTGGAAAGATCGAAAAACAGAAATGTTCACAAATTTACATGAAACTTATGCAGTTTGAAGATGGTTATAGTAGAAACCTCGCACTGAAATTAGTAAATTAAAGAAATCGTTTACGTCTCACTAAACTATTTTTCGGAACACTACGGCGTTGAATGCTGCATTTTCGCAAAACAAATGAAGCGGTTTTCACGATTTTCTCGAGACTCGGTTGGCGGATTGAGCTGAAATTTTCACAGGTGTGCTATTTTATGCATATGTTTGATCAGACAACGTATGCATGATGCTATTCTGTGACCTCGGCCAATGTTGTGCAGGGGCTTTGAGGGCTGCAAAGATGAGGGAAAAAACCCGCACGAGCTCATTGGAAGCCGAAGGAATGCGTCGGAATTCCTCTCAGAGGGGGCTAGCTCGTACTGTCGTATAGGGTGAAGGAAAACCCATGCACCAGGCAAGGGTGCTCAGACGCGGTGCCGTCCGGCGGGAGGGGGCTGACTAGAGGAAGGGCTCTCGGTTCTTGCAAGTCGGACTCTGCCAGACGAGAAAGCGCTGGGGCCGCACAAGAGCCGCTTAACCATGAAAAATCGGCTAACCGTGACAAGTCTTCTTTGTTTGAATAGGATAACACGCCACATTGCCCATGACAAGAATGATGACCTTGAGTGCTTCAGCGAATTTTGGCTCTTGTGAAATTGAGTCCTTTCATGAAACCCATCGTAACTTACGATCAATCACAAAACGATCAGTTGTGTACAGAAACCATACGACCTATCACATCTTACGATGGGTTTAGCCATCGTAAATTGGGTTGCGATGCATCATACCCGTAAGGCTTTGTGAAATCCAACCCTGGTCTCACGCACCCAAGATCCAGGCAGGAGGAAACCACACTCGTCGCCACTTGCGATCAGTCGCAAGACCGATGAGCGATGCACAAAAACCATGCGAACTGCACGTCAGAACTTGCATTTACAAAGGGTCACCCGTCGAGAGTCGAATTACGATAATTACAGATCGTGAGGCTCGGTGAAATCCACCCTATACGTTGGCTATAGCCAGACTGGCTTGACTATTCACTATGTTATGTGGAAATCTTATGTGTAGGCCTATATGGGTAGACATAGTCTGTGTGTATAGCCCTTTGATTAGGGTTACAGCATCGGTTCCATCTTTTCCCCGGCCAGATTTAAAGCGCTCAACTGTGGAGTTTTCTCCCTCGTTTTTAACGCGGAAGTGGTGCACCTTTAACCGCCGGATGCATAAACTGTTTGACGCGGCGCGCATAATGAATCCTGTTTTTGCTTTCAGTGGTTTATTTGATGTTTGTATTCCCTTCGTGCTTATTGAAATTATCAGCGCCATTTTCTGTGTACCTCCCTCGAACGTCTATATTTCACGGTCAGACTGGGGGTGAAAGGTCAGGGGTGAAGGGCCAGGGCTGAAGGGCGCCTAGGGAACCGGCACTCGAGAAGAGTTTTTAGGGGGGACCATAAAGTGGCCATGTGCCTGAAACTCATCAAGAAAAAACAGCGAATCGAACAAGTTCAAGCCGTGTTCAAAGCTCTGACATTTTTGTTCTTAGTTTTTACAGACAATTATAATACCATTTATAGCAGTCTGGGCGGTAGCATCCAAAACAGTGACCCGCAGATTGTTCCACCAAAAGCTATAAAATAACAACCACTTTCTGCCACCAGTTACAAAAACCCGTTGGGCGTGACGGCCTGGCCGTATACCATAGACTATACGTGCACGGCATAATCAGGCATAATCTATTTTGCATACATACCACCGCATTGAATCCCGTCAACGGGCGCGTGCTTTGAAGGTTGGCTTTGGAGAAATGAAACCAGCTCGCTCGTCTGGCTTGCCTTCCCAGTGGATTGGTGGGACGGCGGGAAGGGGTGAGGTGGGGCTGGGGCTGGGGCTGGGGCTGGGGCTGGGGCTTCGCACCCGTGATTCGGCCGGGATTGTCGGACGAGCTGTTGACTCCGTGTTGGGTCACACTAGAGGCGGAGTGAGCCGGAACGCCGTCGGTATGAAAGGATATTTCGCATACAATTATTCGCGGATATTCGCGGATATTCGAATTATTCTGAATGCATTCTGATATAGCGTTGGAAATGCTCCCTTTGTCGTCTAACTACATGTACATTCGAGCCCCATTAGGACGCTATTATATACGCCATCGGGAATGGCGATAATCTTTCTAAGCATTTTGAAAATTCTATGCATTTTGAAAATTCTAAGCATTTTGAAAATTCTAAGCATTTTGAAAATTCTAAGCATTTTGAAAATTCTAAGCATTTTGAAAATTCTAAGCATTTTGAAAATTCTATGCATTTTGAAAATTCTTAGCATTTTGAAAATTCTAAGCATTTTGAAAATTCTAAGCATTTTGAAAATTCTTAGCATTTTGAAAATTTCTAAGCATTTTGAAAATTCTAAGCATTTTGAAAATTCGTTCCGCGGGCTGGTTCTAAAGGATTCCGCGGTAGTAGCGCGAAGTTTGCGGTTACACCATGGAAGTCAGCTCTTTTGAGATTGACTGTGGCTCTGAAGAGAGCCGGTAATTCAACGTTTCGGTCAGTACGTATACTCTGCCCGTCGTCTGGAGACAAACTTTCCACTTTGTGTCAGGCTCCATTGTAATACATTGAAATTCAAGTCCCGGTCCGGTAATTTTTTTTCTTTGACTTTGTTTAAATTGTTTAAACATTTCAGTCGGTTCTTTGTGTACTTTATTCTTATTTTCAAAAAAGATTGCAACCATTCACAGCAATAATGATAATCACATTTGCACCAAATCCATTTGGAAAGCATGAACGCATTGGTCTTACGCTCAATGCTCACGGCGTACAGAGACAAAAAAGGGAAGCAATACAGAGTAGACTGGAAAGAATGTGGCGTCTAAAAACCTGAGATCATTACAATAATGCGGGCCTAACGATGTTTGGACATGGCCTTTTTTTCCCCAAAGATTAATTGAAAGCTCCTTGTCTTATACCATCCATGTAGTAGCAGGACATTAAATTTTGTAGAGAGGGCCCTGCATGTATACAAAGACTCGTTCCCTCTAAGACTTTCTACGCAAGAAGGGACAGCGAGTTGGCCGAGATTGGCAGAGTGGATTGATGGAACTTGATTGCATCGATGTACCAAGGACATCGACTCTTTCAAGAGACGCGCAAATCAATATCTCCTTACTGTACCCGAGAGCAAATCTGCAATCTATATTTTCTTATTTAATTACAAGTTGGCCTGTGTACTTTTTTTTTGTCTGGTATGAGCTGCAGTGAACTAATGGATTAGCACATTGAGGTGCAGAATTGCCATGGTGGGCTATTGTTCTCTTAAAATTAATGAAAGAAAATAAGATAAAGGCAGAAAGCATATTGCGGAGCGTGGTTTACCACGACGCCAGGTTGCTGTTCCCACCCGAATGCAAACATGTGGGCGTGATTCCTGGAGATATACGGCGTTTAATGATTAAATTTTGCCGACTGCAAACACCCCCACCACCACACACACACACACGAGCAACGATAGTTGACTCTTCGGGAAGGACTCGACATTGAAAGGTAGGGTACACCATCTTATTGCGATGGTCAAAGAATCGCTTCCATACTTTGTCTAAACCAGCATTTGACTGAAATAACACATCTGCCTAAGTTTCGGCTCAACCCGTCAACCACGTCATGAGAAAACAGTGTAAACGGAACTATATGCTACCCTTTTTCAGACATAAAGGGCGGTATTAAAAATGGCACCTTTGTTCCAACGATCGTCCGCGGATGATCGTTGGAAATCCATACAACATTCCTCTTTTCTCGAACATGGTAGCTCGCCGTGCGCTACACATTCACGGAATTTATGATACGTTTTCTGGCTTCCGGATTTAGTACTAAATCTTTAAAATTTGGAATGTTCGGAAATTGGGCACTTTGCATATGGCGTAGGGCCTCCCTACTCTTTAGTGATTTGTAAGACCACCGAACCCATACCCCCATCGGGTAGTTGCACATACATGTATATATATTAATTATTATTTTTATTTTATTTTTTTTGGGGGGGGTCTTCCATGCATGTTCTGCATATTGTTTTTGACACGTCGCTGGCAATTGTTTTTTCAGCGTATAGGCTTAACTTGCCTGGCAACATGAGACCTAATTACAGTTACGGGACTAGACTACGCAGCGCGCGGAAACAGAAAAACGCAGGCTTTGTACACCGAGCCTTGCTTGCCAAGAAAATACCAATACTTATATTATAGACTCACGCGCTTGCGCACTAGGGCCTAAAGGAGACGTGGCAGTTAGGAGGTTTGTCAGTGAAGAGATTTCTGGGCACGCGCATTTTGCACTCGGCTATTAGACAGGACTGCTTCGGCCAACAGACTATAGCATCTGCCTCTGTGAGGGACTCAGAGGTTTGTTATCAATGGCTCCTTGTGCTCAATCACATTATTGCATGCTCTCTATCGTCTGCAATAGGAGCATGCGTCTCAGACGTCCAGCGTTGCGAGTAGCGGGCACCAGTTATTTGTTGCACGGAGGGGATGGGGTGGGAAGAGGAAACTGCGCTGGTGGCCCGCTGATCCCTGTGTTCAAATGAGTACAGTGCGTTAGCGGCCTTGTCAATGTGCCTAGCTTTAGTAAAGTACACCCCTATGATATAATGATAGGTATGGGACGTCCGTTTTTTCTCACAATGTCCTCCTTCATTACAATGCACGGCATTCCGGCATGCAGGGAAATAGGTGCAGAGCAACAATGACGGCGATGGGAGCGTCAGTTGCCCGCACAGCGAGGCAGCAGACAGCGGGCCGGCCAGTCAGCCCACGGAACTGCCGATCAATCTGACGGAAGGTCCCGTCCGTGACCCAGGGGCGTCATCCTGCTCCGAACTCACGTTGAGCGAATGACAGCCCGTGCAGTTCCGCTGTCGCGATGCACTCTCCGTAACAGGCGAGCGTAGTGTTAAAGTCGCACCATGTGTCCGTTTTGATTTTAAATTTTCATCCTGCACTTTTACCCCCCCCCAAAAAAAAAAAACATGATAACGAGCCTGAAGTGCCGTACATGGCGGCATTGCCACGAGCGTGCACAGAAGCCAGACCGAGAATATCTATCTGCGGGCATCCTGAGTGGATCGTCGATTCGAAAGGGGCGTTACCATACCGAATCAGAATTTATTCATTTCACAATGGAAGAGGGATATATCTGTCTGTTTAAAAAATACGGGGAGAACTTTATTCACAACATTCGTGAAATCGAACCATCAAACCGTACCAGCAAAAATATGGGGGAAAAACAATACAATACGGCCTGACGATGCTCCATCTCATGAATATTAAGACGCCGTTTGGTTTTGTCGTCCATTTGCATGGATCACTTTTCGCTGCACCCATCGATTTTGTACTTAATTGGATATGCGTATCGCATACCAATTCCATGCGTGCTAGCGCACGCAGCCAACCAGCCATGATACCTTTACCCCCGGCGGGCTAGTACATGTACTCTGCGGTTTAACTCGTCGGGGCGTTCTTTCTTTCTTTCTTTTTTCCTCGAAATAACTAACGAATTTGTTGGATTCCCTTAGGGGCTTGTTAATCTTTATTTATGTCAGTTATATGATGCTTTGCGAATCCGATTTGTTTTACCTGCTCGCTGTAAATTGGTTCCACGGCTCGAGGAAGTTTTTTGAGTTCGGGGTTGTTGTTTTTTAATCATATTATATATTATAATTATATTATCGTTGAGTTTGTTGCACTCAGGAATACACGTTCCCATACTTTGGAAGAACGTGTAGCGGTCGAGTGGTCATGCGATATCCGGGCCCGTTTAATCTTATCTGTCGCCTCAGAAGTAGTTGTTTAAGGATTCTGGAGGTCTTTAAATTTCCTATCCTACCCTACCCTGCAGCCCAATCTATAGAACAATACATCTCTAAATTTAACTTAATTAATTCATTACATTTTTATCCGGTCGAACAATTAAAGTAAAACTGACCGGGAATATTGAAACATTTTTTTTAACGGCAAGGAAAGCTTTCACTGGACCGGGATTTGAACCTGGGACCTCTGGTTTTGCGTACCGGCGCACGATACATGGTTATATCTGATTTACTTACTGCAATGATAGTTGACAGTGGTTTGTCCTCCCACAGTGACAATCCCTGTATACGACCAAACAATACCGATTCAGATCCTGCTCTTTGTCGGAACAAACTAGATAGTGGGGCAGGTAATATCATAGTTTCAGAGAAATCTTTCAAATTGTGATACAAGCACCAAATTTGGTACAAATACTCCTTAGACATCACTCTTTTGAAAAAATACGCGGGCCACTTGAAATTCAAGATGGCCGCCCATTTTCAAGATGGCCGCAATATCGGTTATAAAAATATTACTTTTTGTCTTAAATATGCACATGTTTGCCCAATGTGGGTGATTTTGACATCTACCTACACATTTTAGAAGCGAGGATAAAGAAATATAGCACTGCAATACTACGTAGGTTCCACCTTTATACGGAAGAACTTACTGCTATACCGACTCTGCATTAAACTCAGACAGATACAGAAGATGCAGTGCATGAGTGGGAGAACGTGTACACCTTCGCACATGCTGGGCTCACTCTCTGGCACCGATGACTGCATCATAAAAGGCAGAGTTATTCCAAGGAATGTTTTAAAACCTCTCTTGAGTAATTGATAGTTAATGTTCACTTTATATCCTACCCTGTTTCTCTTTCTGCTTGGCCTCTTGTTTTGTTTTTTTCTTGCGCGCCTTAAACATTATTATTGTTGTAAATTGTATTTCTTTTCGCAATATAATTTCCATGTATTATCTCTAAGCCTATATATGAAAAAGGTCCTGGTAGGATTGATAGGTCAGGCCCTCCATTTTTTTTTTATATTTGCATGTTGGTCATTTTGTCCATACTATTTGTTACTGTTATTAAGAAAGATGGTGCATGCATAGATACTGTGGGAAGAATACCTACGGAGGCTCACAGCAAAACAGAAAAAGGTGCAGAGTGAGTTGGAGACCTGGGTACCTATTAGCTTGCACATCGAACTGAAAATAGGCAACGACGATCTAGTGGGTCGTGCCAGCCAACCACCCCCCCCCCCAGAATTCAGAAATAGACCCGGCATGTGGCCGGGGGCATATCGTCAGGAAGACCGAGCCCGTATGTAGAACTCTGCGAGTGGCTATAAGGGCTTTGCCTCGTGCGCGATTCAAGCGAACGAAAGAAGCAGCCGCTTGCGCGGACTGTGTTCAACTTCGATCCGTAGCCAATTGAAACTAAACGAGGGCCTTCGTATTTCACCAGCGAAGCGTATCGTCCCCGAAAGGCGCCCGTGGCTACAGCTCCTTGCACTCCGCTGTACACCGCCCGTTATATAGATTTCGGCCATCGAAATTCTCCATTGCTAGCTTCGCACGGGCGTCCGTCACGTCTTCCGAATTGCCACAGGTGCTAAAAAAAAAAAAAAAAAAAAAAAACTCACAAGGTATTTGTTACGACTCTTCCCAATCAAACCCCTTCCATATACCCCTCGATTAGTAACCATCTCCACCCCTTCTCCTCTTCCCCGCTACTCTTGCCCGTGAAGCTCTCCTCCGTGATGCGGTCGTGCGTGGGTCGTGCCGCGGAATCCACCCGACCGATTGTGATTGACGTGGGCGAAATCGCCCCGTTCTCTCAACAGTTGCTGGTTCAATATCGCATTTTATTGACCGACTCGTGCACATTTCCGCCCCCTCCAGATTCCAATGGCGGTATTTACACCGCAAAGAGATGACCAGAATTGTGAGGGTTGCTTTATGGGCGCTTTTTAAAAAAACAAATGGTGCATTAACGGGGCCTGCACTGTATGTTTTGTTTTCTTCTGTTTTACCGAAGAGAGAGAGAGAGATGGATAGAGAGAGAGATGGAGATGGAGAGAGAGAGAGAGAGGAGAGAGAGAGGGGTATAGAGAGAGAGAGGGGGGGGAGAGAGAGGAGAGTGAGAAAGGAAAGAGAGGGGGATAGAGAGAGGGGAGAGAGAGGGGGAAGAGAGAGATGGAGGGAAGGGGATGGAGAGAGGGGGAGAGACAGGGGAGAGATGGGAGAGAGAGAAAGAGAGGGAGGGAAAGAGAGGGGAGATACAGGGGATATAGAGAGAGGGGAGAGAGGGGGATAGAGGGAGAGAGAAAGAGAGGGAGTGAAAGGGAGGGGAGAAACAGGGTGTAGAGAGAGGGGGAGAGACAGGGGAGAGAGATGGGTTAGAGAGGGGAGATAGAGGGAGAATAGAAGGAGAGAGAAAGAGAGGGGATGAAAGGGAGGGGAGAGACAGGGGATTTTGATTACTTTATCACCATGTAAAATGGTTATCCCACATTTGCATTATAGGTTCGGCGCAACCATAATACGCGGTGGTACCGTACGTTATGACTCAACACTAGGTTTGGCTGAATGATGTTTTTTGGAGCTAGTATAGGTGATCATGACCACCCCACCCCATAGTTTGGCTTTCATTGACGAGTTTTATTGTCAGTTGATACTCTTGTGCCACCGTTGGTCCAAACTAATGTATAGGATATAATTATATGGTTTGGGGTGTTTTTTGGTTTAACCCGCAATGAGAAGCAGAGAGCTCAGCTTTTCCTCCTATACTGTGTGCAATGAGCCTGGACGCTGGTGCGAACAGGGCTAGGTATCGCTCAGTTCCGTGAACGCTAAGCATTGGAGCCCACGCGATACCGTTATAGTCGGGAAAGACCCACCCACCTTGGTATATCAACTCCAATGCTGCCCGGCCGGTGTATCGGGGCCAAGGTACGGCACGCCACACGCATTGATAAGCCCACGCGCGACGGCAAATGTGCAAACACGCCACAAGTATAGGCCCGCACGACCTATATCTAATACACGAGGCAACGGAAAGCATACAGAGTAGAAATCAACTAAAAGAGGGAAATATTCCGATGATAAGCAAATTGACACACAGTGTACAAATCTATAGAAAAATTAAATTTCTTTTTATAACTTGATCATTTAAAAAGCAGTCTATTACATTTGGCAAGTTTTGGTTGATTGGGACGGCGATGTTATCCATGTAGCAAATTAAAGTCGCTTCAGTTGTTCACGCCTTCTCAACCAAACCACCCACTCGGAAAATGGTTCGTCCTTCAGTTTTGTCCTTGGCAACCAGTCTGTATACTCTCATCGTTGACCCCAAACAGAATATGCGGCTGTCCCCATTTTCACAAACCCCCCCCCCCAAAAAAAAAAAGAGAAAACAAAATGAAAAGCGCCATCTTGATTTGCCGCCCACTTGGTCGCGTCCATTAACAGTAGCGGACACCAATTGCGAAGGCCAAAGAATGCTTTGTCAGACTTAGCGTATACACAAAATAACGCACCTGCGTGAGTTTCGGCTCCATGCATAAACCACGTCATGGGATTAAGCGTCGAAACAAAATGAAATGTGAACCCAATTTTTCAGATATTAGAGGGCGTATTTGTAAAAAGGGAACTCTTTGTGTCAATGGTCGCTACAGGAAGCGATCGTTGGAAATTCAACAAAAGGTATTTTTTCTCGAAAACGGCCGATTTTCGAACGCTAAAGGTACACGGAATGTCTGATACCACTACATACTTCCTGATGAGAAGCCTCAATAAATTGATTCCTGAAATTTGAATTGTCCGGAAAGTGGGCACTTTGCAAATTGTGTACCCTCCCTTTAAAATATACCAATTATATGGAAGGCTAGTATTGTGTCGGAACCAATGCAGGGGAAGAAAACGGTTCGGAAATGTTTGATCAATGTTGGACCTAGCATGAAAAAGCACAAAATGTACAAGACCTGGATTTCAACCCGTGCCTCTCGTTCAATGTACATGTGCTGTAGACCTACTACACAATGTATTCATTTTTGAAAGCCATTTGTCCAAATGTGCCTTTTAGGAAAAAATAGTGGATCGAAACGACCGGTCCTCATTGACATTCGCATTTACGTCACTAAAATAATAGTTTGCATAATTTTTGCATTATAGGTGAAAAAATCGGCCAAAGCACAGCGTGCAGAGCTTAGTATACGTTGAGTAGGGTAGACCCTTACTGAATCACATTCCCCTCGACGCAAACAAAATTAAATTGAATCTAGAAATTGAATATTGTACATGGCTTAAAAGCCACTTAGATTTATTGGAATGCACGAGAGCGACTACTCAACGCAGTCTAGGAGTTCAGTACTTCAGACTGGCATCGAAATCACGGTCTATTTCCTGTGGCCATTTCAACCCATGCGACTAGATGTGCGACTAGCTAAGTGACTAGATGTGCGACTAGATGTGCGACTAGCTAAGTGACTAGATGTGCGACTAGATGTGCCACTAGATGTGCAACTAGATGTGCGACTATGTAAATGAGCGACTAGACATGCAACTAGATGTGCTACTAGATTTGCATCGAAAATTAGATTTCCTGTGGCTATTTCGACTCGATGTGCGACTCGATGTGCGACTAAATGTGCGACTAAATGAGCGACTAGATGTGCGACTATATAGATAAGCGACTACACATGCAACTAGATGTGCGTTAGAGTCACCACCGCTTGAACATTCCTGTACAATTTCCGCTACTCATGCGTTCTGTCGTCGCTAATTCAGAGGAAAGGTCCACAGTTTGTTTTTCTTTCTTCCTTTTCTGAAATGGGTTTGTGCAGTCGAGCAGAAGATGACATTTCAGTGGTATGGGAAGGGGTGCTCGTGCAGATCTCCGACTGAAACTCGCTTGTTGTGGGTTTGTTTTCTGTGCGCGTTTTTCGTATAGGTCTTAGTTTGATGTTGTTGGTACCTTGTGATTTTGCTTCTGGCCATGGAGATAGCGCACTTCTGCTTGGGCACCCGCGAATCCCTTTGATGCCCACCGTCCCGGATTTATTATTTGCCAATCGCTCTGAAGAAAAAAAATGTTCAGTTCGCTGATTTCCGTCTACGGGTTTTTTTTTTTTGTTGGATGCCCGATAAAAGCAAAACTGAAGCGGCTACCAGCGATACCACGTCCAAGGACGCTGTGGTCGGTTTTATTACGCTATATCATAGGACATGCGCGTATTCTAAATATGTATTACCAAACTGCAATGTAACTATCCACATATCAGAACCGATTACGGTTTTGGCCAACATTTAGTATCGTTTTATCAGACTTTTTCGAGATCTTGATTGATTTTGGCGATACGGTCCAATAGTTCGGTGTTTCCTGACAATAACGTCACCAGTTGATATCAATATTTCAACCAACGATGGTCGACATGTTGGTTAAATTTCACAAAACATTTTTTGTTTACAGTATTGACTCACTTCATGATTTTCACACGTAAAACTTTGTTTGCCCCCATTCACAGACATTCACTGAATCTGAACTCATGGGAATTGACGGAAATAGAAAAAAGTACCCTAAAAGAATCTCTTTCTGTTTTTAATGTGAATGTCAAATGTCAAATGTCAAAAATGGCAAAGGAAACTTTGACTGGCCCAGGATTTGAACCCGAGACCTCTTTCCAATTGATGAGCTATCCAGCCCGTATATGGTGGCAAAAGGGCTCGGGAACAAATTTGTTCAAATCTCAATTTGTCCCAATGAAAGTTCCCAGTCAGTTTTTCATTGATTTGTTTGCCATTTCAAATTAGTATTACTTGTAAGTAAATCGAAGTTTGTAAAGAGATGATTGAACCTCTTTAAGCAAATCGCAGTTATACCCGATGGCGTCTTATATTCTCTGGTTGTAGCCTATATAGTTGCTGTAGCCAGACCCGGGCCATTATGGGTTCGCACGCGTGGAGATCTCATTTTCTCCTGATCCCATTCCAAGTCTTAGCGAGCACGGCTCGAGTCATCAATCTAAACGCAACAAGACAGCGTGACGTGCTGATAATAAGCCTGCCCCAATGCGCTAGCACAGTGCGCGCAGATTTTATTGATATCGTGTTCATGAAATAAAATAAGGTCCGAGGGAGGGCGCGTATTTTTTCCCACGTGTACTTGGTGACCGCGCATGCTCAGATTGAAGTCCGCTGTTGCCCTCGGCAGGTATGAAATCGGCTGAGCAGCATATAGGCGCATAACGTTAATGCGATGTTGAGAGAACATTTTGATCCGTTTCCTGAAAGTTCGGCGCAAACGCCGTGTCGTAACTGAGCCCAATTTCATTGAGGCGCTTAATCTTGGAAATCTGCTAAGCAGGAAAAGTATTCCTTGTGTAAGCAGGATGACAAACTGCACTTCGATGTGAGGTCAACTGCTTCTGGTTTCTGATTCCGCTCTTTTCTGCTTAGCATAACGAACAAGTGAAGTTTGAACTGCATGGCCAGGTGATCCTGTGAATGATGACTTTTTATGCTTCACCAATTGTTGCGCTTAAGCAGCTCTATGAAATTGACCCCCCGTAGCCTCGTCTCGTGGCTATTACCTCTGTTGTGGATATCGTGTGCGCACGGCAAAGCCGCACTCGAACGCGCCTAATAGCAAACCACCCCCCCCCCTGTGCGCATGCGCCCTGGCTCGAGTCATCTTCACCAATGCAAGGCCCATTACGGTAAGAAAGGCTTAGATCGGGTTTGCTGTTCGCTTTCACATTTCTCACTCGTTCATGTGCGCAGGTACGGGTCAGTCCTTTGACCACAGTTTCAAGGTGAATTCTCTACCGGGCACTATGATAAGACCTTCATATTTAACGAGAAAGGCGGGTGGCAGAGTTCTATAGTAGTGCCCCAACGGTCTGCCAGACTTAATGGACAAATGAAATGAAAACGAATTGAACGATAAGCCTCAACCTGCATTATTTTTGTTCAGGTTTTGTTTTTGTTACGCAGGACGAAGCCTGAGCCCCGTGCCTGATCCAAGCCCGGGGAAATGGTCGATGTTCTGAAATGTGTATACCAGACTGCGTGGCGTGGCGCGCGTGAGGCAGGGAACGCGACCACATCAACGTGGCGCACACGATCCGAAGACTTATGTCGTTCCGTAAAATGGCATTACCCTAACGAGGTTACGCGCTCAAGAGAGCTTACCGCTTGCAACGACTGCGCTTGGTATAATGTTTTGTGTACCCCAGGGTCAAAGCCAACGTACATACAAACCTCCGTGACAAGAACTTTTAACGTAAAAGCTATAGGCTCATGCACTTTGGTGTTGGTCTAGATAGTAGGTAGTTTTGGAAGGGAAATGGGGTAGTTTAGTTTACAGACTATCGCGTATGATAATTAGTACATAGTGGCAAGCACTATCCGCTGAGTTCTCTCATTGTGCGCGCATACGGTGAAGCGCAGTGGCGCCATTGGTATAATTGCGGTCTAAGTGCACAGGCGTAGGCGACTTCTGGGAGCCCTTTTGTCCGTGCGCGTAGGGTGCAGCACACAAAATCCATCCAAGATGGCTCCGCCGAGCTGATTATCATAAAGTGTGTACCCACAACTTTTTTTTAATAAGGGGTCTTTGGAGGCTAATTAACTGATACATTGTAGAACAAGTGAAGCTTAAGACAACCTGGGGGTTCACTCTTCAATTTGGTATGAAATTTGGACCATATCTGGCTTTAAATGTGGCCCTATTTGGCTGCGGAAGTGGAGGGGTCCATCTCAAAATCCTTGCAGAAATTCGGCTTGGACGACTAGACATTTTGGGGGTGTTTTTTTCTGGGGGTAATTAGCAAAAAATCTAATCGGCTAAGGGCACTAAAATTGAAAAGAATCTGAGAGATGAAGGTCCAAACTACAATTTTAAGTATAGCTACAAGAACTGAGAGACTTTTGGGCATGGGATAATTGGCTTTGAAAGTGAGTGTTTTTGTACAGTGTTCAATGGGAGCTCTATTTAGTGTTCTGCACCCTATAGTAAGGATGGCGGCCATTTTGGAGGGTGATTTAAAAATGGCAGGATTGTTTACAAACGATCCGTGGAGTCAAAGTAAGGACAGAGCCTCACTTAGAGGAGTGTTTTCAGACATTTACATGAGGTGAAGTGAGTTTTTATTAATTAAAACACCGTTCTTAAGAAAATATTGGCATTTATAATGTAAACATTGCATAATACAATACAACTATATAGTAAAACGAAACATGTTTGTTGTTTTGGGGGGTTGGGGTTTTTTGAGGGGTGTTTTTAAGTTGCTGGGGGAGACTAATGTCATAACGAGGATTATGTCAGGAGCAGTGACAGCGTGGATCCCATAATGAGCAGCTGCCAGCCCCTCCCTCCCCCCGAAACAAAAAAACCAAAACCGAGAATTAAAAACCTGCCAGTGTTTGGCATGGATACGTGTACGTACGACGGTGATGGATACGGACTGACGAATGTTTGCTCGTGAAGCAGCAATACCGGCCCAACACCGCGTATTTATAAAAAGGTTCACATCACACGGAGAGGAAGTACTACGTACCCTGGAATATTGTGAGTCTCCTATGCCACAACTTCTGTGAATATGGACCATTTCTCTCGTGTCACAAAACTGCAAGCATTTCCGGGAAGAAATGCAGTCAGGGGAATTGTGAATATCAGAGCTATATCCAGTGGTATGTGAGAGTGCTTTTAATCCTGCTACCTGCAGTTTAAGCAAACCCTAATCCTAGCCCTAACCCCAACCCTAACCCTAAGCCTAACCCTAAGCCTAACCCTAAGCCTAACCCTAACTCTAACCCTAACCCTAACCCTAACCCTAACCCTAACCCTAACCCTACCCCTACCCCTAACCCTGACCCTAACCTAGGCCTAACCCTAACTGGCCCTATCCCTTGCCCTGACTCTAACCCTTACCCCAATCCTCACCCTAACCCTAATCCAGATCCAACCCCTAAAATCATATACCCATCCCTAAACCTAGATTGTCTTACTTTTTTCTGCCATGTCTTTGCAAGTGTTACTCGTGGTGATATATCTGCAAATTTGTTGCCCCCATTTGTTGACAAGGTGTTGGTAGAAACCATTTAATTAAAGACCAACCTGCACAGACATTTATCGTGAACAGCGTTATCACTGATATGCCTAATTAGTCTCATATCTTGCTCTCACAATGTACTCGTCACATGACAGTGTGTCTGAGACGGCCAAGTCTACACTCCTCAGCCGGTTCTTGGACTCGGAGTGTGCCACCACGTCGAGGGTGTGTCTGCTGATGTTCAAGTGCAGCTTTTTAGAACACAGTTCCACTGAGCTCTGTGTCAACAAGTCAATAACTTGCTCTGTGTTGATCTGGTCCACTAACTGGCTGTGTCTGCATGTCCAGATGTTTCGGCTACAGAATTCACAGTCATACGGTGGATCTCGTCAACCAGAGTCATCACTTCATCTTTCGAGCGAAGCGAAGCAGCGTCACATTCCTGCAGTCCTCCTATGCAGTTTGTACTGCATCATAACATAATTCACCTCATTCATTTGTAAGATTCATTGGATGTAATTACCAGTGTATCAGCCTAGCTGGCATGTCTCGGTGTTGATTTGAACAGGGCGTGCCTCCTTCATCAGGTGCCAAATGGTTGTGTCGTTTTGAGCTAAGACTTTCGCATCTTGTAAATGCTCGTCAACCTCTGTCCATAATTAGGCAATTGATGCAATGAGTGGTATATTCAGGTTCATAAAGTAATTCTGATCATGTAGCAAGAACACTGTCCCCTTTTGTAGTATTTTTGCCATTATGTGCAAATTTAATTATAATAATAACAAGTTGGAAATGCTTGTTTTCAAGTAACGGGCCCACTCGCACAGCCAGGAAGCATCCCTGCCCTAATTTGGGCAATTAGAAGGTATTTTAAGGGCTGTGAGATGTAGTTTCAAAAATACCCAACATCAACCCCCTCCCCAACATCTCCCTAGCAACCCAAGGGGACTCAGCAATACCATCCACCTGTTGAAAGAGCCCAGAGGTCATGCCACATCAACCAGAAGTCAACTTACAGTGATGGCAGCCAACAAGCTCCGCCCACTCCCGACCCCCCTTTTACCACTTTAAGGGGCAGGGTGGTCAGTTTGAGTCAGAAAGTGTTGTGAAGATGACCCATGCATTTCCCTTACCCAAGTCAATTGCAAAATAAGACTCAATATTAATGTGTGGTAATTGATAATGTGAGGAAAGTAAAACCTCCCCCCCCCTCTCCGCCCCCTGTATTTTGACACCTCTTTGACACCTCTTTGACACTCTGTGCCCCCTCCTGTTGATTAATTACACAGTTTGTAATGTCGCGATTACTGTAACATCAAAATTATGACACAAGAACAACTAATTAAGGGGGAATTTGGATGAAACTTATGACTTGTCCCTATAGTGTACACATTGTTATGCAGGGGTTTCTCATGCCAGACTGTGCACAAAGGCATGGGCCCCCACCCATCACATTTTCAATCACTGCGGACAAACGCAATACTTTTTTTCAATTTTATTTTCACATGTTGCATCAGTACCATCTCTGCCACATTTTAAGCCCAATTTTGTGACCCAACTCTAAAGTTTAGCCCCCTTATAGGGTGCAGCACACAAAATCCATCCAAGATGGCTCCGCCGAGCTGATTATCATAAAGTGTGTACCCACAACTTTTTTTTAATAAGGGGTCTTTGGAGGCTAATTAACTGATACATTGTAGAACAAGTGAAGCTTAAGACAACCTGGGGGTTCACTCTTCAATTTGGTATGAAATTTGGACCATATCTGGCTTTAAATGTGGCCCTATTTGGCTGCGGAAGTGGAGGGGTCCATCTCAAAATCCTTGCAGAAATTCGGCTTGGACGACTAGACATTTTGGGGGTGTTTTTTTCTGGGGGTAATTAGCAAAAAATCTAATCGGCTAAGGGCACTAAAATTGAAAAGAATCTGAGAGATGAAGGTCCAAACTACAATTTTAAGTATAGCTACAAGAACTGAGAGACTTTTGGGCATGGGATAATTGGCTTTGAAAGTGAGTGTTTTTGTACAGTGTTCAATGGGAGCTCTATTTAGTGTTCTGCACCCCGTAATGGGGGCGGGGGACATAAAACGCCCCCAAGAGACCGGGCACGTCCAGATCAAATTGTTGAGAGAGAAGGATTTGGAAGGACAAGGCGGTCCTTCCTGAAGCCATCAAGGCTATACTGGTCGATACTGCCCTTACCACGGGACCCATCTTGGCATCTCCCAATCACTATTATCTATTCCCTCTGTCTTGTAGGAGTGTCCCTCTCTCTGCCTGTGAAGTTGTATGTGTCTTTGTATGTCGCTGTATGTCTCTTTCGCTATCTATGTTTTCTGTCTGTCTCTTTCTCTGTCTCTGCCTCTGCCTCTGCCTCTGTGTCTGTCTCTGTCTCTGTCACTGTCTCTGCCTCTGTCTCTGCTTAAGTTTGTGTATCTCTGTCTCAGTCTCTGTCTCTGTCTCTGCCTCTGTCTCTGTCTCTGTTTCTGTCTCTGTCGATCTCTGCCTCTGTCTCTGTCACTGTCTCTGTCTCTGTCTCTGTCTCTGTCTCTGTCTCTGTCTCTGTCTCTGTCTCTGTCTCTGTCTCTGTCTCTGTCTCTGTCTCTGTACGTCTCTGTCTTTGTCTCTGTCTCTGTCTCTGTCTCTGTCTCTGTCTCTGTCTGTCTCTGTCTCTGTCTCTGTCTCTGTCTCTGCCTCTGTGTCTGTCTCTGTCTCTGTCACTGTCTCTGCCTCTGTCTCTGCTTAAGTTTGTGTATCTCTGTCTCAGTCTCTGTCTCTGTCTCTGCCTCTGTCTCTGTCTCTGTTTCTGTCTCTGTCGATCTCTGCCTCTGTCTCTGTCACTGTCTCTGTCTCTGTCTCTGTCTCTGTCTCTGTCTCTGTCTCTGTCTCTGTCTCTGTCTCTGTCTCTGTCTCTGTCTCTGTCTCTGTCTCTGTCTCTGTCTCTGTCTCTGTACGTCTCTGTCTTTGTCTCTGTCTCTGTCTCTGTCTCTCTCTCTGTCTCTGTCTGTCTCTGTCTCTGTCTCTGTCTCTGTCTCTGTCTCTGTCTCTGTCTCTGTCTCTGTCTCTGTCTCTGTCTCTGTCTCTGTCTCTGTCTCTGTCACTGTCTCTGCCTCTGTCTCTGCCTCGATCTGTCTGTCTATGTATCTGGCTCTATCTATATCTCTGTCTCTGTTTCTGTCTCTATCACTGTCAATGTCTGTCTCTGCCTGTCTCTATCTCTGTGTCTGTCTCTGTCTCTGTCTCTGTCTCTGCCTTTGTCTCTGTCACTGTCTGTCTGTCTCTGTCTGTCCCTGTCTCTTTCTCTCCCTCTGTCCCTGTCTCTGTCTCTGTCTCTGTCACTGTCTGTCTCTGTCTCTGTCTGTCTCTCTCTCTGTCTCTCCCTCTGTCTCTGTCTCTGTCTCTGTCTCTGTCTCTCCCTCTGTCTCTGTCTCTGTCTCTGTCTCTGTCTCTGTCTCTGTCTCTGTCTCTGTCTCTGTCTCTGGCTCTGTCTCTGTCACTGTCTGTCTCTGTCTCTATCTCTGTCTCTCTCTTAATGTCTCTTTCTCTGCCTCTGTCTCTGTCTCTTATTTTCACTCTCTATCTATACCTCTCTCCCAATTTATTTTTCCACTGGCCACCTGGGATTTCGTCGAGTCGATGCCGTCGCCATGCAAGTGATGTCATTTCGCTCAGGGGGCCGTCCGAGTTGCGATGGCACGCGATCTTCGTCTCCCTTCGCCGGCGCGGCCCCGAGGCTCGTGCATGGCCTCCGAGGCTCGCTGCCCGCCCCGCGACAAGCGTGGGGATACGGTACGCAAGCCGGCTGGCTTCGCCTGCTCTCTCTCTCCCTCTCTCGCTTGCTCGCTCCCAGTCGTAATTTCCAACGGCTGATTACGCGTGTCTGCTGCAGACGTCAACGACGACCAGCCCTCACCTCCATATCCCCCACCCCCTACGCACACAGACACACAGACACCCACACACACCCACACATACACCCACCCACAAACCGTTTCCCCTCTTGCCCGAGTTGGAGTTAACCGGCTCTCCGCTGTTTGCCGGGGCTGACAACCAAACATGAAACGGGCAATGCAAACAGATCTCAATTATTGAAACGGTCTCGCCGCTGCTTATAATAATAAGCATTGTTGAACAATGGACGCGACGGCTTTGGTTGTACCACGCACGCAGGACAGATTTCATTGCTCAGAGAGGCCGTTGCTGTTTTGTGTTTGACTATTAAATAGGCATGCGATGAAATGTCGTCATCGCTCTAACCCAATCAGCCCGGTGTCGTTATTTCGTTGTCATTTTTGACCTGAATTAAGGGGGCTGGTTGATTGGTAACTCGGTAGAATGCAGACAAGTTCGTCTCGCAGATAGAAATGGAAAATGTTGCTATTAATGATTATCGTTCAGAGTGTAGAATTAGGGGAAAGAGTCGTTGGTTTTCTTGAATTGAATCTGACTGATGGAATTTGAAAAATTCGCCCTGTTCTCTCTGTCCTGTCTCCCTCCTGTCTCTCTGCCTCTCGTTCTCCCTCTGTCTGTCTTTCTGCCTGTCTGTCTCTGTATCCCTTGGTCTCTCTCCCTTTGTATCTATCTGTCTGACTGTCTGTCTCGCTCGCTCTCCCTTTTCTCTATATCTCTCCCTCTTCCTTTCTCTGTCTCTGTCTGTCAATCTCCCTGTTTTCCTCTGTCTGTGTTTGTCTCTCTGTATTTCTGTCTCATTCTGTCCTTTCTTTTTCTCTCTATCCCTTTGTGTGTCCCTGTTTCTACCCGACTGTCTGTCTCTCTCCCTCTCTTACTCATGACTGTCTGGCCCTCTGACTGAATATGCCTCTCTGACTGTCTGTACTTTGTCTGTCTGTCTGTCTGTTTGCCTGTCCGCCTCTCAGTCTGTCTGTCTGTCTGTTTGCCTGTCCGCCTCTCAGTCAGTCTGTCTGTCTGTCTGTCTGTTTGCCTGTATAATTATGTTGACTCTCCTTGTCTTTTTTGTTCCTCTGTTTTCACTCGGTCTGTCTGTCTGTTTCTCTGACTGTCTGCCTCTCAGTCTGTATGTCTGTTTCTCTATATGTCGTATCTCATTGTGTTTTGTTCCTCCTTTTTTCACTCTGTCTGTTTGTCTGTATGCCTGTCTCGCTCCCCCTTTCTTTCTATCTCTTTCCGCAAGTCAATAACAATCCATTGCTGGCTTAAGTGAATTCCCTTTTTCCCCTCTAGATTTTCTCATTGCAACATCGGCTATTTTGCTACCGGAACGATACACGGCCCACCACCCCCACCCTTGACACTGGGAAGACACTGTCTTGTTTCAGAGTATAGGCTTGGGTTTTTTTTTTCTCCTCCGGCCCGTCGACGGAATTGCTTTTTAACTGTGAGCTTTATAACTGCGCCTCGCCGATGTGAATCAGTCGCCATGGCAACACAAATTAAGTCGGTTATTTATTATCCTACAGCCCTTGTTCGACCGCTCGTCACATCTCCTCGTCACCAACTCGAGGGATAATTATACAATCAGAGCTGTGTGTGTCAAAATCGGCAGTTTGAGGGGGAAAGATGAAAAGAGGGAATTTTCTAAACAATCAATGAACGGAATACTTGATATAGTTCTGTCGAGTTCGTTTTGCGTCAGTCAGTATATGTGTCATTACATTTTCTATCGTTGTTTGGGTAGAGTTGCATTTTTTTTTATCTACCCACATTCGAGAAGCGAGATTAACCCTTTCTTGGTTTTTATTTCTTAAATCGCATGCTGATTAGTGGCAATGTCATCTTCATATCTTTTCCTTCTTATTTAATTCATGACCACGTGAAGAGTGGAATAATGCCACGGTCCGCTTAATACCAGTGTAATTACACCTTGTGGTCGTTGCAAATCACTTGACAGATTGCGAATTGTGAGAGAGGAAGACAAGCATGACCGAGAGCGAGGCGAGGATGAGACGGAGAGGAGAGGAGAGAGAGAGAGAGGTGGAAAGAGAGAGAGAGGGGGAGAGAGAGGGGCAGATAGAGGGCAAATAGAGAAAGGTTGAGAGAGAGTGAAACAGGGAGACAGGGGGGCAGAGAGAGAGAGAGGGGGGAAGAGATAGGAGAAATAGGTATGGAGAGTGAGGAGAGAGAGAGGGCAGATAGAGGGCAGAT